>PVKZ01001681.1:228557-340748 GCA_004027375.1 Macroglossus sobrinus | reverse complement strand
CCACCCCCTGGTCTCTCCTACCAATAATCCTAGTTTGTGAGGATAGATTTGTCTGCTATCTTCTTCTCACTTGATTAAGCTCCACTGGGACGCTGATTTGCCTGCCTCTGAGTACTGAGAACCTGAAGAGTTTGCCCCAGAGTAGGTGCTCAGGAGAACTGCTGACTGGTAGACTGAATGGCCACCCAAAGGAGAGGGATGGCCCATCTCCTCCACCATGTGGACTAAGACATCCAAGACAACTTGAAAGCAAGGAGGGAATTAGGGGGAAGCAGAAGGCAGAGGGAATCCCAGGCGCGATTCAGTTTTCTGTTGAGCATGAGCCTGCACGTGCCAGACACCATGCCGTGTCCTGGGGACAGTGTGTATATTCCAGGTTAGTTAGAGAATAAGCTCTGAGCCTCACCACCTGGGCTCAGAGCCCAACTCACTGCTCAATAGCTACACAAGTTTGGGCAAGTCACTAAACCTCTCTGAAATCTTAGTGTCTCCACCACCAAACAGGGGAAGTGGAGAAGTATCTTCATTATGGGAAATGCATGCCTTAGCGGCATTAGGACTGAATGTGCCCTTGAAACCCTAGTGGAACCAGCAATTCCATCTGGTCATTGTTGCTACATCACACATCACTCCAATACTTAGTGGCTTAAAACAACCATTTTTCCCCCTCATATTGTGTGTGAAAGGATCAGCTGAGCAGTTCTTTGTTGCAGTCAGATGTTGGCCTGGTTCAAGGTTATCTGAAGGTTCAATAGCCGACTTTTATCTGAGGGCGCTGACAGGTGGCCTTTCCACCATGGCAATCCACCTGCCACTTTCGTTACCTGTACCCCTTCCATTATCTCAGTTTCCAGCAGTCAGTGACCACCACCATCTATCTTCACTCTCCAGTGTCCCAACTCTGACAGTCCTTCAGCCCCACAGGGAACTCTGAGCCATTGAGCCTTTTTCCTCATATCCTTACTTCCTTCCTCACTGATTAAAGCCCACAGGGCATCATTATTCGCCAGAATGTCTGCACTGTACATACCCGCTGGTTGATACCAATTGCCTATCCTTCTGTGCTTATTCGGCTACAGTGGGATCTGGCTGGAGAATAACACAGCACCATGTGGACTGGTCTCTCTTTACTCACTTCAGTACTGCCTGACAATTACATTATGGCTCCCTTGGTCTATTCATTCTCCCTAGTCAATTCCTTCATGTCTTCTCCTAAACCTCCATCATCTTCTCCCCCATTTTCATTCTTAGTTGAGGACCTTGCTCCCTATTTCACAGGAAAAATTGTAGCAATCATAAAATACTTCCATTACACAAACTTCCACTACACAGCTACCTACCTACCCTCTTTGGTACCCATCTATAAATACTCTGTCCTCTCCTCTGGGACCAGGGACCAGCTATCTGTGCCCCAAGCCATGGTCAAACCTTCTCTACTTGTGTATAGATTCCGTCTTTCTCTCTCTTCTTCTTCTTAGATCATTATTATTATTTCCAATCTACCGAGTCATTCTCGTCATCATAAAATATGCTAATATTTCTGCTTAAGTGATTTCTCTTGAGCCCACTTTGCTCTCCACCTACCATCCTATCCTCACTCCTATAACAAAACCCTTCAAAAAATTGTCTGTACCCATTGCCTCAGTGTCTCTACTTGTTCTCCTTTCATTACAGAAAAGGTACAAAAATAATACAAAGAATATCCAAATACTAATGACACAGATTTTACCATCTTTGTTTTATCATTCTCTCCCTCTTCCTCCTTCTTCCTGAACTTTTTTACAGTAATTTGCAAACATGAGTCCCTTTATCTCTAAACACAGGTATGTATTTCCTAAAAGCAAGGACATTCTAATAACCAAAATCAGGAATTTTTACATTGATACAATACTGTTATCTACAGACCTCTTTCAAATTTCACCGATTGTCCCACTGATACCCTTTATAGTAAGTGAAAATCATTTTTCCTGGTCCAGGATCTCAAATCACATTGTGTCTCTTTAACTTCCTTAATCTAGGAAGATTAAAGACTGCTCCTCAGTCTTTCTTTGTCTTTCAAGACTTCAACACTTTTGAAGAGTAGAGGCCAGTTATTTTGTAGAAATATCCCTCAACATGGGTTCATATACTGTTTCCTCATGAATCAGTTAAACATTTTTGGCAGAAATGCCACTGAACAGATACTGTGTCCTTCTCTGCATCATATCAGGAGGTACATGGTGTCAATTCGCCTCATTACTGGTGATACTCACTTTCATAAGTTGGTGAATGTGGTGTCTGCTGTGTTTCTCCACTATAAAGTTACTATTTTATCCTTTGTAATTAATAAGTATCTTGTGAGGAGACACTCTTAGACTACGGAAAGATCCTGTTTCTCCTCAAACTTTAATCCACTATTGATTGTAGCATCCATTAATGAGACTCTCCTGAGACAATTATTACAGTGGTGGTTGCTAAATGGTGATTTTCAATTCTTACTCTTCTAGATTTATTGGTTGACTTTCTACTCTTAAAAAGTGCTTTTCTTTCCCTTTTTTTTCTGTCTTCCTGTCTTTCTATATGTGTGTATTTAAGTCTTCTCCTACTCTCTCAAACCCATTCCAATCAGGCTATTGCTCTCACCAGTCTACCTACACTCTTTCCTGTAACGATGCCTTCTGCTTTGCTAAATCAGTTCTTGGTTCTCATCTTCTTGACCTCTCAGCAGTATCTGACACAGATCATCAATTCTCCCCCCTTGAAATGTTTTCCTTACTTGGTTCCCAGGCTATTCCTTCTCGGGCTCCTTTATTGATTCCTTGTTGCTTCATGTTGGAGGCTCAGTCCTTGGTCCTCTCCCCTTCTCCATCTATGCTCACTCCCTTGAAGCTCTCACCCAGTCTCATGGCTTTAAAAATCACTTCTAGAATGAGGATTCCTGTATCAGTCTTCTTGGGCTGCCAGAACAAGATACCACAGACTAGGGGGCTTAAAAACAGAAATTTATTTTTTATTTCTCACAGTTCTGGAAGCTTAAAGTCCAAGATCAAGGTGCCAACAGGGTTGGTTTCTGATGAGAACTCTCTTCTTGGCTTGCTGGGTCCTCACATGGCCTTTCCTCTGTTCACATTCAGAGAGAGGGGTGGGGTTGGGCTCTGATATCTCCTCCTCTTCTAATAAGGACACCAATCCTGTTGGTTAAGGCCCCACTCTTATGACCACATTTAACCTAATTACTTTTCTAAAGGCCCTATCACCAAATATAGTTATGTTGGGAGATAGGGCCTCAATACATGAATTTTGGGGAGTCATAATTCAATCCATAATAACTCTCTAAATTACATCTCCTTACCTCTTTCCTGGGCTCATATCCATGCACACAACTTTTAACTAGGCATCTCCACTTGGAAATCAGATGGTTGCTTCAAATCTAACAAGTCACAAATGGAACCGTCAATTCCTCCCTTCTTTCCTCTTCAAAAGTTCTCCTCCTACAGCCTTCCTCATCTCATTTAATGACAAATTTCTTCTTTCAATTCTTCTGGCCAAAAATCTTAGAATTATCCTCAATTCCTTTCTTTCTCAAACACTCCATACCCAATCTGTCCTTTAGCTTTATTTTCAAAATAACCTCAGAGTCTGTGGTTCAAAACATCACCATTTTTTGTCAGATTGCAGCAGTAGCTTTCTTACTTGGTCTCCGGGCTTCAGCTCTCATTCCTATTCCACTTATTCTACACCTAGCAGCTAGAGTTCCTATAGAAATGCAAAGCTGGTCTTGTCCTTCCTCTGGTCAAAATCCCCCAGCATCCCCCACCTCACTCAGAGCAGAAGCCAGAGTCCTTACAATGACCCACAAGGCTATGCATGATCTAGCAGTGGGGATTTCCTTGTCTTCATTTTCCTTTCACTGGGTATTCCTTAAATCCACCAGGCATGAGTCTACTTCACAGCCTTTGTCCATTCTGTTTCCTCTGCTTGGAACAGTCTTCTCCCATATACTTTGTGTCTCCCTGCTTTACCTCTTTCAAGTGTTTGCTCAAGAATCACCCTCCCAGTGAGCCGTCCATTGATTCCCCCATTTGAAATTGCACCAGAGCACTCCCTTCTCCTTTCCCTGCTTTATTTTCCTCTAGAGAACTCACCACCATCTCATATACCATATATATCTCCACAGAACATGAGATGTTGAGAATGAGGATTTTGTTTTGTTCACAGTTGCACCTCCAATAATAATTGTCACATTGCTTGTATCCTTGCTATATGCCAAAATGTTTTTAAGGGCTTTACTGTATCACTTACTTAATCCTGACAAGAGCCCTGTGAGATGGGTCTATCAGTTAACTATTGCTATATTAATGTTGCCTAACCAACCACCCCAAAATTCTGTGGCTTCTAGCAGCAAATATTGATTTCTCCCTCTCTCATCTGCAGTCATTTGGGTTTTTACTGATCTCAGCTGGGCTCTGCTGGGCTTGGCTCCAGGTTAGGCTGGCTACATGTGTCTTTCATGCTGTTTGATGCTAGGGATTTGGATAGGAGCTGCTGCTTCCCTAAATCAACACAGAGCATTCTCTTCCTGTTTAGGTTCCTGTCATTCAAAGCAGATAGAGTTTATGAAAAAATACAATTTAAAATTTAATGCAAACTAACGCCAAAACACAAAATTATTCTTAAGCCCAGACTTTTCTACCGCAACTTTGATTGGGACTCTGTTTCAAAAAATGCATTGCACCAATGACAGCCCACCCTTACTACAGAGATGCACATTCCAAGGGGGACAGTTGAAAACATGATCTCTCTTAAGGCTTAGACTGGAACTTGCACATTGTCACTTTCACCTCCATTCCACTGGCCAAAGCAAATCACATAGAGTAGGGAAATATCAACCACCTCTAGTTGGGGAGAGAGTGGCAGTCACTAAACAGTAATCTAATTTGCCATATGATAAGTTATGCTATATCCCCCCTCTCTTTCTCTCTCTCTCCTTCTCCCTCTCCTTCTTCCTCTCCTTCTCCCTCTCTCTCTCTTGCTCTCTCTCCCTCCCTTTCTCCCCTCCCTTCCTCCCAACCAAACTACCTCTTTCCTCCTTTTTTCTTTCTCTCCTTTCTTCCTTCTCTTCCTTCCTTCTTTCTCTTCTTTTACTCTCTTTCAGCAGATGAGAAAACTAAGGCTCAGAGAAGTCAAATAACTTGTCCAACCAGGGTTATACTCCCACAAAATGATAGAACTGGAGTCCAACAAAGTTGAAGTCAAATTTACAAATACCACGTACAAAACAACAACAAAAATGCCACGTGCCCCAGGCCAGGGGGTTTGGACTTCCACTGAAGATAATTCAATGCCATTGAAAACTCTTGAGCAAGATTTTTCAATAAAAACTAGTGGTTAATAAACTTTCCTCCAGTGGCAGCGTGCATCCAGTGGTAAGATGCATGGGAGAGGGAGGGTAGAGAGGCCTCCAAGGCAGTCACAAAGCTTCAGGCCAGAAATGATAAGGGGCCAAGCTGGAGCAATGTCAAAAAAGAAGAAGAAAACAACAACAATAAATGTAAAAATCAAATAGAAAAAGACAGAAGTGAGAGACAAGTTGATGGACATATTTAAAATATTTTTTCTTTATAGAGTGGTAAAATAAAAATTCATGTTATTGTTCAAAATTTAAACAAAAAAATGTGTATAATGCAGACAGAAGTGTTTAAAGTAAAAGTTCTCTCCCCTTCCTCTCTTCAAAGATAAGCTCCATTAATAGTTTGTGGTAAATTTTTTCTGCCTTTATGTAAAACTATATAACACATGTACATCTACTCATTCTTAATGTTTTTTAAATGTCTTCTGACCACACTTTTGTTTCATTCTTTGCTTTTTATCACATAACAGTATGACAGGGTCAGTTTTACATGTCAGAATATTAAATTGCCTTCATTCTTTTTAATGGCTTGGCCACTTTCTAGCTAGGTGGCCTTGCACAAATTGTTTAACCTGAGATTTGGTGCACTTACTTTGTAAATGGGCGTAAAAATGTACCTGCCACACAGGTATGTTGTATAGTGTCTGACACATACTAAATGCTCAAAAACTTAGCTCTTATGTTTGTTAATAGCTCCATAATTTATTTAATTAGTTCCATACATATGGTCAGGTAGTATGGTATGTTGTTTGCAAACATGGCCACAATTCCAACTCCTGTATAGATAGATGACTGTTTGCAATATGACTTGATGTTTTTCCAATCAAGAGAAAGAGTCTATTTCCTCTCTCCTTGAATCTGAGCTGGCATGTGATGGGCTTTGATCAAAAAAATGCAGTGAAGGTTACCCTATAGCACTTCCCAGCCTAGGCCTCAAGAAGCCTTGCTACTTTTATTCTCTTCCTTTCGGAGGCCCTGAGCTAGCTTTCTGAAGAAGCCACATGGAGAAGACCAGAGCAGTCAAGCCACAGGCCCAGTCAGCAGCCAGACCTGTGAATGAAGCCATATCAGTCAGCTCGCCAACTTGCTGACTGCAAATGGGGAAGGTAAGCCCAGGCAAGACCATGTACAACAGAAAAGAGCTGTCCCAGCTGAAACATATCCACACTGCCAATCCACACAAACATAAGCAAATAAACGATTATTGGTTTAAGCCACTCTGTTTTGGAGTGATTTGTTAAGCAGCAATAGAAAGTTGATACATTTAAATTCTTAGTGCAGTGAGTATGGGTGAGTATGGCCCAGGTTGAAATGCAAGCTCTATCTCTGGCATGTGACCTTGGGCACGTCGTATCATCTCTCTGAACCTCAGTTTTCTCATCTGTATAATGGGATACTTTTAGGTCCAACCTCCTCAGGCTGATGTAAGAATTAAAGGAGATGTTGGACATATAGTGTGTGGCACGGGGCAAGTACTGTAAACATCTCAACTGGTTGGTGCTATTGCTGTTGTTTGAAGGAAGTCTAGCCTGGGAGTTGTGATGTAATGGGTCAGGAAGAGTAAGTGTGAAAGATAACTGAGCTGGTCTTTGGAGGCTCCATAACTAATGGACATTGGAGACTAGGAGCTTCTTGGGATCAGAGACCTACACCAGGCTGCCCTGGGAGATGGCAGGGGTTGGGTCGCAACTGTGTCCTGCATTGTACTAAGGGTTGTATGTGAATTGATTGGGTGAGCCCTCCGAATAAGGTCCTTGAGATCAGAATTAAGTGGAAGCATAAAGAATAACACTGTATGAAACACTGAGACCATAGGAAAAGTGTAGGTCTAAGTCTTGGAAAATACTTTTCTCAGATGAAATCCCAGACACTTTACCATGGCCTGAATGCCCTGACCACCTCTCCCACTATTTTTCCTACCTTTTCCCCCTCATTCACAGTGCTTCAGCCATCCTGGCCTCCTTCTTCAAACTTATCAAGCTCTTTCCTGCCCCAGGACATTTGTTCTTACTGTTCCCTTCTCAGAACGACCATCTGAACTACTCAAACTAAAGTTTTTTATTCTTTTTATAGCACTTACTGCTACCTGAAATTGTCATTTATTCATTTGTTTACCTGTGCATGATTTATCACTTTAGAAGGTGAGCTCCATAAGGAACTGGTATCTCTCTTGCTCGTAACACATCCCCAGCACTTAACACAGTGTACGGCTCATAGCAAGTGATTAATAGCTATAAACTGAATAAATGTGAACAAAATTAGAAAAAAGGAGCTGTGAGAGCCAAAACTGCATGGTCCAAGAGCTAAGTGGAAGGCCAGACATTTCTTGAAAGAAGGCTTCAGGGAAACTGTAGGATCATCTTATCTAACCTTCTCAGTCCATAGACAGGGAAATGGAGACCCAGAGAAGAGGAATGACCAGCCTGAGGGCACTCAGAGAACCATTACTGTGGATTCCCAGCCTATTGGGATCAGATGCCACAGACCTGTCTCACAGATGAGGCTAAGAAAAGGTCAAGGCCACCTCCTTGAGGCCATCACTGTGTCTGCAGTAGCCACCACCCCCATCCCTCGGGGGAAGAAATTGTCTCTTTGGGAGCAAAGGTGCCAGTCAGCTGACAAACTGCCAAAAGAGAGCTGGAGAGGGTGGGGGAGGCCCATCTCTGAGCCAGGCAGCTACTCTGAAGCAGCTTGAGGATAATAGCTGGTACCAAAATAACTCTACCTCCTCACCTCATCTTTGTTCCAGCCCTCACACCTATGTCCCATCAGAGGTGAGGCTAACACTTGAATTCCTCTCAGTAACAATTCCATACACCAGCTTTACAAGGGCCTTCAGGGGACAGGATGATCATCAGACCCAAAGCTGTCCTTTGGGGACTCACAGTCTGATGAAAGAGACAGGCTAGGGACCAGTCAGGCTGCTGAGTGATGGTGCCTAGGTCCGTGGGAGCTCAATAGAGGAAAGATTCCCAGAGGAGAGGACTCCTGAATTATTCCGGTAGGCATATGGAAGTTAGTCAGTCCGGGAGGTGACATTAACATAAAGAATCGCCAGAGCGAAGGCAGGGAGGCACCACGAATATTTCCCGGGAATAATCTGCAGTTTTATTGAGTGGGAGCATCAGGGATTTGAGGGTGGGAGGGCAGAATGGGAGGGGGGGCAGAAGGTGGGAGTGCTTTGTCCAAACTATGTAGGAACTTGGATGTCAAGAGGAGAGCTTGAGCTATCTTTGTTGCACAAAGAGCCTTGTGAGATTTTTAACCAATAAGACGCCATGATAAGGTTTGCTCGGTAGAAAAATGCCCTCTGGGTGCTTTAGGGAGGTTACCCGGGCAAGGACAGGGGTGGTGCAGACCCTAGGAGAAATTATTCTCGATGGGCAGCTCTAGATAGGACATCTGTAGGAGATGGGAACTGGGTTTTAGACTCTAGAGGGCTAGTATCGTCACCTCCTCGCCTTCTGTGCCACACCAGTCCCGCGGTCCAACTTTCGTTCGCTTGTTCCGAACTGGAAGTTTGAGCAGAAAAAAATGTGCTGCTGTAACCCTAACCTTAAACGAAGGGTCCGAGCGGGAGACTTCAACTCCCAAACTGCTTCGCTCTACAGCTCTGCGGGTCGCGCATGCTTCTTTCCAAGAAAGGCGGACCGGTTTGTAGACTGATGGGACTCGTAATCTAAGTGAAGTGCAGGAAACCTAGGGACCGCCATCTTAGTTTGGATCAAACCAATTGTACACTTAGGGGAAGGTTCGTGTTCTTCCTTTCGTCAGTACTTAAGTGTACTGAAATAAAACACACTCAATTATTGCAAGTCTCTTTATTATGCTTTGCGTCTAGAACTTCTATTTTGCGCCCTAAATCGGAAATGAACCCCAGGTTACAATAGAACATTCCAGCATGGCAGTACTCAGCGCAATTACCATGGGGGAGGAGTCTAAAGCGGTTCTGCCCCGCCTCCTGGTAGGAGGGGGCTTCCGCTTCCGGCAGCGGTGGCTGCAGCCTCGCTCTGGTCCCTGCGGCTGGCGGCCGAGCTGTGTGTCTCCTCCTCCGCGGCCGCCATATTGTCTGTGTGAGGAGAGGGGAGAGCGGCCGCTGTCGCTGCTGCTTCCACCACAGGTACCGTGGGAGCCGCCAAGCGAGGTTGTTTGTGACTAGAGGTTGGCCCAGGATGAGGCAGCCGGGCGCAGCCGCCCCTTATGCTTCCAGCAAACTCCAGAGCGGCTGGTCTCCTTCCCCTGCCCCCCCCCCACACACACACACCGGCCGAGGCCCCTGCAGCCCTTTGGGGAGGCACGGGGCCACCCCCAAGCCCGGAGCTGGAAGCAAGACTTGGGGGCAGAGGCTGATGTGAGGGTGGGAACTACCTCAAGAGTCCGGCTTATTAGGGGGAAGAGGGCTGCACTGGGGCGAGGACTAGGGGGCAACTTGGAGGAGGGGGTCAACAGAGGGGGAAGGGAGCTTGAGGGGTGGGGCCGCAGGGGGATGCTGGCGACCGATGCCTAGGTAGTGGTGCCTGCTGTGTAGGGTGGGGTGAACCTTCCCACGGAGCAGAGCAACTGGAGTCGGTGGCCTTCTGAGGGTCCCTCTGGGCGAGGCTGGGCTTTCCACCTGCAGACTGGGGTGCAAGGTGGAGGGAACCCCGCTTGAGGTCACTGAGGAGAAAGACAGAAGGGACCACGAAGTGAGGCAGAACGATTTGGAGTTATGGTTAGTTGGGAGCCTGGATGGAACAGGAAAGATATGTAGAATTAAAGGTTGGCTAAAGAGTATACATGTTAGTTTGTGACCTTTTGAAAGAGTAGGACTTTTTGTTTTTGTTTTGCAGCGTTGAAACATTTCTAGCCTAGGCAGGTGATGGGTGGAGCTTCTGTAGTTGGTTTTTGGGAAGCAAAGTCAGGGTCAAGAGAAGTTGCTTCTTGGCTGTTTCGATGGTGAGAATGAAAGAGTTCTGAAAAGGACGTGGCCAATTAATTTGAGAAGAGCTGATTACCTTTCAGCTCCTACATTCTATGAGAAAGGTGTGCGGGGAGAGGAAATGAAAAGAAAACTAGAAAGGGAAAATTTTTCTAAGAGTCGGAAGACCTCATTCCATCTAAGGGGTGGCAGTATAAGGCCCAGTAGTAAAGAACTAGACTGCCTGAGTTCTCAGATATCAGTGCCACTTCTTAGTTGTGTGACCTAACCTCTGTAAACCTCAGTTTTCCTGACTGTAAAATGGGAGTGATAACATTCCCTAGATCATAAATTTATGGTGAGGAGTCAAGATAATTTGTGCCAAGTGCTTACCACAGTGCCTGACCAAGTAGCAAGTGCTCAATAGATCTTACCTGTCACTATTATTAAAAGGGACTAGCTTGTATATTTGGGGTTCTAAGTAAAATTTATGGTCGAGAGTTTGGCAGTAGGCAGGGCTTTAGAATATTATATTTGTAGTTGCAGTGTTTTTGTTTTGTTGTAAGTCATTTAGCTTAACTGTCTTGGCGGACCTCGGGCTAAAAGATCAGGACCATATCATTTTAAAAAGTTCACCTGCAGTTTTACCGGGGTAGGTTTGTCCTTCTATGACTTTGAAATAGATGACTTTCATTTATGTTAGAGGAAGGTATATGACCTGAAGAAGGAATGAAAGAATTGCAAGTTTGCTTAGATTGATTTAGTAACTAATTACAAAGTTAGGTCACTCTGGAGAAACTTTTTTTTATTATTTTCTTTTTTTTTTTAATGCCAGTGTAGGCCCATTATGTCCTCTTCTACTGAATACAATAGAGGAGAGAAGCACACATTTAAGGGGTAGCATTGGGTTACTTTCTGCATAATGGTTTAATTTCCTTGCTGTTTAGGGATGAAACAAATAGCAGCTTTTCCACAGTGCATTTTTAAGCCTTTCTTGTTGCCTAGCCCTTCTTTTCCTGGTGAATCCTTGATTTTACTATTGTCTCTATCTCTGAACATACACCTTTACTTCACAACTCTTAAAAGAAATTTTCTTTAGGAACTGAGTTTAAAACCTTACATACAGTTGGGTTTATAGTAGACAGAATGGCCCCCCACCCTCCAAAAAGATGTTCATACTCTAATTCATAGTCTTTAAATATGTTAAATGACAAAAGAGACTTTGCAGATATAATTAGGGCTGAGAATCTTAAAATAGGAAGATTGGCCTGGATTTTATGGGTAGGCCCAATCTAATTACATGAGCCCTTACAAGCAGAGAAATTTCTCCAGCTGAGAGATGGGGCAAAGGGGAAATCAGAGCTTTGAATCATGAGAGGGACTCCATTTGCTGTTGCTAGAAGGGGCCACATGGAAAGCCTGAGAAGGAATGCTGGCAGCCTATAGTAACAAAGACCTGCCCAGGCTGACCGCAAGGAAATGGAGATCTCAGTCCTACAGCCATAAGGAACTGAATTTGGCCAACAGCCTGAATGAGCTTGGACATGGATTCTTCCCCAGAGTTTTCAGCAAGGAATACACCTTGATTTTGGCCTTGCAAGACTCTAAGTAGAAGACATAGGCAAGCCCACTCAACTTCTCACCTACAGAAACTGTGAGATAATAAATTTCTGTTGTTTTGAGCCATTACGTTTGTGGTAATTTGTTATGGCAGCAGTAGAACACTAGACTAGTATAGATTTTGGTTCCAGGCGTTGGGTACTGTTATCTAAAAATGTGGAAGAGGCAGTGGAGGCCAGAAAAACAGTGTTTTTAAGAGAAGGCCTACAACACATTGTTAGTAGAAATATGGATGTTAATGACTGCTGATGAGGGCTTGGGTGGAAGTGAAGTATGCATTCAAAAATCAAAAAGACTATCCGTGTAACAGTGACAAGCTTAGAATTGGGTTCTGTGGTTATGTGGAAAAGGTAATTTATAAATGACAAACTTGTATATTTGACTGAGATTTCCAAGTGCACCCTGGTTTGTTTGTGGATATAACTAATGGAGTGAACTCTTATGAAATTCAGATAGTGTACTAGGTTCTTAAGGATTTTATACTAATAGAAATAATGCCAGCTTGGGTTGAAAGAAACAGTAGGAAGTTAAAGAGAGCTCTTGAACCCCCTAAATTCTACTGGCTGGAAGTAGGCTGGTAAAACTACTCAGGTGTGAATGTGCTGCTTTTCATTAAAAAAAAAAAAAAAAAAAAAAAAAAAAGTGTCTCGAGAGTGGAACCAAGAGCCCAGGGAAGTGGAGCTGAAAGCCACAGAGGATTTTTCCCTGGCCATGAAATGGAATGGAGTTTGTTCAGATTTTGAAATTGCTTTGGACCAATGAATATGTTTTACATTTTTCCTGCTTGGACCAGAATGTCTATAACTGCCCCTATGCCTGTCCCACCATTGTATGTTAGGTACCGATAATTTTTTTCTTTTTTTTTTTTCTTTTTAAGAATTGTCCCTCAAGGGTTGTAGTTAATGTGTTACACCCAGAGCCTCATCCACACCTGGTTTAGTGGTGAGATTTGGGACTTTTGATGAGCTTTAAATGAGATTTTTGGATTTTGAATTGAGAGGTCAGAGGGTGGGCTTTGGTAGATAGAATGACCCTGCCATCCATACCCTAATCTCTGAAATTCGAATTAAATAGTGTTAGACTGTAAAGGAACTTTGCAGATAGGAATTTATCCTATTGCAGATTATCCTGGATTTTCTGGGTGGGTCCCATCTAATCCCCTGAAAGCTGAGAACTTTCTCCAGCTGGAATCAGATTTGAGACATGAAAGGGACTCAGCCTATGGGGGGGCCACATGTAAAGTGTGAGAAGGAGTGTGGGCAGCCCCAGCTGACAGCCAGCAAGGAAATGGGGACCTCAGTCCTACAACCAAAAGGAACTAAATTCAGTCAGCAAATCTGAACGGAAGCAGATTTCTCCATTTCCAGCAAACACAGCCCTGTGGACACCTTGATTTTTGGCCTTGCAAGAAACTAAGTAGAGGACCCACTCACCCAAGCTCACCTGACTTCTGATCTATAGAAACTGTGAGATAATAAATTTGTATTTTATGTTTGTGATAATTTGGTAGCAACAGAAAACTAATAGGGGTTTTGCTGATTTTATTTAAGAATCTTGAGATTATTTTCTAGGGAACACAAAGGCAGCAAAGATTATTCTGTAAAGTGATTTGGTTTTTGGAAGACTTTGTAGAATAACATTGAGTGGAACCTATGCCTCTTTCTTGATATTTAAATAACTTGTTACTGTACTTTATATGCAATTTGAAGGGGCTAGATGACCAGCTTGGTAAAATGTAGATAGATGCTAGAGCTACAGGCTGTCTTAGTAGGATTTCTATAAATTGATGATTCTTCCATGTCTATAATAAACATCTTCAATAAATGACATCATTTCTTAAATTTTATTGGCTGAAAAAGCAATGCGTTTATGTGACAACTTTTGAAGACTTATTTCCTATTTTTTAGAGGTGATATAAATGATTGATGTGTTTTTACCTATATACAGTGTTCTGTTTGTTCTTTCACACTTCTTATCCCAATTCAAAGGTACTGTAAGGTCTTTTATCACTGTCATCATCATATGAGGTTAAGAGTCAGATTTTGGAATCATAATTGCAGAACGAGTTCTAGCTTTTAAGAAAAGCTTTTTTGTTCTTCAACAGTATTCTAGTGATTAGATTCCTAAAATGTGGACTCTCAGTTTTAGGGAGACCTCAGAAGGTAGAGGAAATGAGACTGTCCTTTTTTTAGTTAATTACCTGATTAATGATTAGAAACAGCATTTCAGGGTATGAGTGACATTTGAGATTGACTTTTGGGTTTAAAAACAAAGGAAATGGGCCACATGAAGGTTAAATGGCTCTGTCAAGTATCTCAGCCCTAGAACTGGCCTAAAATCCTGGTCCAGGCATTGGAGGAGATTCATAGCTTTTGAACTACAGCAGGTCTTTGAATAACGTCCTTTCGTTAGAAGGTTAATGAGAGGCCATAGGAATTTCTTGTTTATGTCAATTAGCCTGTGGTAAAATTGGTTTTGTTATATGTTGTTTCACTTAAAGTTGCAGAACTTATAGATAGTGTTAAGTGAGAATTTACTGTGTATTTTCTGTGCTCCCCTGCCTTGATTTTTCTAGATTTTTAACTTGGTCAGCTTATCTCTCTGTACCTCAGTTTCCTTGTGCGGCCATTATGAGTACTGAGATAAATTGTGTAAAATGTTTACCACAGTACCTAACACAATAAGTGCTCATAAAAAGTTAACTGCCATAATAGTTATGATAATTGTTTTGACAACTATATGACAACTTTTGCATAAATACTACAGTACAATTTGTACACATTCAGAAATTGAGAACTGATGATTTGGCATTGGGTTAGGTAAGGACGTAGCATTTTATGGTAATAATGCTTATGATACTTAATTTAAAATGAGAAGCTGGATTTGATCCTTGGTCTATCACAATTCAGTGGGTAACTTGGGCCAAATTTGTTTCACGAGAGTATTAATATGTTCATACACCTAAATTCTTTGAACTTCTAAGGTGGATAATTTCAAAAGTAGTGTATCATTTAGTTGTTCCTTAACAGAGAGAAATCTAGGCCAGCTAGCTTTTTAAATGAAGTTCCTTTATGATTATTAAGGAAAAGAAACTGCTGCTATTTGTAGCAGAGGATGTATTTACATTGGGTTATAGACAATGGCAGTTTTTCTTAAATATTTGGCATGCTTCAAGGTAGATATCAAACGGGCATTGGTGGTATAGTGGTGAGCATAGCTGCCGTCCAAGGTAGATGATAAAAGCAGACTTATTTGTTGACCAGACTTCTTTTTTATACATTATAGAAATAAAGGATTGAGTCTTTTTAAAAGTTTAAAGTGAATGAATTCACAATATCATGTTAGGAGTAACATTTCACTGGTTTTTACAGTAAAATGTAGAAATGTTTCTTAGACATAAGAGACCTACTTAGTAACGTTGGTATGGTGGGCAAGATTTTTTTTTTTTTTTACATTAGTGATGTAGTGTTTTCATGCATAGAAAATAATTGTGTTATCTGAAGTGAAGGCTTTAGGGTTAAGTACCATGGTATACGTAAAATAATCTTTTATAATTTTAAATGTTACATCTTAAATACCTTTGTGTTGGCCACTTTTTCTTTTTTACACTTTCTAGTCTTGCAGATATTTCCAATAGGTTTTTATTAGCTGAAACATTTTAACCTGCTTGGAAAAGTGAACATGAAATTTTCCTGAAGTTATGCCTAATGCATTAATGGGCATTTCTCAGTTTAATTATCTAATTAACATTCTACAAAATTCAAGAGAGCAACCTTCTTAAAAATTAATGGGGAAATTATTTTCCTAAATAATTGAATCATGTCATAACAAAAAGTACAAAATAGCCATTTCTGGCTATTGAATTTATAACCAGTCAAAAGATGTTACTCTTTCAACAGACCCTGAGTGTCTGCTACATTTTAGGTAGGTGCTGTGCTAAGGAACTCTAGATTGTCCCTGTTCTCAGGCTTACAACTGAGGACATTTTGTATTAACACATATATCATTCCACAACTTAGTAGCTTTCTGAGATGTTTTCTTATGAAAACTCCTATTGGCTTTGTATCTCATATAAGTTTTTGAGACAGCTACAGAAATTGGAGGGGTGTGTGTGTGAGAATTTCTCATTCTTAATAGAATTTTTTAACTGACATTGCTGGGTTGGTGGTGGTTGGGGCAACAAGATAGTTGGAAAGAATTCCAGCTTTGGAGTGAAACAGACCAAGTTCGAGGACAGTTACTTACCCTCTCTCAAGCTTAAATTTTGTCATCTCCACAATGGAGATGACACCTACCTTGGACAACTTATTAACCTCAGTTTCTTAATATGTAAAATGGGGATTTGTAGTACTTATCTCAGTTTTCTTGTGAGGATTAATAACTAAAGCACCAGATAATGTTATCTCAGGTTTAAAGGAGATGATTTTATGAATTGCTGGGTGCCTGGCTAATATGAGTTCTTTCCTTTTCCTGTCACTGAAGACAATGTGTTCATTGTCAGTACTGCTGCTCTTTATTTATTTTCATTTTCTGCTGCCAAGAGTTCTTATTTTTTTAATGAGGCCTTTGACCTGTGCTTCCTGCTTTTGGTATGGCCGTGGGTGAGGTACTGAATTGCTGCTGTTTAGGGGTGGGTTAGTATGTAATTCAAGCCCAGTGTAGATTGCCGCCGTTACTAATGTACAGTGCACATTGCCGAGTGGTTATCTAGTCTTGGTGAATATAGGGTTCTCTTGCTTCTTGGTAAAAAAAAAAAAAAAAAAAGTGAATATTCCCATCTCATTCTTGGGGAAAAGTTCAAGGTTTGCTCACCTATAGACTTGTGAACCTGAATCAGAGGTCTTATTTCCCAGTGGGAATTACTTGTATATTGTATATCAAAGGTATGTTTAAAAAACTTTTTCCTTCATTAACATCTTCTGTATGTCCTGCTCTCTTACATAATGCAATAACTTGCTTTCTTGTTTGCTATGTATTCTTAAATCATACACTCCTTTGGTAGAGCAGGAACCTGTCTTTTTTTTTTTTTTTTAAGTTTATTGCGGTAACATTGGTTAATACAATTATAATTTTCAGGTGTACATTATAATTTTATATCTGTATATTCTATGTTGTGTTTACCGCCCAAAGTCTAGTTTCCTTCAGCTACCATATATTTGATCCCCTTTACCCACTTCACCCTCCCTACCCTCCTATATTTGACCCCCTTTACCCCATCTACCTTCGCCATCTCCACCTCCTACCTTCTGGTAACCACTAGTCTATAGTCCATGTCCATGAGTCTCTGTTTGCTTGTCCTGTTCATTTGTTGCTTTTAGGTTTATTTCTCACGTAAAAGGGATGCAATTTTCAACTTTTTCTGGCTTATTTCGCTTAGTATGATTATTTCAAGGTCCATCCATGTTGTTGCAAATGGCAGTATTTCATCTTCTTATGGCTGAGTAATATTTCATTGTATATATGTACCACAACTTCTTTAGCCAATCTATCGTAGGACACTTCAGTTGCTTCCATGTCCTGGCCACTGAATAATGCTGCTATGAACATCAGTGTGCAAGTAATCTTTATGGATATGAGTTTTCAAGTCTTTGGGTAAATACGCACTAGAGGAATTGCTGGATCATATGGTAGATCATTTCTTAGTTTTTTGAGGAACTGCCATACTGTTATCCCTAGTGGCTATACCAATTTGCAGTCTCACCAGCAGTGTATGAAGAGGAACCTGTCTTTATCAATACCTTAAAGTGGTTGAAGTGTTCTGGGTATTTATGACTATATAGAATGAATACAAATGGCCTTCTGTTTTGGAGGGCTCCCCCCCATCTTTTAAAATCAGATTTTTATGCCATTGTGGCATTGTGGCCAGCCCATGCAAATAAGAGAAAAATGAAGACCTTGATGGTTGAAACTAGCATCCCTCACTTTGCTTCCAAATTTAAAGAAACCCATTTCGTTGTGTTGGTGATAGGCAATTGTTGGATCAGTGTGTAGAATTAGGGGAATAGGGTTGAATTAGTGAAAATAACCTATTTAGGTGTTGAATCCTAAACAGACTTGGGTTCAGATATAGCTTTTACCACTTAGTAATCCTGTGACTTTTGGCAGGTTATTTTAACCTCTGGAACTGTTTATTTCTAAAATGGGAATGTACATCTCATACCATGCCTGGCTTATAAGAGGCTTTAAAATGTTTGCAATAATTATTACATACATATATTACATGTGTAGCTGGATGATACTTTACATTACTCTAGGTTTCAATGAAGTTTTCTCTTTATTGTTACCAGAGAGTTTTGGCCAGTAGAATAAATTTTCAGATTATGACTTTATGTTGCTTGTGTTGCCTGATGAAAAGATACACAGATGATGTCTTTCCCCATCATTTATTGTATTTTATATTATTGGAGACAATACTGGACTTCAAACTTATGTTAAAGGTTTGAGATAGAACCAACTATCAGTTCAAATCAAACTGCTTGAATATTTCCCTTCACTGGAAGAGGCTGTTGCTATGTTATATATGTAACACTAATAATTTGATTCCTTTCTGGTTTAAAGGTGGAGAAATAAAATGCACACAGAAGACCAAAATGCTAATGTTTTTGTTATTCCATACTTACTGGTTTCTTTTATGGAAATTGCCTTTTAATACAAGAATGCTGTAAATTTTGTAGGTCGGAATAAAAACAGAATGCCCAATAGTATGTTAGGATGTCTTAAATATTGGGCCAGTTTATACAGGCAGTAACTTAGTAAGTTATCAGGTCTTGTTGTGAATGTTTATATTCTGAGTTCAGCCCTTTAAAAGTACCAGAAAAAACTGTTGGCTTCAAACAGGTGGTTTTCTTATTTACTCAGTGTGCACTTGGAGTCTTGGATTTGAAGGTCAAAATGTGTTAGAGAAACTGTTGGGCTAATTGTTAACCATTTTTATCTGTATAGTTTTCCTCAATTTAAAAAACAAAAACACCACTCTTGATAAGGTATTAATTTGATAGAATATTGTTGGCCATGCTAGTAGAAAAGTAGAATCATTATAAAGTGGAGAAAAAAGATAGCTTCATTTAAGCTTACATTCATTTTTACCATTAACTTGTTTTCTTTTAGCTTATATTTGCAAGCTAGGGTTAGGAAGTTTAATTTGTATTTGTAGATGATCTCCCAGAAGAAATGGTTGCTCATTAGTGGTATATCTGGACTGTACTTGAAAGCTGCAGAGATAATTGCATACTCTTGAAATAAGAGGAGTTATGAATGAAATAGTTTTCTTAACCTACTGCATGGATTTTGACTGTTTAGCTTGTGATCTCTATGGGTTATTTAAACTAAAGTTTTTCAGTCAAGGTACTGTATCAGGAGATACAGATGTGCAGGCAGATACTGGCCATTTGTGCAGGGTACAACGGCATCCAAACCTTAGGTCTGAAAGTCTTGATAATTTATCCCAGTGTGCCATATAAATATTTTCTCTTTGTGTTTTGACTTCTTGAAAAGCTGTAAGCACTAATTTAGAAAATTCAGTAATGATTTCTTAACAGTTTTAAGATTCAAGAGGCCACCAATCTTAAAGTAATCTTGGCTTTATGTTGAGAAAAGAACATTTTAAGATATATCTCTGACCCTCTCATAATTCAATTCTTATTCCACTTATTCAAGAGATATAGTTAAAAATTTAAGACTAAACTATTTAAATTTGGATGTTACAAAGAAATTTAAGTTCTTATTTTTTAAGCAAGTAATGTGAAGCAAAAGTGAAGTTTCCTTGTGTAAAACCATTGTCCTCACCTGACTGACTCTGAATGCCACTTTATCTTTTTCTGAAGTTAACATTTTGTTAATCTTTCATCAGTCAAGTTTGGGTCTCATATTGGAACATATATTGAAGCCTAAGATACATTGTCTTCTCTTCCTTCAGGAAAGAATGGGATATACCCAGTTTGAGAAATTTAATCTTTTAATACTTATGTAAATTATCAAGTTAATCTTCTAAAATAGATATTTTACAGAGTTAAAAGTGTATATTTCCTTTTGTCTAATTCAACCATTCTTAATTCTTCTGTGGTTTATAGATTCCTCTGAGCCTGTAATAAAAGCTGAAGACTTCCTTCAAAAAAAAAAAATTGTTTTTTTAAGCCTGCACATACTATGTTATATATACTTTAAGGGACTTCATGGACATCTGATCTCATTGATGAACTCCTTTTTTCAGTGTCATAATTTGTGTTGTCCAAATAACAGTTTCCCCTAATACTGTAACATTTGCTTGATTTATCATTTGTCACAATATTAGTCTTTCAACAAATATTTATGGACCATCTTTTATATATCAGCCTCTGTGGTAGACTCCTGAAGATACACTGTTCTCTGTCCTTGGAGTTGTGTTTAGCTAGAGAGATGGATGTGTAAACAGTACAGTGGTAGTGCTAGATGGAAGAGGTAAGCCAGGAGTGCTGTTGGAGAACGGAAAAGGTGTCTTGACCAGGAGTATTTTTCTGTAAATCCATGGTCAGTTCTGTATTTCTTAATTGGCAAAAGGCATACTGTGAACTACTCTGAGGTGGGTTTTTTAAATTCTAATTGAAGTAGTAATGGAAACTAAATCAAGGAGCAAATAGTTTTAAATTGAAAACTTAAATGTGCTTGCCATTGCATATGGTAATGCTGAATATTTTCTTTGCCCATATTTTTTCCCCAGTTACCTTTTTAAAATATGTAGTTTTAATTACTTTATAAATTTATATAGTTAGAGCAGAGATTGCTAACTCATACCCACAGGAGATAGAATATTAAGTCAACAAATAGAGTTGTCCGGGTTTACCTGTGTGAAACCAGTGAGTGGGTTTTAGAGCTCATTGTTGGATAATCACAACTCAGTAGATGGGAGTGATTTTGTCAGTGTAGATGTGCAGAATCATTGTTTGAGACACATAGACCTACCTGCCTTCTCTCCTTCCTTTTGAGAAATTGAAGGTTATTTTTTTTTTTTTAGTGTTGGCAATTAAGTCATACTTCTACAAGAATGTTCACAGCAGTGTTATTATTCATAATGGCAGAAAAGTGCAAACAACCAAATGTCCATTAACTATTGAACAGAGTGTGGTATATCCATACAGTGGATTTAGCCATAAAAGAATGAACTACTGTGAATAAAACTGCAACATGGATGAACCTTGAAACACCATGCTAAATGAAAAAGCCAGACACACAAGGTCACATATTATGATTTCATTTATATGAAATGTGCAGAATAGGCAAATTCATAGAGACAGAACACAGACTAGCAGTTGTTGTGAGGAGGGCAAGAGGGTATTAAGAATGTTTGCTATGGGGTATTGGGTTACTTGTTTGGGTGATGGAAATACTCTGAAATCAGGTGGTGGTGAAGATTGAGCATTGTGAATATACTAAAACCCACTGCATTGTACACTTTAAAATGGTGAGTTTTACGTTATGTGGATTTTATCTCAATTTTTAAAATTGGGGGGAAATACTGTGTGAGCCAAATAGAACATATGTTTGCTGAATATATATGTAGAGCAGAATGAATAGGCTGTGAATCTGAACAGAATACTTTTAAATCACCACCTCTCTCACATTGTAGAGATCATTCAGATTTACCTTCTGCAAATGGGAAAGATACTACCTGGGTCTTGGACTTTTTAGGTTTAAAAGTGATCGATATAAATCCCAAAAAGCCATGACTGACCCACCATAAGCATTCACATACCTTTGTAATTGGAAGCCAGCCAGTGTTTGCTGCCCTTGGTTCCAGCCTATTTTTTATTGCTGGAATGACAGATCCGAGATCATTTTTGTTCTTAGTGGTTCCAGGGTTCATTCTTTCAGTAGAGTACTAAACTGTTTCTGTAGCTCTATCAAGCAGTGTTGGTCACTATGCTCATCACATTGGTAAATCACACAGCCTCATAAAAGCTTATGGCTTCAAAGAAACATCTGGTTTCACATCTCTTTGGGAAGTGATAGTATGACAGTTTTGTTTCTGGTGTTAGTGTCGGATGTAATATTTATGTAAGATTGAAGAGCATCTTTAAAATCGACTGCAGATCACATATCCATCATACAGCTAAACTACTTTTCTTAATTTTGAACAGGATAAGGTCCATATGCAAGCAAGATTAATTTTTGCCAAAATATTGTCTACTACAACTGTCTTGATATTCAGTTCTTCATCATTTATGGAACACCATGCTGGGCACTGTGATAAATTCAGGGCATGTACCAAGAGAAATAAATCAGGGTCCGAGTTCTTGAATTGATAATGTGCTACAAGAGGAACATATAAACAAAACACGTGATAATTTAATGAGTATATAGAGGTGCTTTGGCTTCACAGAGGAAGTACTTACTCATTTTGGAGAGGTATGGAAAGGCTTCATTGTGGATGGTAAAATTTACTGATTCTTGAAGGGTGAGTTTCCCTGGCAACTAGTGTTGTAGGGCAGTGTAAAGGCACAGAGAAGGGAGGGGGGAAGTATGGTCAACACTCATTTGCTTAACATTTTAAAAGTTTGTAACTTTTCAAGAGTGTTGTGGAAGTGTTAAGCTGTGCAGTAGAAAGACATTAGGATAAAACAGGTGGTAAAATGATACCCCGTTATAATACTGATTGAACTGGTCATAGGACTATTTGGGGTTTTCATTTTTTGTATCAGTTTTGGTAATAAGTCTTGTAGAAATGTTAATTTTATTTTTACAGTTAATATACAGTAAAATTTATTCCTCTTTGTGTGTACAGTTCCTTGCATTTCAATACTCATAGATTCAATTCTCACCATCATAAGCAGGACACCAAACCCTTAGTAGTCACACCAGGTTTCCCACTCCTATTCTCTGGCAACCACTATTCTGTTTTCAGTTACTTTAGTTTTATTTTTTCAAGAATGTTATATAAATGGAATCAAACAGTATATGAGATTTTGAGGCTAGCTTTCACTCGGCATATTGCTTGAGATTCATCAAAGTTCCTATTTATTGCTGAGTAGTATTCCATTGTATAAGATTGACCACAGTTTGTTTATACATTTAACAATTATGAGTAGAGCTTTGATTATGAATAGAGCTTCTATAAATGTATGTGTATAAGCTTTTATGAATGTAAGTTTTTATTTCTCTAGGGTAAATACCCCTATGAGCGGGATTGCTGGGTCATATGAAAAATGTAATTTTCGCTTTATAAGAAAACTGCCAAACTTTTCTAGAATAGATATACCATTTTGCATTCTCACCAGCAACATATGAGAGTATTGTTGCACATCCTCTCTGGCACCTCATATTGTCAGTATTTAACTTGTAATTTTGAACATTTCACATGACCATGACAGTTTATTAAAACTAAGAAATTAACATTGATAACAGTACTATTAACTAAAAACTTTTATTTGGATTTTTACCAATTGTGTCCTTTTTTTTTGTTCCAGGATCTAATCCAGAATACCACATTACATTTAGTCATCATGTCTCCTTAGTCTCCTCCAGTCTGTAACAGTTTCTTAGTCTTTCCTTGATTTTCAGGACTTTGACAATTTGGGAGAAGACTTGTGAGATTTGTAGTATATCCTTCAATTTAGGTTTGATGGTTGTTTTCTCATGAATAGATTGTGGTTATGGATATTTGAGAATACCAAGAGATGGTGTGCCCTTCTCATCACCACGTATCAAGATTAGATGATGTCAATATAATGTATCTTTAGTGATGTTTAGGTAGTGACTGTCAGGTCACTGTAGAGTTACCCTATCTCCCTTTCCATACTTAATCATTAGAAGGACTTTCCTAAGTCTAACCCACCTTCAAGGGAAGGAACACTGAGCTTCACCTCTTCGAGGGAGGCTTATAAATAATTTTGGGGTATATGTTAAAACCAGTATGGTAATCAATCAGTGTCTTGGAGGAGATACTTAGAGGTTTTGCAAGTATCCTGTTTCTCTTAAAAGTTTTACTCAACAATTTTAACATCTGTCAGTAGATTTTTGCCTACAGCAGTTAATCTGCTAATCTAATGCTGATTTTCTATTTCTGTCTACATGTATAAATTGGGATTCTTATTAAGGAAGATTTAAAATTTTTTATCTATGTAGTATGGACTCATGGATATTTACTTACAATCTAATACTATCATTATTGTTCAAATTGTTCAAGCTTTGACAGTTAGAAGTTCTTCCAGGTTGGCTCCCATGTCCCTTCAAGTACAAGATTTGCCAGACTATCTTATATTTTTCCTGCCCAATCCTGGAATCAGCCATTTCTCCAGTGAGTCCTTGTTCTTTTTATTGGATAAAGGTTTTGAGAAACCATAATTTGAGGACTACTTATTCTAATTACTACTATTTGATACTGCTTCTAGGTGCTCTCAGTAGGAACAGTTTCATTGCCATGGTGCAGTCACTCATCTTTTCTCTATTTTTATGGTTTGCCTTTTCCAGATGTCACATAAATGGGAACAATATATAGCTTTTTGGATCTTCCTTTTTCAGTTTCATCCACATTTTTGTACAAGTTAAGAGTTTTTCATTGTGTGATTGTACCGCCATTTGTTTATCCATTCACATGTTGAGAGATCTTTGTTTCCTTTTTTTTTTTTCAATTATAAATAAAGTTGCCATTAACATTCTCTTGCAGGTTTTTGTGTGAATGTAGATTTCAGTTCACTTGAGTAAATACCAAGAGAGGGTATGCTGGGTTATGTGGTTAGTGTATGTTTAACTTTTTAAGAAACTCCCAAACTTTTCAAGGGTGGCTGTACCATGTTGGCATTCCACCAGGAATGAATTATGTAGTTGGTTACAATGAACCCTTGCAAGCTTTCAAAATTGTCAGTTTTTTAAATTTTAAGCCATTTTTAATAGATCTGTAGATTTTCCTAATGACTAAAAATATTGTGCATCTTTTTATATTCTTATACATATATCTTCTGTGAAGTGTTTTCAGGTCTTTTGCTCATTGTTTAATTAGGTTATTTTCTTAATTCTTTATATATTATAGATACAAGTCCTTTTTTATATAAGGTGTGAGGTTTAAGTTGAAATTCATGATCTTGCATATGGGTGTCAAAGTTTTCCAAAACATTTATAGAAAAGATTAGTCTTTCTCTATTAATCTACTTGTCAAAATTCAATTGACCATATTTGTGTTGGTCTGTTTCTATACTCCATTGATCTGTTATCCTTTTGGCAATACCATACTGTTTTAATAACTGTAGCTTTGGAATAAGTAAATTAGCTAGTGTGCTCGGAGGCTAAGCAGGGTCGGGCCTGGTTGGTACTTAGATGGGAGACCACCTAGGAATACTAGGTGCTGTGGGCATTAAAAGAAAATTAGATAATGTGATTCCTCCAGCTTTATTTTTATTTTTCAAACTGTTTTGGTTATTCTAGTTTATTTGGATTTCTTTTTTAATTCAGTCTGACAATTGTTGTCTTTTACTTGGATGTATTTGATATGTATTTAATATAATTAGACATATTTCTGTTTTAACATTTTCTGTATGTGTGTCATATGTTCTGGAGTTTTTTCTTTTTCTGCCATTCTTTTGGATTCTTTTTATCATTCTACCCCTTCTCCCCCTTTTCTAGTTTGGAAATAGCCGGTATTTTTGTTCTGTAAGTAAATATCATCATAGATATTAATAACTTGGAGTCATAACATATCAAAGTCTATTATTAATCATTGATCGATATTTATTTGAGTTTTTCCATATAATTTCCTCTTTTTTTCCTCCTTATTTTCTCAACTCAAACCTCTTAGATGGGATTATTCTTGCTTTAGAGAGATTTACTGGATATAGAATTTTACTTTGGCAGTTTTTTTTTTCTGAGCACACTACAAATATTAAATTATCTTGGCTTCATGTTGCTTTTGGAAAAATCCAAGTGTTGTTCTGTTGCTTCTTTGAATGTAATCTCTGCTTGTTTTTCATATTTCTCTGTTTTTGGTTTTTCTACTGTTCTGTTATATGTTTAGTTGTGAATTTCTTTTTATTAATCTTGTTGGCTTCTGGAATATGATTGTATTTGATTGCTTCTGGGAAATTCTCAACTGTTACCTATTCAAATATTGCCTTTGTCCTGTCCTGTTTTCTTCTTGTCTTCTAATACCAATTATTCTTTTAAGTATATTCCTTTTATTTTTTCATAGTTTTGACTTTTCTGCTACTTTGTAGATAATAGCTAGCCTATTTTCGAGTTTCTTAGTTTTCAGCTTTGTTGAATCTACTGTTAGTCAGTTTCAGGTTTTTTTGGAAGTTCTATTTTGTTCTTTAACTTTTTGAAATCTGCTTAAAGTATCCTGTTCTCTGCATATATTCTGAAATTTATCTTTTTCCTATAAGCATAGTTTGAGTCTGATAAGATCAGAAGTCTCTTTGTCAGATTTTAGTCTTGGCATCCTCCTTCAGTGTCTACTTAGTTATCTTTGGTTACAAGCTGGATATTGTATTTGAAAAATTATTTGTAGGAATCATTTGAGGTGCATACGTAGCAAAGTACTTTTCTCCACAGAGAGCCTACTCATGTCAGGTGTCTGTGGACATTACTGGTCCAGGGACCACCTTAAAACAAGTTTCAAATCTGATATTCCCTCCATAGGACTAATTCTTCTCTGGGTCTTCTATTCTCCGTTCACTCTCACCCTAAGGTTGTAACCCTCTGAAATCTCAGCCCATTATTGAGAGGTTCTCTAATTATTAGACTCTTCATTTTCAGAGATAGAGACCCATGAGCTTCCTTGTTTGCTTCTTTGAGTTCTCATTTCTCTTCACTTTTGGTTATAATTGCTTATCTGTTTTTTGTTTGTTTGTTTGTTTGTTTAGAATATGAAAGAGATAGAAAGGGGAGAAGATGTATGTGTTTAATCCATTCTCTTTAGTTATCCACAGCGAGAGGGTTGACCCAAATAACTTAGTCCACCATTACTGAAAACAGGAAAATCATCTGCAAAAATCTTGTTTTTTTACTTCGAAAACTATCACACTTTCAGGGATCATCTACACCTCTTAGTTGTCATTTTTAGGCATTTTGCTCTGTGACCTCTGCAGTAAAAACTGATTTTTATGAGGAGTGAAGATAACAAAAGAATGAGATCTGAATTGCAATGATTGTGAATTAATTATTTAATTTTTTCTTTTAGACACAGTAACAGTTCAGTAGAGTGCACCAGTACTCTCAGAATCATATAAAAGGGTTGCTGATCTTATAGGGGAAAACAAGGTGTACCAGCCTTTGGTGATTTTGGGGTGAAAATTATAGGTATTTAAAAGTTCTTAACTTGCTTAAAGTATTGTGCTTTACAATTTCTTGTTTTAGTGTTCATGTGAATAATTCTTGTGTGTTCTTCAAAACTAAGCCTAGTTGTTATTTTTTCCCTGATAGCTTTTCCTCAAATATTGAGAGTAATCCATAAATATGTGTTGAATGAGTGATCATAGGTTGGTGGGTTACTTAAATTTTCTTCGATTCCTGCAGAGCACCCTGACAATTCTTTCCAGGACTGATCACATGAGATTATAATGGTCTGTTTTCTATGTCAGAGGGCAGAGAGATTTTCTCTTTATTCTTTAGGGCCTAGAGAAAGAATCCCTTCTTGGCAACAGACACACATTTCCTGGTACATGGAAATGTTCAGTAAATGCTTACTGAGTGATCATTCTGCTCTTGATTGAAAAGGAATAGAATATTGGAAATTAAAGGCACCTATGGAACAAGTTTCCAATAGTATTAACTATAACTTATGCTTTCTTGTGTTCACATGGCCTTCTAAGCAGTGCCACTTTTGAAAAGGAGAAAAGTCAAGTTTGTATGACTCAATATTTGTCTGTTTCTAAAACAAAGCAGGAACATAATTATTTTCTCCCTGGGTTTATTCCACAAATTTTGTTTCTCTCTCACCAATTTATGCTAGGAATAAAAGTTCATTCTCTGCAGCAGTGTGTAAAAGGTGTTGTTTTCTTTATACAACTGCTTTTTCTCTCAACAGGCAGTCCTAAGACATGCAGACAGTGCTATAGAAATCTTTGTTATGTCTCGATGGTTTTGAGCTCTTGTTCATTCACTATGGTTGATCTAGGGTTGGTAGAAGGATTTTTTTTTTAAGTAGAGACCTTGAAATCATTAGGGTTACAAGAACTAATAAAGCTGTATTCAGTTTGAAAAAAAGATTTTAAAATTTAAAGTTCCAGAATAATCTTTTACAGTTCTAATATTAGAAAATTCATCTCTAAAAATACATTAGCACAAATGACTAATCAGACTGTGCGGTTATCTGGTGTTAGACCACTTACTAAGCCTCTAATTTTCTTTTTAGTTGCCAGATTGAAAAACAGAAATCACATGGAACAGAAGATATTAGAGGGAGAAACTAGCTAAAGAGGGCAAGAGGAGTTTTTACTGAAATTTTGTTATATTTCATTTATGTCAGTAAACCTCTCATTTTGGCAGTGCATATTTTAGCCTTGTTTAATGAAGTTTCCATTTCCTTGGCACCTTACAAAGAATAGGTCAAGCAGAGCCATGCAATAGTCTTTGGTTATAGATATGGTCTGACTTTAGTAGGGAAAATTTTGTCAACTAGATAATTTTTTTGTAGTTGATTGGCTTTTGTAGGTTAAATGAATAAACAAAACTCAGCCATGTCTTCAGAGTCATTCTGAGGGCTTTTTATTTTATTTTTATTTTTATTTATTTATTTTTTTAGGTAAGGCGACCCTTTGTTGACCTCACAGATTGCAAGGACCTTGTCAGCTTACAATTCCTTATTTTTTATTTTTTACACCTACAGCACCTGGTCTTCCTAATTATTAGGAAGGTCTCTCATCCAAGTACTAACCAGGCCTGACCCTGCTTAGCGTCCGAGATCAGACAGGATCAGGCTTGTTCAGAGTGGCATGGCCATAGACTCTGAGGGCTTTTTAAGTAGAAGTAATGATCTGAAGTGATTAGCCACTAAAATTATACCTCCTTTGATGCAGTTAAATGGAAACAATAAGGATTCAGTAAGGTCATTTAAACTGGAAATTATTAGGAAAGGTAATACTTTTTGTCAGATTTTCTTAAGGTATACTTGTAAGACGAATAGTGGATAGGAGAATTGACCTTGAGGATATTCAGGACTCAGACACTTTTCCAAACTTCCAAATAAGCTGTTATAAAAATTGCTAAAATTAAATTTCTCCAGTATTCTCCTTATTTAAATTGTTGTGGAAAGGGAAAGACTAATCTGACTGTACTTTTGTTATTTAATAGAAGAAGCTGTAATGGGAGGGAGAGACAGCGATGGTAACAATTGCTCAAGAACCCTTAAGTTGGTCTTCCAGTTCTCCTAGTATCTGTGTACCAAATGACTAGAAGTTGGAGGCAACTTCATTTTCATTTTCATTTCATTTAAAAAAAAAAAAACAACACTGATTTGATCAACATATTTACTGTGCATTCTACAAAATGCAAAGCCTTGAGCTGGGTACTGTAAAGTAAAAAAATAAGTGAGATTTGGCCTTGGCTTCAGAGAGCCAAGAGTCCAATAGGGAAATTAAGGTTTGAAAGACTACTGTATACAAGGTGTAGAAAGTGTTAAGTTCTGTAGGAATGAAAAGACTTGAACCTTGAAGGTCAGCCAGCTTGGCTTTGAATCCCAACTTCATTTCTACTGGAGAGTCTTGGTTAAGCTGCTGAGTTTACTTAGATTGTTTTCCTATCTGTAGATTAGGGAAAGAAAGGTCTGACTCACAGAATTGCTGGGAGGGTTAGATATTTAAAGCTGAGAACCTCTTTTAGCCCCAGACTTTTATAATCTAATTGCCTACTCGGTGTCCTTTTTAATGTCTCAAAGCCATTTTAACCTTAAGCCCAAAACCTTACCTGTGAGCTCTCTTCCAGAATATTTTCTATTTCTATGAATGTCATCAGCAGTCTAGCCAGAAATCTAAAACTCACCTCCCACTTCTTATCCAGTCCACCCAGAGCTATTGATTTTACACCATAAAATTTTTTTCCTCATATTAGTCCACCTATTTCTGTTGTGACCACCATAGTTCATGCTTTCACCACCTCACACAACAGCCTCCTGTCTCTCCCTAAATCTATTCTCTCTACCTGTCCAGAGTAGACTTTTTCAGATGGAGCAGGTGGGTCACTTTCTGCTTAAAGCTCTTTGATGAATTTCCATTATCTTTAGTCTACAAATAAAATCTTAAAGGCATATTTGTCTCACCCTTGTTATGCCTTGCTCATTAATATATTCCACAAGGTCTAGCTTAGTAGTTTTTCTTAGTAAATTCTTATATATTTAAGGGGTGAACAAAGGAAGGAATGTATGAAAGAACCAAACCAATAATTGAGAAATATAAGCTGTTCCTGTGTTTCCTTCCTGCTAGGCTGCATGTGAATATACATGCACATTTACAGAGGTACAAGTGAAATACTGTTTCTGCATATCTTTATATCTTTATCTTTGATGGCTTCTCTTTTCTGTCTTTTCACATCCCCTCTTATCTCATACCTTTACCCTTCCCTAGTTCTCTTTGCACCATTTTATTTTTCTGAAGTTGCTGAGCTACATACAGTTCAAGAACCTATTTTCTTCTCTCCGTGCAGTTAATGAAGGCCAACCATTTGAAATTTGTGTGAACGATTCTCTTACTATAAGATTATTTAGTATGCATGAGAGCAAACAAGCACCTTTTGGGGGTACTGCAAAATATGTAGTTGTCCTCCAAGTGGAGAATCAAATCTACCAGTTCATAAATTAGGGTCTCAGCTAATGAGGCAAAAAGCTGCAAGGGTCAGTCAGACAAGTATTTGAGAATCATCTCAAGAGTTTCATTAATGAATGGTCTTGCTCTGCTCTTCACAGAGAATGTCAAAGCCTTTAGCGAGCAGAGGAAGACTTGGTGGAAGAGTGTGATAGATAAATGGGATAGTAAATGGAAGCTGGGGAATATTTTCCATGTGAGTCAGGTGGTTTCCAGGGATAAATGAAGTCTCATTTTGTAATGTCATGTCCACCTATGAGTTGGCCCAAACTAGGAATTAACCACAGCTCCTATCATTTTTGTATTTTAAAGGTAACTAAAAATGAAGGCTGTAGCCTTTTTAAAGATAAATTTCTGCTTATTTTCATTAAGGAGCTATGGCATAATAATAATTTAATAATTTACATGTTTTGGTGTTTTCTGAGCTGTTTCTGGAAGATAATCTCACTTGATCTTCAGTCTGTAAAGTACAGTTAGGCAGGCAGGTTTTGTAAATGATGAACCAAAGCTGGAAGAAGCCCAACAGAGAGATCCTGTAGCCAATTAGGTATTTGAAAACAGGACTCCACTCCCTGTTTCATCACCCTATTGCATCTAATCCCAGTTACTAAATTTGTGTCAATTTTACAAACTTCTTAAACTGATGGGGAAGGGTTTTGAGATCCATAGATAAAAGATGTCTATTAGGTTTAAAACATTAACCAAGAGAATAAAATGCCTATAAGTAAATATAGAAACTGAAAAGAAAATATTGTTTTTATCAGAGGAGAAGCTAATTTAGTAGTTTAGTATAATTAAAAAGCCATAAATGCCTGGGAACAGTATTTCTACTGGTTTCAGCTGTTGTCTATGCTGTTTTGGCTGTTTGTGTACAGACACACACATACCTCTTTACCCATCTTCTTAGTGTCTTGATGTGAATGCAGACATAATAGCCACAAAAAAAGGGAGCAGCCCTAAAACAAAATTTGACTCTTTCTTTTGGAAGAACAAAAGTTACAATAAAAGTCTGCTTTCTGGTTTTTTGCTTCTTTGGGTGTGTGTTTTACACTTGACCAATATTAGGTAAAGATAAATTAGGTTACTATCACCCTGTTTATTTTATAGCACTGAAGAAATAAATATTTGGAAATAATTTTAAAGACTGTTTAAGTTCACTTTTTTTATAAGTATTTGAACAGTATTTTCTGGCTATTTAAATTTATATTCATGGGAACCCAGAGTTGAATTATATACTTATGGGACCCCAGATTTGAAGAGAGGCAAGTTATAGGGGTTTTATGGATGAGAGATTTCAGAAGTAGATAGTATAATACATGAATCTTTTGATCTCATGTATGGCAGGGAAAGTATCACTGATTGTGTTTGTCACACTTCCAAGTATAGCATTAACCCCTATCCTAGTCTCTCTCCCTCTGAAAGCTTTAAGCCACTGAAACCATGGGCATAAGGAGACATCTCTTCTGGCTTATCTTCTCTGGGTATGATAACTAAACTCCTGCTTAAATACAGTATTGGTAAAGGCATGCAGTTGTCATAAATGAATCTTTTAGAGCTCTTAAATAAAAATAGTTCTGAACAGTTCACATTCATTAATTCATTGAATTCTCACCGTAAACCTATGAAGTAAATACAGTTATTTCTATTTTATAGTCTAGTTGAATGTCAATTCCTCTAGTTATGTGTCCTTTAACAAGTTATTTAACCTTTCTTTACTTCAGTTTCCTCATCTGCAAATGGAGATGATAACTTTCTTTACCACTTTTGTGTTGAGGATTAAATAAAACCCAAGTAAAGCACATAGCAAATGTGCATATCTGGCTGGCACATAGTGAATGCTTATAGATGTTAGCTATGGTTATTTAACTAGTTTATGATTGATTACATTGCAAAAGAAATTATTGTTACAATAATTGGTATTAAGTAGCTATGTGATTGTGGGTAGGTTTTCTAGTTGTCTTATACCTGTTTTTTTAAACCTTTTATTTTGAAGATATGACACTAAAAGCACAGACAACAAAAGACAAAATAAATTGGACTTCATCAAAATTAAATTTTGTTCAACAGAGAACACCAACAGAATGAAAAGACAACCTACTCAATGGGAGAAGATATTTGCAAATCATATACCTGTGATTATAAGAGTTTAGTAACCAGAATATATAAAGAACCACAACTCAGCGACTCCCCCCCAAAAAAAAAAGGCAAATTTCTTGAATAGTCATCTCTCGAAAGAAGATATATAAAAGGCCAATAAGCACATGTAAAAAATGCTCAACATCACTAATCATTGGGAAAATGCAAATGAAAACTACAATGAGATAACCATTTTATATCCATTAGGATGATCACTACAAAAAAATAAATGATGTCAAGAATGTGGAGAAATTGAACCCTTGTGAATTGCTTATAGGAATAATAAATTATGTAGCCACTGTGGAAAAATCTCAAAAAATTAATTACCATATGATCAGGCAATTCTGATTCTGCATCTATACCCAAAAGTATCAAAAGCAGGAACTCCAAAAAGATATTTGTACACAAGGGTTCATAGCATTGTTCACAATAGCCTAAAAGTGAAAACAACCCAAGTGTCTATTGATGACATAACGGATAAACAAAATGTGGTCTATACATACAGTGGAACTATTCAGCCTTAAAAGGAAAGGAAATTTTGGCATATACTACAATATGGATTAACCTTGAACACATGCTAAATGAAACAAGCCAAATGTAAAAGGACAAGTATTCTATGGTTCCATTTAAATGAGGTACCTAGAATAGTCAGACTCAGAGAGATAAAAAATATAGTGGTGTTTATAAGGAGCTGGTGGGGAGGAGGGAGTTGGTGTCTAATAGGTACAGTGTTTCAGTTTGGGATGGTGAATAATCTTGGAGATGGAGGATGTGGTGATGGTTGCCCAAGAAATAAATGTATTCATTGCTACTGAACTGTACACTTAAACATGGTAAGTTTCATGTGTATATTTTATAATTTTTAAAATACATGTTTCAACAAAAAATAAAGTACAAAAATCTGTATCCCCTTTACCCAGATTTACCTATTTAATTTTTACCCCATTTGCTTTATCATGTGTGAGTGTACTCTTGAGTATTTCTAATCTACCACCTAAATTCCGCTTTCGTCATTTGATCTTGGAAGTATTGTTTTCTTTTTTAAATAGCATCTTCCTCCAGTATAAAATCTTCCTCGTTTTCTGTTTGTCCAGTGTTTCTTTGTAATTAGATTGAAGTTACACAGTCTTAGCCAGAAAACTGCATAGATGATGATGTTGTCCTCTTCAGGTTATGACATCTGGAGACTCGGTACATTTATAATTGAATGCAGGGTAACGGGAATCAACAGATACTATAGGAATCAGAACAGTCAAGGAAGACATAAAGGAGACTTAATTTACAGATTCGGTAGAAAGCATATTTCTAAAATTTTACCAGTTTTCTCTCAAATTTTGTATTAGTTCAACCAATATATATATATTACTGTTTTCTGCCAGTTTTTATCAATCAACCTTGTCCCTCTATTAAATCAAGAGATTACTGATTTTTATAAAATTTAAAGAAATTAAGTGTGTCAAATGGTGACCAAGGATCTACTGATTATTAGATAAAGTTCCCCAAGTGATCTGGATCAGTATAAAATGATGATAAACTTTGATATAAAGAACATCCGAACTTTAGATGACGGGTAAAAACTACATTGCAGAATAGAATTGGGGCTAATATAGGTTTAAGTTTCTTGGGGTTTTGGTTTGGGGTTTTGGTTTGTTTGTTTGTTTGTTTGTTTCATGTTATGTGGAACACTGTCATTGACACAGTTGGGATATATGTATTGGTTTAACAGGTAGGAAAGTCAGAGGTACATTTGGAGCCATTCTTATAAGTTGGTTTTTCTTCCCATATATTTTTAAAAAATAATTTCTTAGCCTTTATGCATTTTGTCTTTGCAGTTTGAAGAAAACAGGTCTGAAACAAGGTCTTACCCCCAGCTGTCTCTGAACACAGTGACTGCCAGATCTCCAAACATCAAGTCCAGCTTTGTCCGCCAACCTGTCTGACATGTCGGGACCCGTGCCAAGCAGGGCCAGAGTTTACACAGATGTTAATACGCACAGACCCCGAGAGTACTGGGATTACGAGTCACATGTGGTGGAATGGGGGTAATTGTTTCCTTTTACTTCACTATACTCACCCAAAGGGCTGACTCTTGTGGATTTGTTGAGGGATTTTTGACTGCATTTATAAACCTCAAGATCAAAGTCTGATTTCTGTTTTCTTTTGCAGTGAGGAAGCATGGTATTGCTTTGGGAAATTAAGTTTTGATAAGCTTATCATTTAATAATTTCAGTCTCATTTTTTTCTCTGATTTATATATTTTATATACAAAGCTGGTAACAAAGAGTTACCTATCAATTTGCTTCAACTAAGGGCTTTACAATTAGGTGACAATTAATACTTAGGAGGCTTTAAAAACATCACACTCTTATGTAAAGTATTTTTGAGGTCAGAGAATGGTGTCCCGTTATGATACTGAAGGATGAAACAGTTCTCCAGAAAGGTGTCCTCTATCTAATGAGAAGCAAAATTAAGGCCTTAAAACATTTGCCCTTATCATGAGACTAGGCATATGTAACATGGGATTCAGCTCAAATACCATCTTGAACAGCTGCATTTGCCTTCTAATTTTTTATGCAATCTCATTTGGATGTTTGCATATTTTATACCAACATGGTATGTATTTAATTGATCAGGTTACAACTTTTTGTGATAATATTATAACATTCAAATGCATAAGAAAGCAATTTAAAAACTCATAAACCTACAACTCCTATATGTTACATTTTATATCTATCCACCTATGTCCATAGTCTGTAAGTTGATAAATAATTGTCGTGGATATATTTTAATCATCATTGGGCCATGATTCTTAATAGTAAGTACATTGCCTCTGCACAAAGAAGCATAGTGTGCTTCAAAGATACCATCAAAAACAATACTAATTAATATTATTATTATTAATCTAACAATTCTTGTGTCACAGGCTTTGTACTCTAGGAATACCTATGTTTTGCTACAGAAATTTCAACCACTGTATTCAAATTGAGTGCTTTGCACTTAGTTCTGCTTAAATATCACTAAACAGCCCTTTTGAATTTTTGGCATGGTGCTATTTGGTTGTTTGTGTTTGTTTCTGTACCTTCTTGCAGGAGGAGAACTCAAACAGAACTAAGAGCCTTCCTCAAAAACTGCCATGATACTGTATTGTTCATTTTCTTTAGTACCTTTTGCCTTCTCTGTTCATTCACTTTCTTTTTAGGTACTTGAGGAAAATGAATGGCTGATTTGTTACATGTTGAGTTCTCACTGTCTCTAGTAGGAATAAATAGAATTTAGGCCTTTACTAAAAGGACCATGTTTGTCATTCTTTAGAGCAGGGGTCCCCAACCCCCAGGCTGCAGACTGGTACTGGTCTGTGGCCTTTTAGGAACCCGGCGGAACAATAGGAAATGAGCTTCGGGTAAGCGAGCAGCAAGTAAAGCTTCATCTGTATTTGCAGCCACTCCCAAGCGCTAGCATCATCACCTCAGCTCCACCCTAGATAATCAGGAATTAGATTCTCATAGGAGCACCAGTCCCTGGTGCCAAAAAGATTGGGGACAGCTGCTTAAGAGCAATGCCATCTAAATTATAAGCAGAGGCACAGAGCAAATGTTGGTTTTTCCCTTACTTTTTAAGCTACATCAAACATCTGATGTAGCTTAGTGGTCATGGAATATGGGTAAAAGGAGAGGAAGGTACTCCTAACTATGGTTCATGATCTGTAGTATGGTTTGCAAACTCTCTTATATGGACTATCTTCAGAGCTTGCCTTGGAAGGCAAGTGGGAAATCAAGTCTATATGTTTGAAAGCCCATTAAAAATCAACTGCTCTGCAAGTGTGACCGAGTTGAAGTATTCTTATAACATGTGTTCACTTCCTGCTAGGTGTCAGCACTGGGCCAGGAACTAGGAGAGAGGAATATATAAAATAACATTTCTTTAACTTCTACTAGTAATAGAAGTTTATAAGTTGAATTAGTGCTTGACAATTTGAACTTTTTAAATCATTGACTTATGATTCTTTTTCACAGAAATCAAGATGACTACCAGCTGGTTCGAAAATTAGGCCGGGGTAAATACAGTGAAGTATTTGAAGCCATCAACATCACAAATAATGAAAAAGTTGTTGTTAAAATTCTCAAGGTGAGTATAAGAAGAGAGTGGTTATAATTTCAGAGGTATTTGGAATTTAGATTTAAGTAATGATGATGCCTTTTTTAAAGCAACATTTGAAAAGTTTTTGGAGAACTTTTAACACCTTTATTTTATTATATCCTCTGAAATTAATAGAAGTTATCTTCATTTGACAAATCAGGAAACCAAAGCAAGAAAGAGACTTGACTCAAAGTCATCCAGCTAGATTATGGCAGAGGAAGGGAGTAAAGATTCAGTCTTTTCTCTCCTAGGTCTAATATTGATTTGATTGCCTAATAATGGATTTTCTCTATTTTTAGTTATATTTCATGCTTTTATTTTCAATAAATTGTTGCCTCTACTGTGTAAGGATGCGCAATCACAAATACAGGCCTTTAGAGGGCAGGTAGATGACACGCAGCTAGTCTGATGTAAGTGCCCATGATTAGAGTAGGTGAGTGGGTGCTGCAGCATGTGCTCCAGCTCCTACTGATTATTCCCTTGCTGTAGTGCAAGTCCAGTGTTGGTTGATAATCTTTTGCAAAAAGAAACTAGAAATTTATATTAGTATATGAACCACCTTGATTTTTCAGTGTCAACTCGAGATTTTTAAGAACACTGTATAGATACTAATTCAGCAGGTCTAGGTGGATCCTAGGAATTTGTGTTTTTTTTTTTTTTTAATCCAGGTTAAAATCCAGGTTGTTGGTCGTCATAGTTTAGTAGCCACCAGTCTTGTTGATGGAGTGATTATATATATTTAAAACAATTTCTGAGAATTGTATGCAGTGTGTTGGTAGTCTGAGGTGATTGATATCCAAGGAAAGGCCTGTGTGGTCCAGTATGACAGGCATGGGGTCACATGTGATTTTAGAGCATTTAAGTGTGACTGGTCCAAATTGAAATATGTAGTAAAGATAAAATACACTAGATTACAAAGGCTTGGTACAAAAAAATATATAAAATTACTCATGAGTAATTCTTTGTATTGATTTACATGTTGAAATAAGATTTTGAATTTATTGTTAAAATATATTAAATACTTTTTAACGTAGATTCTAAAATATTTAAAATATATATGTGGCTTGCATTATATTTCTTTTGGACCAGTGCTGTTTTAGACTATTTAGAAGGAAGTCCTTATGAAGGAGGTGCAGTTGGACCAAAGCCCTCCTTAGATACCACAACAGATGTGGAAATGATGGGTGAGAACAAAGGAATATGAAAGATAAACTCAAAGGGCTCTACAGAGTGGTCTTTTTAAAATGGAGGGAGGGGTTCACATTTCTTTTCTGCAGCAATCTTATGAGATAGGTATTCTTGTTGATCATTTTATCCATAATGAAAGGCTTAAAGAGGTTATATAACTTGCCCATATATATACACACACAGCTAGCAAAATAGATTTGCATTAGGCAATCTTAATTCCAGGCCCACATCAAACCTACAAGGTTATGCTGCACAAAGATGGTTTGGCCATCCTTGCTTTTGTTCCTGTTTCCATAACCTCTGTTGATTGTTTATATAGACTTAGAGGAAGTAAAAAGAGCCCATGTTTCATCCCAATTGATAAAAAGATTTTCCAAGATAGGCGTTAGTATTACTAACCATTCATAATTCCTAGTTTGCATAGTTGTAAAAAGTTAACATATTAAGTCTGATGATTGGAATTAAATGCTGATTGTACAGCGGTCTGATCTTTGAAATGAAAACCTTTTTTCTTTCAATTTAACATTTGCTAAGGACCTGCAGAGTGCCTGGCACAAGGCTAGGAGAATGGGATTTAAAGTTGAGTCTGACACATTTCCTTCCTTAAAGGAGCTCATAAGTAAGCCGTTTATGTATTACATTACCTGTTGAAATACACTGAAATGCTTTATTTCACCGATGCTACTTTACCCTTTCAGCCAGTAAAGAAGAAGAAAATCAAGCGTGAAATAAAGATTTTGGAGAATTTGCGAGGTGGTCCCAACATCATCACACTGGCAGACATTGTAAAAGACCCTGTGGTGAGTGTATAGTAGACACTAGCAAGGCCCACTAGGGCTGAGGTGGTGTTTGCCCTGGAGCACAGATGGCCTCTTCATTCCCCCCTCTACCATTAAGTCCTGCTTTAAAAGTGCTTAATCAGTTATACCATTTAACTAGCTTGGGTCTTTCTTTCAAAGAGACCTCCACCCACAGACTATTTCTTATTCTTCTAGGCTAAGAGACTGATAGCACTGGAAACTGAAATGTGTTAATCCATTTTGCAAACTCAGGTCCGATGCCGATGGGCGATGGGCGCATTGTCGGGCTGCCTACAGCCTGGTGAGACTTCAGCTCCATGTCTTCTGTTTGAAATCCATCCCAAAACTGACCTAAATGTGGTGATGATCAGAGCGGGGAGGGCTTGTAGCAATAGAGGGTTTCCTACTACTGAGGCAAGGACTGCCAAATTCACCACGTAGCATCTGCAAACATTGTGCCCACTAAAGCTGCCAGGGCTACTGCTAATGAGTGTTTTCTTTTTCTTTCCCCTAGTCACGAACCCCTGCCTTGGTTTTTGAACATGTAAACAACACAGACTTCAAGGTATAATATATAACTGACCATTTCAAGTTGTTGGGTTTTTAGACCACATAGAAATCCTTTTAGAGATGTTACTATTAGAAGAACTTCCACCTTACTGGCTTAAAAAGAGCTTTTTATCTTCACAATGTTAAATTTTAAGATAAAAATATTCCTATACAAACTACCCACTTTCTATATCTTGGTGTTTTGCCCTTTTTTTTAATGCTTTTTTAAATGAGCCATACATTTATTTCTCACCACCTTTACCATTCATTTGATAGTTTCTGCTGATGAAAGCAATAACGTGTTCAGTCAGGATGTCTGACCTAGGGCATTTCACTTTAAAATGACAGTGTTCAAGAAGGAATGTATTGTGTATGTAAAAGCAAGTTATGCTTATGTTTTAGGGTTCCTCAGAAACTTGGCTCTAGATTTCAAAAAGGGATGAGTGGGGAAGGATAGTATAAATTCTGTTACAACACAAACTTCTACAATAGTAATCTCTGACTTCCAGCCCTTCCAGCGGCCTACTTATTTCAAACAATTCTTAGTTCCAGTACAACAGAAGAATGTGGGCACTCTTTTGGGTTTTGACTTGCCTTTGCACCAGTCCAGTATCAAGAATGTTAGGTATCAATAAACGAGTGAATTCTTTTCTGAGAGGAGGAAAAAAAGAAAGAACTGTTTTAGAACCAGAACAATAATTCAAAGAAAACATTGTCAGAGGACATGATTAACCATTTAATGATATGTACGTGTGGGGTTTTTTGTTTGTTTGTTTGTTTTTTTAAACAACTACAACTCTGGAAACTGGAAAGGATACATAATAGTTGTTCAGAGTCTACTTCCAAATCAGTACAGGAATAGTTCTTTTAAATTAGCTTGACAGATTTGGCAGCAAGCCATCTACATACCCAGTGCCTATAACTATGTAAGCCAAAGATGGGTTAGTTCCCTACTAAGGAGGCTGTGTACTTGCCAGAATGCCTTTTATGAGAAGGTGTGGGGGGGGGCGGTAAATAAAAAAGCAAACTCAAATTACAAGTATATATCAATGTGTATTGCATATATGATTTGGTATGTTCCCAATAGTGGATTATAGTTTCAGCAATACAAATTTATGTAATTCTTCACTTTTACATGTAGAATTGAAGACTCAAAGTATCCCTTTAAAGTGAATATTATGTTGGAGAAGTAGAGACTGGTGTAGAGACAGATCTTGGAACGATGGCAAATGAGCCAAGTCTTGGTTTGAATAACAGCAAATGAGGATGAGAAATTGCCTTCCATCAGCAGTATTTCATGGCTCAAATGTTGTATTTGTCTTTAACAGCAATTGTACCAGACGTTAACAGACTATGATATTCGATTTTACATGTATGAGATTCTGAAGGTAAGGGAACCTTGAATACTAAATATTTCTAGATTGATCTTTCTTTGTTAGATAACGCAGATAACTGTAGAAAATCCAGTGAATTAACTTTGTAAAATATGTTGAAAGAAGGTGCCTCTTCTGCTAATGTAAGAGTTATGGGATAGGGCCTAGTAGGAGTATAATTTAGAATGCTTTGGAAAGGGTATTTAGAAGAGAGTTGGGATCCCTTAAATAATTGTAATCTCCATCTTGCTCCTATAAAAAGTAACAATTGTCCAAACTTGTAAAAATAGCTCCTAATGTGCTGGCTTCTGGTGTACTTTATATCACTTAAAGTTGAACAAGTAAAACAGTAAACTTTTAACTCAACCGTCAGAGTCATTGTCCTAAGGACTATGTAAATCTCTGCTTGGAGATTGCTGATTTAGAGTGAACTTTGATTTCTAAAGTGGGATTCACCAGTTTGCTCCTGGGAGTCACGAGATTAGCATTATAAATGAGAAAACTGCTAAGTGTTGGCTAAAGTTTCTTACTAAATGAGGGTTGACTTAAAGCCTACATTTGAACCTTAGGAGTACCCTGAAGAGACTATGCCAGCAGAGATATTTGATCTTTCCATTGGCTCATGCAGTCTGTGGCAAGCAGTTCTTCACAAAGTTAAGGATATGCCTGCCTGCCCTAGGAACCATAGGAACCCAAGTTGCCCTTCAGGAAGGACAAGAATTTGGCCAGTGACATCAGCTGACTTAAAAGCCGGGATTAGCAATCTCCAAGGGTCATGCCACTCACTTCACCTAAGTTTGAGATTAGACATGGTTTTCAAATCGGATTTGATGTCATAAATAAGGAGTAGGCAAACTTCTTTATAAGGATAAACAGTAAAATTTTAGGCTCAGTGGACCATAGGGTCTTTCCCAGACTACTCAGCTCTGCTGCTGTAGTATGAAAGCAGTCACAACATGCAAACAAATAGGCATGGCTGTATTCCAACAAAACATTCACAAAACAGCAGACCATATTTGGCCCATGGGCTATGATTTGTCAGCCTCTATTGTAGACTCTTCGCTGCTACAGAATAAGTTGTAGTACAAACCAGTTTTTTTTGAGGGGCATATGTTTATGAAAATAATCCAGGCTTTGGTTAAGGGGTAAAAATTGGAAGTGATGCAATTGGTGTAGACGTTGGTTCTATTTAAACAGAAAGGATGTTGAAACAACTATGCAAGAACAGAACCTGATGTTCAGAGGCCATGAGTTGGTGGGATCTTGAACAAGTCTTTGAAGAACAGATATGTAGGTGATTGTCCTAACCCTGTTGCCAGGGGTATTATCAGGCTAGAAGGAAAACTAGAGGAAAAAGTAAAGGACTTTAACTAGAAAGACACTCTTATATAAGCTAACTCTTTTTCTTTCTTACCTTTTCCTCCCACAGGCCCTGGATTATTGCCACAGCATGGGAATTATGCACAGAGATGTGAAGCCCCATAATGTCATGATTGATCATGAGCACAGAAAGGTAAAGTGAGACTGACAAGTCTTTTTTATCAATGTAATATAGTGAACAGCCTATCTTCAACACTTTATCCTTAGCATCTGTCATAGTTTCTGGTACCTATTAGGCACTTGAAAAATATTTGGTGACTGAATGAATGAACAAATCAGAAAATTTAAACTGTTATTTATATTCCTAAGAATATCAAAAAGAAAACATTAGTGGCCAAAACATTAGTTTTAAGCAGGGAAACCGGCTTCTCATTTTGTTTATTGAATAATATCTTGGGAAACTCCTTTTTCATTTGCCTCTTCTACCTTTATAACATGTAGTGTTATTACTAAATAGTATGACTCAGCAATAAATATTTGCCTTGCATGCCTCTGGGTTATTAAAAGAATTAAGTGTGCACAGTTATGAAATGAATGAAATATTTAGAAAATGCTACTGCTTATCAGCAAGTATTGTGAGGCTCCTGAGCTCTAAAAGTGCTTTTAATGAGAGCTGCGTCCTTTTTAACATTTCAGTGTTATAGGGTAACCGAGCCCACGTTTTGTAGGCATTGATGGTTCTCTGTTGTAGTCTTTGTAGAGGTAAGTGATGTGTTCATTTCACTAATATTTCTTCATATACACATGGGTAATAGGTATTTTTCTAGAGGCTGGGAATTTATGCATGAGACAAATAGTAAAAAAAATTCTTTTCATGGAGAGCTTGCATTTGGGGAGATTAGTGGGCTAGAAAATTAAAAGTGATGTGGAAGAAAAGTCAAGAGTAAGGAATAGTGGATGGTGTTGGCAGTTTTAAACAAGGGGGTAAAGGGAAGATTTCACTGGAGAGGTGACGTTTTTGGAGAACACTTGGAACCAGCCATGCAACCTGTGTCCCAGGTGGAGGATATTGCAGATGCAAAAGCCCTGAGGCAAGAATGTACATGGCATGTTGGAACAGCAACAGGATAAAACTGTTGCTGGGGAGAGGGGGATAAAGAGAACCACATCGTGTAAAACCTTAATTATCATTATTAGGCCTTTTCTCTGAAGATGCATACCTTTTGCAGGGTTTGAGAAAAAGGTTGACACGTTCTCACTTGTGTTTTAAAAAGTTTACTACACATGTGTTTCAGAATAGCTAAAATTAAAAATAGTGACAATACCAGATGCTGGCAAGGGTGCAGAGAAACTCAGTCTCTCACCCATTGCTTGTAGGAATCTAAGTAGCACAGCCATTTTGGAAAATGCCAAACTGTTAGTTTATAGTTTTTTCAATTTCTTTAAAAATTAAACGAACATGCTTACCAAATAATCTAGCAATGACATTTATCCCAAAGAAACAAAAATGTAGGTCTACACAAAAACCTATATATGAATGCAGCTTTATTTGTAATAGCTCAGAATTGGGGATGGGGAGGGAGTTCTTCAGTGAATGAATGGTTAATCAAACTGTGGTATGTCTATACCATGTAGTGTTATTACTGAGTAGTATGACTCAGCAGTAAAAGAAAATTATTGATAATACACCAACTTGGGTGGATCTCATGCTGAGTAAAAAAAGCAATCTCAAAAAGTTATGCTGATTCCATTTATAATATTCTCAAAATGATAGAGTTAGAGAACAGATTGGTTGCCAAGGGTAAGGAAATGAGGGAAAGGAGTAGCATAAGAAACATCTCTAGTGATGGAACAATTCTGTATCTTCTGGTGGAAGTTATATAAATCTACACACGTGATAGAATTACATAGAACTACATATACGTGCACACACACGCATGTAAAACTGAAGAAAAATAAGGTCTATGTGAATTGTGTCAGTGTCAGTTTCCTGGTTTTGATAATATACTGTAGTTATATATTACCAAATTGGATGAAGGGTACATACACAATATCTCCAACTTCCTGTGAATTTATAATAATTTTTAAATATAAAGCTTTTAAAAGAGATCATTCTGGTTGTTGTGTAGAGAATAGAGGGCAAGAGTGAAAGCAAGGAGATCAGTTAGGAGAAGGCGCTATTGCGGTAAAACAGACAAGAGATGGTGGTGGCATGGACCAGGACAGTAGCAGTGAAAGTGACAAGAATGGTTAAAATATGGTAGAACCAATAGGATTTGTTAACATTAAATGTGGGATATAAGAGAAACAAGTTTAGAGTGAAAAATTGGGGGCCTCAATGACAGGTTGAATGGAATTCCCTTTAGCTGAGAAGGGAAGCTGTGGGAGAAACGGGTCTTACGGGGAATAATCAGAGGTTTAGCTTGAGATGTCTGTGAGATGTCACAGGAAGAGATGGCTGGAAAAAGGCATGGGCTAGAGAGTATAGGTAAGAAACTCTTATATGCTGTCTGTGAAGCCACAGGACCAGAAGTAGTCGTCTGGGGATACATACTGATAAGAAAGGAGGAAGCATGTGGATAACTCTGAAGCACTTATATTAAGGCATTGAAGAAAAAGACTACTTAAAAAGTTATACTTTCTTGCATACCTTTTGTTACATTTCCCTTTGTATACTAAAAGAAAACAATGTATCTAGTTAACAGTGAACTTACCTAGATAGTGACAGTAGTCAGGCATTAGCTAAACCCTACTGCTCAGACTTCAAATCATGGTTGTGCTTTGCACACTAAGCAAAGGTTGCTTCTTGTCCTTGCTAGTGCTTTCACACTTTCAAGAGCCGTTTGTGTGGCTTGTCTCTTGATTCTCTTGATTCACTCAGCAAATATTTTTTATTTTTCTCCGGTGTACTGGGCGTTATAGAGAATTCTAGAAATTACAAAGGTTAATAAAACAGTCCCTACTGCTGAAGAGCTTACAGTCCATATCGAAAAAGAAAGAAAACAAATATATAGTAGATAGTTTTAGGTTGTATTAAAGAAGTCTGTCTGAGGTTCAAGGGGTGCTAAAGGCCATGGTTGGTTCTCCTTGGATAATTAGAAAAGACTTCAGCGAAAGGGCTAACATATCTCAAAAGATGAGGAAATGTTCACCATAGGATTCTAGGATGGATAGTGGAGACATTCTGCTCAGAGGAGCAGTTTAAGAAATTCACAGAATCACAAAATGAGACTGTGTCTTTCAGAAGGTCTCCCTGGAGCACAGGAATTAGATCATGGAGAACTCTGTATGTCAAGCTAAGTTTGATTTTTATTCTAAATATAATAATAGGTAGCTACTGATAGGGTTTCAATAGAGAATGACATGGCCGATATTTTTTAAAGAGTACTCTAATGGCAGTGTGGTGGTAGCCTGAAATAAAATTGCTCATGGTTTATTTTGTTTGTTTTATTTCTTTCAGCTAAGGCTAATAGACTGGGGTTTGGCTGAGTTTTACCACCCTGGCCAAGAATATAATGTCCGAGTTGCTTCCCGATACTTCAAAGGTCCTGAACTACTTGTAGACTATCAGGTGAGAAGAGAAAGGGAAATAAATTTTTTCGCTTATTTTTTGTTTATTTTGTACATAATTTGAAAAAAATTTAACATTTTATGCTCTTGAGTAGGTCATTTATACACACCTCCATGGTTCTTCTATGTGAATGAATGTAAAATATGAATCACATTAGTTTGTCTATCATACTTAATGTTTTTATCACCATAATGTCAGTTTTATATGAATAGATCTGCATTTGACTCTAACTAAAGAAAAAGTATACCAAAGACACTTTTTCTAATCAGAATCTCCAGAGATAGTTTGAGAATTATAAGCTAGGTTTAACCAATCTAAGGAGTAAACTAAAAAGTGTTTTCTACAATTTTCCTAAATTGTATTCTAGATAAAGACCTTCCCCCTACCAAGAAAGAAAAAAAAAATCCTCTTTCTCCTCACAGAAAGAAAATCCTTAGGAGTACCCAGTCTTCTCAGGTTTCATTATTAGAACCTTTAAAACTTTAGACTCTGTCCTAGAAATTTCTTTTCTGGGATCTTGAGGACATAACACTGAGCTCAAACATTTTATGCATGAAAATATTTTTTACAACATTATTTATAATGGTGAAAAGCAAAACATGATCCTATTAGGGGGAAATTAAAGATGAAATTCTGAAACATTTATGCAATAAAATAATACTTCACATTAAATGGTTTCCTTGGGGTTAACAATTTGAGATGTTCTTATGTAAGTGAAAAATATAATTCAAAATAATATGTACAGACTGTTTTAAAACTGCGGGAAAATATAAAAGAAGAAACTGAGAAGAGTACATAAAGATAGTGGTATTCAGACTTCTCAATGGAGTGATTATAATTTTTTTAATATCTTATTTTGAAAATACAAGATAATTCATTCTTGTCATTTCATTTATGATGACAGTGATATTTTCTTTAATGCAGATGTATGATTATAGTTTGGATATGTGGAGCTTGGGTTGTATGCTCGCAAGTATGATTTTCCGGAAGGAGCCATTTTTCCATGGACATGACAATTATGATCAGGTGATATATGTTGTTCCCATTAGGGAACTTACTAGTCTAACCTAGGTCAGGCCAGGTCTGGCTACTCATTAGAAACTGCCGTAGTTCTTACTAAAGTACAGATGCCCATTCCCTATGTAAGACCTGTTAGTTCATAATCTCTGAGGATGGGGCCCTATAATAATTTTCAATTCATGGTTTATTCAACCACCCTGATGTTGTTCTTCAGATTGGTGGTTTGGAAGCTACCAGTTTGGCCTTTTGAAACCACAGTTTTTCTGTGTCTTTTTAATTTGTGGTGTTTTATTGTAAAACAGGACAGTACCTTAGAATTTCCTAATGTGAGCTTTCACTGGAGTTGGGAATGTTTTCCCCAACCTGTGGTTTATATTGGTAGTTTTGTGATCCTTTTGTCTCGTTATACAGATTGAATTGATGTATATGTTGTTAGAAATATAGATGATATTTTTTATGCTAGATCCACTTCCCCTTGAAGATCAGTTGAAATCAGCAATGACTATATCAGGCATCGTGCAGGGTTGGGGGAATACAGGGGAGGGGGGAAAGACTGTCCTCAAATAGTTCATATTCTGTCTGGCAAAGGAATCAAACATAAGGAAATAAGTTACATTTATAAATATTAGAGTAGAAGTGTAGACAAGGTACAAAAGGCTGTTGTGGTAGGAGTGAGTAGTCCAAGTGTACAAAGGGAACTTTCCAAAAGAAGTGACACCTTCAGCTGGGATGTGGGGTGGAGGGGGAAAGCGTAAGACTTCATCAGAGAGACATTTCAAGGGGAAGGAACCAGGTTATAAAGCAGTTTGTTTTTTCCTTCACATTAAGTAATAGTTTAAGGAATTTTATGTGGAAATTCATTCCTATCGTGCACAGAAGTGTGAAGTAAATTGAGGTGTGGCATTCATACCTATATCCCTGATGATCCCTTTCTGTTAATGTAGCCATGGTTAATCGTTGATTTAATCATGTAATGTGCTTGTCCTGTGCGTTTTTGTCTTTCTTCAATCCTAGTTGGTGAGGATAGCCAAGGTTCTGGGGACAGAAGATTTATATGACTATATCGACAAATACAACATTGAATTAGATCCACGTTTCAATGATATCTTGGGCAGGTAAATCATAAAACAAAATCTCTGCATCCCTGCCTTAAATACTTTGGGTATAAACTGACACTTTGGTTCCTCAAAATAGTTACATTCCCTTTGCCAACACTGCTCTAAGAGAAAGAAATAGTAATAGAAAATGCTTGCTTCAAAACGACTGTGCAGATGACAGACTCTGAAAACAGTGACTAGACACAATACTAATTCATTCACTGCATATCAGGTGGTGGACTTTCCTGATGCAAAGGCTTTTGCTGGCCAAATGGCAGAGATACCAAGAATGTATGTGGGATGAGAAAGAGGCCTGATTAGCCCAGCCACCTGACCTTCCTCACTGTGTAGAAGCATTCAGTCCTGTAAAGTAACCTGAATTATATTTTCATAAAATTCTCAAGACCCAGATTTACCTTTCTGCAACACTGCTGTTTCCAATCTCTCCAATTAGCTTTGTTTTCTCCCCAGTGGCAGAGTGGTATAAGATTACTCTGTTGAGTTTTGATCTCTCTTTGCTATTGGCTGGGCTCCCAGCCACTAAGGAAAATGTAGGAATGAAATGTTGGGCTTCTCTACCCTTTGGTTTGTTTCTCATTCCCCTTTTGGCTCTGCAGACATTCCCGTAAGCGATGGGAGCGCTTTGTCCACAGTGAAAACCAGCACCTTGTCAGCCCTGAGGCCTTGGATTTCCTGGACAAGCTGCTGCGATACGACCACCAGTCACGGCTCACTGCAAGAGAGGCCATGGAGCACCCCTATTTCTGTGAGTCTAACTGTCTGATCCACAGAGCCTTTGCAGGCTCGCCCAGCAGACTATACAAGGCAGAGGAGAATATATGCTGTGAAGAAAGCTCTGGGCCTACAATCCTACAGAACAGTTGGAATCCCAATTCTGCCGAACTTGCGGCGGTTACTTCACGCATGATGAACCTTGGTTTCTTCAAATGAGGATGGTGATAGCAACTCTGTTGCAGAATTGTAGGAAGGATTCTTGTGTTACAGAGAACCTGATAAGTGATCACTCCTAGATAAATTGCTTTTCTTACTCTGTGGGTGACACTTCCCAGGGGCTAGTCTGGAGTGGTTGGATTATAACAAACAGCGTTTATCTGTCCTGTTTCTGGTAATCATTTATTAGAGTGAAGGAGGCTTGAAAATCTTAACTGTATGAACACCTTGATCTAGGTTTGTGAGTGTAGCTAACTGTGCTTTCCTAGGTGAAAATGTCACTTGGAACTCACCCTGTTCTCACTGTAATGTTAGCTTCAACGTTAGATTGTTCCTTAGGGAGTGGTAGAATGGTTTTGTAGTGAATTTGCACAACCCTGTAGTTTGGCCTATTTGGCACCATGCTTGACCAGCTGAGTTGTAGATGGCAGTAAGACCAGTTCACTCTCATAATATATCATTGTCTAGGCCAGGTTAGATCATATTGTCTCATTAAGGTCTAATGGGATCAGTTTTGTTTTAAACGAGTTCTACCTCATCTTCCTACCATTTAGTTTAAGAGATTGCCTTACAGTTTGACAGGAAAGATAATTCTATTTTTTATTATTTGTCTGGTAGTTGCCACCTTAGTTCTTCTGGGAATAATGCGGAGCATATATAAAATGTAAAGAATGAGGGTGATTACTTTAAGACCATTAGTTTAATTGTTAAGCATAACAACCTAACTTTTCTGTCTCTTTTTTTAGACACTGTTGTGAAGGACCAGGCTCGAATGGGTTCATCTAGCATGCCAGGGGGTAGTACACCTGTCAGCAGCGCCAATATGATGTCAGGTCAGTTTATTGGTAAACTTCTTTTTTAAAAAAAGCAAAAAGGTAGAAGTCAATTATTCTTCCTTGTTTGGTCCCTGTTTGTGGCCTGCATTGTGGACGTTCTCTTCTCTGTAATGATTACCTTGTTAACATACTGACCTGTGTGGCTCTTTCCACCAAGTTTCAGGATACTTTTGACATGTGGTATACTTCAGTGACACTGCCTTGAGTAGGGTATTAACAGCCTCTTCTAGGCCAGAATCCCAATAATTTCTCACAGAAGGACATGGCTATATATGTGGTTTAAAATTAATTTTTGTTTGTTTTCCTTTTTTTCCAGAGCAACTACAGTGTTCGTAGTAAATTGTAAAGGTTTATATGAAATTATTTTTTCCTTATGGTTGAGTCATTATGAATTAAAGCACGTTTTTTGTACAGACTGTACAATTATTCAAAAGAAATTATAGGCCCATCTTCTAAGAATTATACATGTAGGCAACATCCATGTGGGGTACACTGTGGTAGTGAGGGCATTTACTCAGACACTTTCGAAGAATCGCTGTTGTCCCAACTCTTTTTTAAAGAACTAGCTGCCTTCTAGAATTTATTCTCTGGGTTTCTTGCCTATGTTCAAAAAGATGTTTATCCAGGGTTATTCATTGTAGCCTTATTTATAATAGCAAAACACTGAAGACAGCTCTCAGAGATCTGGTTAAATGAATTACAGGACAACATTCAGTAGAATGCTATATAGCCTTAGAAAAGAATGAGTAAGTATTACATGTTTTTTTCTAGCTCCAACTTCAGGGTAATGTGTAATGAAATAAGCAAGATGGAGAACCATGTTCAAGACTAGAAATGGGCAAAAGTATATAATCATTCATATTCTTATATATGATTCTTATATGAATATTCTTATTCATATATACGTGTAAAATATTTCTGGGAGGATACACCCTAGAAATGGTACCATAAGTTGGCCAAGTGACGGGACAAGGGAGATTTTTCACTGTACACTCTTTTGGACCCTTTGTATATAATGCCTGTTCAAAAAATATAACATTTTGAAAATTGAATAACTGGCTTATTAAAGGCAATAGGTAATTCTGATCATCAGGTAGGTGAAAGAAACCAAATAGAAATAAATTCTAAAACACGATTTTAGCTTAGAGATGGGAAGTGTTCCTTTCTTCACTGAAAATGACTTAGTGATTTTGAATTTTTAGCTGGCAGCATGGTGTACGTGAGCTTTGACTATAGCTATCTGCTGTTTAGTAGTAGTGATTAGCCACATGTGGTTATTTAAATTAATTAAAATATAAAATTTAAAAATCAGTCCTTTATTGGCATTAGCCACATTTCAAGTACTTGGGAGCAATGTGTGGCTAATGACCACCATGTTAGCACAGATTACAGAGCAGAAAGTTTGGGCAGTGCCGCCCTAGATAGACCTAGATTGGAATCCAAGCATAGTTGCCACTTACTAGCTGTATACCTTGGGTAAACTGTTTAAACTCTCCAAGCATAATTTCTTTACTTGTCGCCTAAATTTATTAGAATTTGCCATTTTAATTTGTGAGGATTTAATTTGAAATTAGTTTAATTTATAAAAATCTGGCTAAGGAGATGCCTTCAATGTAAAAAAATTATTGTGTCACACTCTTAAGGTAGGTGCTGTGAAAAACTGGGGACTACGATTTCCTCAGTTGCTATGTCTGGTTCACTGTCAGATGTTTTCTTTCAGGGATTTCTTCAGTGCCAACCCCTTCACCCCTCGGACCTCTGGCAGGCTCACCAGTGATTGCTGCTGCCAATCCACTTGGGATGCCTGTTCCGGCTGCCGCTGGCGCTCAGCAGTAATGGCCCCTTCTGTTTCCTGATGCCTGAGCAGAGGTGGGGGAGTCCACTCTCCTTGATGCAGCTTGCGCCTGGTGGGGAGGGGTGAAATACTTAAGAAGCACCGTGTCTGAACCGTTGCTTGTGGGTTTATAGTAGTTCAGTCATAAAAAAAAATTATAATAGGCTGATTTTCTTTTTTTTTTTCTTTTTTCTTTTCTTTTTAACTCAAACTTTTCATAACTCAGGGTATTCCCTGAAAAATTACCTGCAGGTGGAGTATTTCATGGACAATTTTTTTTCTCTCCTTCCAAATTCACTTCCTCATCACTAAAGAACAAAGATAAACCAGCCTCAATCCCAGCTGCTGCATTTGGGTGGAGATCTCTTCTCATGACCACCATTGCTCCCCCACCATCCCACTTTGGGGGTTTGTATCTCATACTCTTCTCCAGAGATTACAAAAATGTAGCTTCTTGAAGGGAGGTGGGAAGAAAAGAGGAAGGGAAAACCCAACCTATAAGAACAGTGTCCTGCTAATCACTTACATCACTTTAAAAGTGCTTCAATGGGATTGTCCTGGTGAATCTAGTGGAAATGTCTTAGTTACATTGAGATGCTAAAAATCTACCCAAAGTGCAGACCGGTCCTGAAAACTTCTGTTCAGTATGAATCATGTCTTATTGACCTAACCCTAAATCCAACTCACTTATAAGTTTAGTCTCAGTTTAGTTTAAAATATTAATAATCTTTCCTCTCAGTTTTCTTACCTTGATCCTCTCTCCCCTTTCATCTCCCAACATGCTCTATAGTTGGTAGGAGGGGGAAGGCAAAATCTTTTTCAGTTTTCTTTGACTTGGCCATTTTGAATTCAGTTAGTTACTGGGCATAACTTATTGCTTTTCACAAAAGAAAAAAAACATTGTCTATATATAGGTTTCATGCTAGCAACTCTGGGAGCTAATGGAAGATGTGGCCACACTGTTTCATTTTAAGCTTTTACCTTCTTTTCCTCCTACCTTTCCCTTCTGTCACTTGCCATCCAGTGAGAAGGACCTGCCCCTCGGTCTTGTAAATGTATCTGAGAGGTAGGAGCAGAGCCACTGTCTCCAGTGAAACTGAAATGGTAGACCTGTAATTGTGGGAAAACTATAAACTCTCTTGTTACAGCCCTGCCACCCCTTGCTGTGTGTATATATATAATACTTTGTCCTTCATATGTGAAAGATCCAGTGTTGGAATTCTTTGGTGTAAATAAACGTTTGGTTTTATTTATCAAGGTTAGATTTAAGTTCCCTGTGTAAAGGTCTCACTGGGTGGGTGTCTCACGTTCACATCTGAGGGGCCTGCAGCCCTGTACCATGGAGGCTTCCTAAGGCCCCCATTTTTATACACCCCTCGTTCAACCCATGGTACTGGGCAGGGCAGAGAGGCCTTAAAAAAGCACCACAAGCCAAAGCGTCTCTGGGGATTAAGGATCCTTTGCCATAAAACTCATTTTGTCTCAGCAGTGCAGGGATTGGGGATGGAAAAAAAGTCACCAGTTTTTGTGTGTGTGTGTGTGTGTGTGTGTGTGTGTGTGTGTAAAGTGGATTTTCCACTAATCCAACCACCTAAGTTTATCAGGTGCTTCACTGAGGAAGCCTAGTTTTTAAAGCACAATAGCAAAACCATCAGCTCTGTATTTTCTCCTGCTATTTCATTACAGTAGCTGCTTGTGGGGACTAGGAAAAATTCTAACATAATTTAAGGCCTAAAGTCTTAGTTCCCCATTCTACCTTTATGAGTCATAAGCCTTTCTCACCTAGGCATCATAAATAAACGTAATTATTTGAGAAGTTGAATTTAATGAATATATCTAACTTTGTAACTCATCTTGGCTCTAGTGACTATCAAGGTGATGACTTTAGTGAATATCATGGTGAGCTTTAGAGGAAGCCAAAGCCTCCTTTTATTATAATGCTTCTCAACAATAGGGAAAACATTCTGATTGTGTGGCAGGGTGATTTTCTTCCTTTTGGCCACTTACAGTGGATATGTATTGTTCTTGACCCTTTTATGCCCTAGAATACTGTGAGGGTTACCATGTTGAATTTGTGCAGAAGCTAAAAGCACCAGATGTGCCAGAGGTGCAATTTGAGATTACGTTTGCACTGGATTGTGATTTGAACAGGACACTTATGACTAATAAATTATTTCTTCTGAGATGGGGAGGAGGGTTATAAATCAAAGACTTCACATTCTATCCTTGTAGCTCAGAGGCTGATGTGGAGAGCTGCAAACAGCTGGATCTCCTGACAGGCATCAGACCTTGCAAGAAAATGAAAGTGAATGCAGAGGACTCTGAAATGCCACCCAAGAGCCTTTTTAAATAAATAAAAGTCTTTAAAATGCTACTTAAGGAGTCACTGCAGAAGCATGAAAAAAAGACCCAGTTTGGGGTAGGGGGGTGGGCAAGGGTTTACAGAGTAACAACTTGTGTGTTGTTGTAAATTACCTCATCTGTATACCTTGTATTGGGACACTTTATTTCTCAGCACTACCTGTGTCTGCACTGACCAGATGGTAGGAAATGGGATGCCAGTATAAGACAGTTGTGTTGGCGATTACTCGGAAAGGTTTTTTTAAGTATTTTTTAACTTTGTTTGAAGTGCCCCCCCCCCTTTTTAAAGGTTGAAGTCAGAAGTTCCCCCTCCCCCTCTTGATTTATTGGTTGTAATTGTATTGTAATTGGTAAAACTAAAACATAACTGTGCTGGGAAGAAGTTGTGCCATGAAGGTCTTTAATTTTTTTTTTAAATAAAACATTTAAACAAATGAAATGTCCCTGCAGCCTGAGCAGTATGCTTCTCCAACCGACACCGTGTGTGATAGATGGCTTAGTTCTTCTCATGTTCTTTGAATTTAATATTGGGTTGATGGAGTATGCAGTGGGATGGCTTAAGATTAGTCGAGGAGCGCTGAAGTCTGGGAGTTTTTGACATCGAGATACAGTGACGAGAGCGTGATGTTGCTGAACAGGACTAGTTTCATTCCTGCCCTTGTCATGTACTTGGTAAATTACTTACTTCTGACTCTCTTTCATCATCTATAAAATAGGGCCACTGCTTCCTTGGGATTGAACTAAATGTTAAATGTCTGGCACCTGTTATGCTCTTGATAAACCTAATTCCCTTGGCCCCTTGGTATAGAGGATTAGCTCTTGGTCCTGACTTGGCTAGTAATTCACAGCATAATTTCTCCCTTGTATCTCTCATAAACTCCGTGTTTTCAGTCAGGGGCAGACTAGGTGAGTTGTCCTCTGAGTTCTTTTTCAGCTCTGACATTGATTTTAGAAGGTTTGGTGCTTAAATGAAAAGGTTTATAGAAATAGCTGTTCACAACAGAAAAGACCAGTATTGAGTGAATGGCAGTAAGTCCTGTAAAAAGTCTGCTTTGAAGATACTCCTAGGCCTTCAGGCAACTTGGCCTGGAATGAAGGTGTGCTGGTCAGCTTAAGTAGAAACTTTCAAGAGGACTGGTAAAAGAGGTGAAACTGAGTTTACTCGCTTATCAATGCAAAATGTGTAAATTCTACAAAAGTATATACTGGAATTGCCATTTCTTTTTCATTTAATTAAAATTTTTAAAAATCAGTATCAGGAAATGTTACCCCAAATTTCTAGTTTACTTTAAATCTTCACTGCATACTATCTTCTGGCATCTACATGTTGCTAATATTGGGAGTTGAAAAGTATGATTTAGATAAAAAGAACCATTGTGCAATATCTTGTATCTGAAATGCCTATAGATCTTAAATGAACTTTAATTTCTAACATTTATTTTCATTTTATACATGAGAGATATAGGAAGATTAAATTGTTAGAGTGGACCTGTTAGAGACAGGAATATATTTTGTAAAATTAGACTTTCAGGGCATGGCTAATTACTATAGCCCCAAACTAGTAGAGAAAATTAGAGATTGGTTGACATACTTGGGGGATTTTGATTTTCTCTCGGTCTTTAAATTTCATCTTGTTTCACTTATTGTCAGGTGTGATTATAATTAGAACTTACTGAGCATCTCTTCAAAAATCTAGTTTTGTCACCACTGCCTACAGATTCCCATCAGCAGATTCTCTCCCAAGATTAGAATTGGATTTGGGTAGCTGTTGAAATACCAGTCTTTGCCTACCTCCCTACCTGTAATTCCTCCTCCCTTGTGCCTCAGATTTAGGGACTGTGGCTGATGGTTGGTAGCATGCTTTTATTGTGTTATTTTGTTGATTTGTCTATCTCCCCACCTATATGTAAACTAAGATGTACAAACTGAAGAGCTTGTACGTCTTATTAATCTGTGGATCCTTAACAAAAACCTTTTTTTAAAGTAGGCTGGTATCTTTGAGAATTGAATGGAGTAGTACAAGGACAATGCTTAGTACCACACCAAACTTATAATAGATGCTCAATAAATAGTAATTTTATCCTTCACTCCTACTTCCACCTCCCCTCTTCCCACCACACAATAAGTTAATGGGAGTATTGTTGCATAAGAGTGTCTCAAGATTAGAAAAACCTTGCCTTTAGGATTTGTAGCTGTAATTATAAGCCACAGGCCCCCAGACTGAATTAACGTGATAAGAAAATGTTTAATGATCCCTTGGTGAAATTTTGAGTGACTGAAGGCTAAGCAATAATCTTGACCAATTTAGTAGACCAAGATGCTAAAATATCTGCTTTCCACCACTTGTATATAATATGAAATTTGGACTATTCTCTGCCTAGAACAGTTATATAGAGGGTATCACAAAATAATCTGGTTCTGGAGTCAGTCCTAATGTAGAAAAGTACTTTCTGGAGTGTATAACTTTACTATGATTCTGTGCTAAAAGTAGCTGCTTCAGAGAAACAACCTGGTAGAACTGTAAATGTCTTGGTTCTAATCAGTGTTTTGTCTGTGTGTGGTTTTGGATCAGTTACTTAACCTCTCTGAATCTTCACAAGTAACTTAAATTATTATTGTAAAACTTTTTAGACATGTACCTAGTTATAAAGAAGCTGTAACACACCCATATACCAACCACCCAAGTTGAGTCTACATTACCAATTCAGATGAAACTCCTTTTGTCCTTTCCTGATCATGTCCTCTTCCTCTCTGCCCTGTAGGTCCTCGTATTTTCTTCATCTGTAAAATGAGGTGTAAATACCTGTTTTGTAGGATGGTCGTTCAGATTAGGCAATAAATGTTTGGAAAGTACCCAGCACAATGTCTGACAGTAGTTGGACTAAGTGTTCATTTCCACTTGGAATTGTTTAGTTGTGCAGATTGTATGCAGAAAAAGATGCTGTATCTACAGTGATACTATAGATTCGTGTGTTTTTTCCTACAGTTTTACAGTAGATGGCAGTCACGTGTCTTGTTCTAGAAGAAAAATATCCATGCATTAAATACAATGGTTTTTTCAGGTGCAAGTCAAGTTTCTAATTTGCATTGCCCTGTTCCCCGCACCCTCTTTTTCTCTTAGATTCTATCACCCCATCTCCTCTAAATTTTTAATTTCTCTGCTGAAAGCCAAGTATTCTTGTATTGTAGCGAACTACAGTCTGGATTTGCCTCCCTGTAGCCATAATCACCAGGGATTCTTAGTGGCCTCAGTGTAAGAAGCTCTCCCCCAGGTACCTCCAGGTAGGAGTTTATAGGGTGGCCAATCTGTTTCTTAGAGAAGTTCCTGAGGAAATTGGGTATTTCTGAGTCAGCTCCCTTCTTGCATCACCTGCTTTGGCAGCATTTTCTTGGCTCCTTTAATGAGAGAAAAGAAAAGCAACAGTAGCTGGCAAGTGGTTTCTTCATCCCACCCTGTGAGTCAGAGTCAAATATTTGTAGACTTAATCTAGAAAGGCTTGTTTCTGTGTGTTGAGCAGTTCTGAGAAGGATGCAGTGAACTTCCTATGAAGTCCAAATAACCGTAGCTCTCCATATTTTAATGTATACCTCATTCTGTTCCCCACTCAGTTCATCCTCTCAACCCAGTGTTCCTTATGCACTCACCTTTTTGAGCAGTCTTTCCAGAGTTTATCTGTTTATATAAGATGCCCTTCAACACAAATTTGTTGGCATCCATGGCCCTGGTGGCCCTGTGCTAAATGCTAGAGATTGAAAGAGATATTGACACAAACACATGGGGAAATATGTTCTTTTCAAATAGTAAGGCAGGAAACAAAATTGTGTATATGGGATCATTTCAACTGTGTAAAATAAGTTTCCAGGAAAAAAATCAGATTGCCAGTTAACGTGGTAGATGGAGCTTACTCATATAGGTACCCACCTTCAAATTCATGAGAATGCTGACTAAAATAACAATTTACTTTCAAATAAATAGCTAATTTCAAAGAAAGAAATGGAAATTCCCAGGTGGCAGAAGACAGAATTCATCCTGAAGGTAAGTAGATATTGAAGTCACAGTAGCCCCCAAGACACCAGACTTGGAGGGGCTAGGGTTTAAATGACCCTGGGAGGTAGGAGACAACCTCAGGGCCTCAATTGTATTTACATCTGGGAGTTAAGACTAAACTAGATATCACAGAAGAACTCAATAGAAGAAAGGAAGCCTGAAATCTAGAGGAAAGGAAAATGGTCAGAGAAACCTTCCCAGAGGAGGGGTTGCTAGTGCTGGCCAGGAGGAGGCCTACCCCTCAGCAAGTTCAAGCTGCCAGGGCCAGTACCTGGCATTGGAACCCATGTCTCCTTGCTCAGTTCTGCTTCTTGGACTGCCATTTTATCGCTGTACTGCCAGGAGTCTGTCCAGGTTTCTAGCCAGTCATTATAGATAAACTTTTTCTTTCTCTTGATTTTGTTCTCTGGTCTTTTCAACAAAAATATCCTCATACAGATCACTAGGTCAGCTTTAGTTCAACTGATCTAAACTGGGTTCAGCCAGGAGCTCTATTTGAGGCTTGGTTGGGCTAGACTGGGCTGGGCAGCTGTTAATGGGACTCATGTTTGCTCCATGTGGATCCTCTGGGTCCCATGCTGAAGCTTCAGCAATAATAACCTGGGCATGCTTTTGTTATGGTGGGTTTCTGAAGCACAAGAGGCCAAATGAAATCACACGAGCAAAGAAATATTTGAAGAAATAAAGCTTGGGAATTTTCCAAAATTGAGAATGGACACTACACCACAGATCCAAGGAGCTCAAAGAACACCAAGCAAAATAAACTTTTACACCCAGTTAGGCATATATTTGAAATGCTAAAAAAAAAAAAAAAAAAATCTACAGAATAAAGTGACACATTACAGAGAAAGCTAAGAATTATAGAGTCATTCCATTGTCTTCCATTCAGAAGACAATGGAATGACTTTAGTCCTAAAAAAAGAAACCTGTCAACCCAGAATCTTATATCCAGTGAAAATATCTCTCAATGAAAGAAAAATCAAGCCTTTCTTAGACAAAAGAAAAATTAAGGAAATATATAAGAAATTAAACTTTTTGGGAAAAAGGAATACAAACGTGGATCTACACAACAAAATTAACACTGGAAATGGAATAAATGAAAAGGAATTTTTACATTAAAAAATAAGTCTAAAATAGGAGGTCAGCAAACTTTCTGTAATGGAGCATGTATTTTAGGTTTTTTGAGTCCTCTCTTACAACTGCTCAACTCCACTATTGTGGCATGAAAGCAATCTTAGATAGTAAATGAGCATGACTATGTTTCAATAAAACTGGACTGAGATGTGAATTTCATACAGTTTTATGTACCATTAAACCACTTTTGATTTTCCCAATCTAAAATTGTGGAAGATATTCTTAGCTGATGGGCCATTCTTTGCTAACCCCTGGTCTAAAGCAAAAATATTAGCAATTAATTGTATAGGTATAGCATGTGGATAAATAAATTGTATAACCATATGATGAAATATGAGCAATAAAAAAATGATACATGCTACAACATGTATTAATTTTAAAATTTTGCTGACTGAAAGCCAGGCCAAAGTGACTCCATACTCTGAATGCATTCATATAAAATTCTAGAAAATACAAACTAATATGTAGCAATAAAATGTAGTCAAGTGGTTGTCTGCAAGCGTGAGGCTGGGTAGGCAGTGAGAAGAGGATTTTAGAGGAAAGTAAAGTGTATGCATGAAGAACTGAGGGGAGGAGATGAGAATCTCCTGTTAGACTTACTATACATGAAGCAGGATATTCATTGAAGAAAACTGGTTAATTAAAGATGCATGTTTAAATCTAAGGGCAATCACTAAAATTAATCTCTTCCCCCTTTCTCAGCTTCAGGATTTCGGACAGGGCTACTACACTCCTAGATTAATGGTGTAGCATAAGACTCAGGCCTACTAATTAGCACATTGTGGCCACAGTGACTAGTTCAGGCCTAGACACATGACAGGTGTCAGCCAGTGAGAAATGTCTAGACTTTTCTTAAGAATACTGGGGCAAAGATGATTCAGCTGTATTTCACAGGGTGAGATGTAGAAAGTATGGTGAGACCTGGAGCTGTTGGGGCCCCAGGCCTGTGGGAGAATACAGGCAACATGAAGAGGTGGGGCAACAGAGATGGAGAGAGAAATTATCTCAGTTTCTGTGGTTCAAACATCCAAGTATAGGTTAGCCAGGTTCTTGGCTCAGGGTCTCACGAGGCTAAATGAAGTTGTCAGCCAAGACTGTGATCTCAACTGAGGCTCTGTGCCCTCTTCTAAGCTTACTGTTGGACAAATTGAGTTCCTTTTGGTGTAGGACTGAGGCCCACCACTCTAGAAGCTGCCCACTGTAATGGCCCTCTCTACAACATGAAAGTTTACTTCTTGGAGGCCAACAGGAGAATATCTCTGCTGCTTTGAATTTCTTTTTCAGGGAATATCTACACCTTCTTTTAAAGGACTCTCCTGATTAGGTCTACCCAGGCTAATCTCTCTTACAACTATTTCAGAGTCGACAGATTAGGGTCCCTTGTTATATCTGCAGAAGCAGAATTCCTGATTTCAGAATTTCTTGATTTCTGAGATTTAACATGTTCTTTCAGATTTACAAGTTGTCCCTTCTCACCTCTTCATTTGCTCTTGTCTCCATAAGAGGCTGAGCAATTCAATATTTGTCATTCTACATCCCAGCTCACAGCCTGGCACAGGTTTGGTGCTCCATACACATTTGTTGTATGGGTAAGTGGAGGTGAGTCTTATGTTGGAACTGAGGATTAATTTAGATTAATTCAGAGACTACATTCAATGCTAAAATTCCACCCTGCTTACTGCATCTAGTCCATACTCTTGAGTATGGTTTAAGAGGTCCTGCCCGACCTGCCCTTGCACACTTCTCTGCCCTCACTAGTATCAAAGTCCATTTTCTCTTTCATATTGTGATGTAAAAACACCAAAACACTTCCAGTTTCTATACTGATTTGCTTTCACTTGGCTTCATGACACTGCCTGTGCTATTAGCCTAGAATGCTGTTCCCTACACCAACTGACAGTGCTTGCTACATACCCCATATATAAGCTTAGAAATAACTACCCCAAGAAATTTTCCTTCATCACCCTCCTGCCCCTGTGTGTGATTGGTGCCCCTCTTTGGATTTTTGCAACCATCTAAACTTCCTCCTTTCCTAGTACTTGTCACCTTTTATAAGCTGAAGAGTCCATTTCCCTACCAGCCTGAGCTGTCCAGGAGAGCAAAGACTAAAGTATTGGGTTCCAGCATGGGCCTGGTCTGTGTAAGGATTATGAATATTTGTTGAGCAAACAAATAGGTTTAGTTGTCTCCATGTTCATGATTTGGGGTCTTACAAGATCTTTATGCTTCTCTGTCCTGGGCCTCATGGTAAACCAGCTCAGCATCCTCTGGCTCACCTACAGGCTTCAAATACAAGCCACAGGGCAATGGGCATGACATGACCATAATGCTCGAATCAGGTTTATTTCTATTGACACAGGAAGGCTTTCTGAAAAATTCGAATCTGCCACCGAGAGCTCTTTTCAAAGAGTGGGCATGGGGAATTAGGAGGCAAAATGACCATTCCTGATCATGCTGACATTTAGAGCTCCATGGTGATGAACTGCAATCAGGCAATGTGCTTCCCAGAAGATGAGGTACCATCAGCCTAGGACAGCAACTGGTTATCTCCATGTTCATCTTGCTGAGCACTTGTCAGCTTGACACTTTTTCCTGAGAGCCAACCACTTCCTTGTTTTACATAGGATGAGAGTTGCCCAAGCTTCACACTGACCATGCGCTGTTTATCCTTAGAGCTGTGATGGTGAAGAGGCAAGCAGGTCACTGTCCCATTACTACTACACGCAAGAATCTAGCTGGCACTTGGGCCGGAACAGTGACAGAAGGGAATAAATACCCCAAAGTGCTTGAGCATATTACTCCCAAATTGGGATAACAATTCTTTCTTCAGGGCAATAAGCATCTTTTAACTTCAAATGTGATTTAGAATAATGACTAAAAATCTTTCAAACTCCCAGTGCGTATATTTTTGCATTAGGTGATCTATGCAAATGTAATTTTTTAAATTTGTATAATATTTAAATAATTTTGAGAATTCCAATAGATTCTTGTACTAATTACAAATATATATTTGAATGGTAGTATAGACTTCTTTTAAGTTGTATTATTAAATTTGTAGTGACATTTAAAAGAACTCATGATTCAACATATAAGTATTCCATTTACAAGAATTACATAAGGACTCAAAAGGCTTTGTTAGCAAATTGTGATGCTTAAAGGAAAGTGAATTATTAACTTTATAAATGCAGTTTTAAATCTTCAGAGGAATTTAACCAAGTTAATGGGACCAATGAAATGACTATTAAAATTTACTAGATTTATGAACAGATTGTAAAATTTGTCAGTTCAATTAAATAAGAACTCAATTTTGGTATTTCTAATTTAACAAATTGAATATTAGTTTAAAAAATCAAATTAATTTCAGAGTAATCTCTATTCATGAAAGCTACCCAGAGGACCTTTTTTAAAAAGGGTTTACAATGCAATGGTAGACCATGGAACCTGGATTGAACTGTGTGGGCATGAAACCAGAGGGGCCAATATTAATGGGTCCCGTGGGCTGAAGGTCTCGGGAGAATAAAGAACTGTTATAGTAAGGGTCATCCAGCAAACCAGAGTCACGGGAACTTGACGAGGGAGATGGAGTAGACACATTGGAGATTTGGCAGGTAGGGCAGTTTCTTGCCACAATAGGAGTGTGACCTAGGGAATGAGTGGACAGTTGGAGAGAAGGACTGTCATTGAGATGAGAAGGTGGTCAAAGACCTGTTAAGACAGATTCTCATATTGGATGAGTGGCCAGTTTTGAACAACACAAAGTGGGGCACGTAATCATCTCTGAACTGCGCCGCCTGGCGTAATGCAGTACTCAGCCTGCGAAGCCGTATACGGTGATTCTGATAAAACCCTGAAGTCGCCAAGTATGACAGGAGATAAAATCCTTAGCAAAAATAAGAGCTCATAATTATGTAGTTATATGCCAGGTGGTATTATAAGCACTTTCCCAATACCTCTGAGTTCAATGCTCTTATTGTCATCAGTATCATTTTTGAAATAAAAGCAAAAGAAAATGCTAAAATCTGGCCCTGAACACATTTTTCAAGAGCGCTACGCTCTATAGTCCAGATAGAACTATCCGTGGCTCATTCCCCGCTCTCCCTCAGTTCAGGGCGCCTGCGCTCGTGCTTCCGAGACCGCCGCTGGCCCCCCACGTAGCGAACGGTCACGTGCGGGGGCGGGGCCCGCGCGGGGATGCCTACGCGCCTGCGCGCCGCGGGGGACCAAGCTGAGCCGTCCCAGTGGAGCGGGCGCTGGGTCCCGCGGCTGTAGCCGCGTCTTCTCTCGGCTCCGCCACCAGCCGGGGCTCGGGCCCGGGCCCCCAGGATATGGCCTCTTGGAGTGCGCAGGGCTACGGCCTCACTTCCAGCCTCTGGGATGACGACGAGAAGAAGGCAGGTACGGAAGCCGACCAGTGCGCCGAGGGGTGGCCTGTGAGGACGGCCTGAGGGGCAGGGGCGGCCCAAGGGGCAGAGGACAGCTGTTGGAGGAGCGGGTCCTGGTGCAAGTAGCGCCTGAGGGGTCGCGAACTAGTTGCTCCCTCAGCGATTGCGCGGATGCGCTCAGGGCCGCGGGCCAGGGTCTGGACGGCGGAAGAGGAAAAGGCTGAGAGGAAAGAGCCTAGAATCGGGCTCAGCGGAGGTTGAGACCTGAGGAACCCTAGTGACAGAACCGTGTCCGGCCTCGTCCTTTAAAAAGAGAATTGGATTTCTCTGAGAACTGAGGCCAAGTCTCAGCCGCGACCTGAAACAGTTCGGCCACGTCCACAGACTCCTGGTGCCGTCTCTCTAGTTGTAAGGCAGGTTTCCCAAACTTCATTCATATATCGCTGTCTTGATTTACGGAGTGTGCATGACCACCTATTTCTTTTAATTACCATAAAATCCACCCTTTTAAAGTGTACGGTCAGTGGTTCTTAGTACTTAACAAGGTTGTGCAACCATCACCACTGTCTAATTCCAGAACACTAATAATTCCAAAAAGAAAGCCTATCACTCCCATTCTCCAGTCTCCACAGCTCCTGGCAACCACCAATCTGCTTTCTGTCTGGATCCTGTCCCAACTATTTTAATGTTATTTAATTGTGTGAAAAGCGATTTTTATTTTTTATACTGTTACGTACTAAGCAGTAATTTATATGAAATCATGGTTTGGTTGTTCACTGTGTTTTCAGATATATTTTACATATAATTAAGACATGACTGTTGAAATTGTTGTCTACTCTGTACCAAGTAAAATAATTCCCGCCCCTTCCCGCCCCCTTTCGCTCCCACCCCGCCCTGGAGAAGACTAAAATAGTTTTCCCACTTTTTTATTTCTTATGGGGTGGTGTCCTGCCCCTAATAGAACCAACAACATATTCAACCCACATATTTTGATGAAGCACCCCGTATCCACATCTTGTTTCTCTGGGCTTATTTTCTGTTATCCCCTTTTTATCCTATTCTAGTCCTGGATGGAAGTGGAGCTCACTCCTCATGTTACTTCTCTGGGCCCTTTGTCCTTGTAACCCTTTGCTAGTGTTTGTATGACATCTGTCCTCATGGCATAATAGTCAATGTCCCAGGTGGTATGGGTCCTGTGACATAACACAACTATGCCTAGGCTTGGAGACTTTATCCTCCAGTTTCCTTGATTTCGCGTCTCTGGATGGATGGGAGGAATTTAGAAATCAGAGGGTTTTTTATTTTTATTGTTTTTATTTAAATTGGTGAATAGGCAAAGTTACTAACTCTAGAAGCTCTCCTTTGTAGAGTTTATAATCAGATTGGTTCACTCTCTAGAACATTTCTCTCCATTTTGGGGTAAAGTAGTCTTTCTTAATACGTACTGGTCTTTCTGCCTCTGGTAGTTAATAAGTCTCTGCTAATTCTGGTGCTGTTTGTTGGAACTAAATAGGACCTCCAAAAACAGAGGCCACTTTGTTTTATTTTGTTTTTAATAGGAAACTTACTTAGGAAAAGGTAAGTTTTTCTCTCCCACTATGTTTCTCCAGTACAGATATTAAGTTCCAGCATAAGATTTTAAGTTAATTTCCAGTGTCAATATCAGGAGTTCAGGGGGTGGGATAAGGTGGTGTCCATCTGTCTGAAGGGATACCTCTATATCTATACACCTCCCTCCCCGGCCCACACTAGCTCTTCCATTGTTTTGATTAAGGTTAGCATTGCTTAGTTTAACTTCTGTGCAAAGCTTTCTTGATATGCAAGCTTAAACCAAGTAATTAGTATGGAATTTTTATATTCTCATATAAGATCTCATTATTAAGTATGTAGACCTTTTGCCTGATGTAAGTCACTAATCTGTATTTTGCCGATATGGAAAAACTTTTAGAGGAAGCATTGCTGGTGTTCATCTTTAGTCATTGTCATTTTCCAATATATTTAGTTCCCCAAGCCAGGTACTTTTGGAGATACCTCTTCGTAGGCAGAAATCTTTACTGGGATTCTGTAGCCAAAATTGGGAAGTATTTGAGATACTAACGGGCTCAGCCATCTTTATGTGAACTGTTAAGAACTACCACTTCAGTGCCACTTATTTAAATGATCATTTTAATGGAGAGCAGCCCAAGTCATGTCTACGTCATCACTTTCCTTTGTTGAATGAATTGCTTTTTAGGCATCAGGATTTATTTATAGCAGTGTCTTATATTTTGCAACCATATACAGGATAGTCATTTTATTCTGTCATGGTTATGACAGCCAAGACCTCTCTCTTACTGTGAAGAAATTTGGAAGGTATCAACTTTGGAATGTATAATACATCTCTCATAAGTGGGGCAAAAATAAATTGGAAATGAAAGGATTCGAAGATTTGGATTACATATATGCTATCTCCAGATGAAATGTGGGCTTTTATCCCAAGCCCAAATAGAGCATTTTCAAGTTCAGAAGTGTATCCCATCCCAAAGTCCAAATATAAAATTTATCTTAAAATACCTAGTAGACATTAATTGTAATATTTTCCCAAGCATCCCAAGAATATCTCAATGATTTTCCTCCTTCTGAGATAAAAAAGATATATGTAAATTAGTTCAGTGGAGACTCTGCTAACCTTTCTCCCTCATTGTGTAGTCTATCAGTTGACCTTATTACCCTGTAATTTATACATCTCTAGCTAACTTGAGTTTTAAGTTTTCTCCTCCCTTTTTACGTCACAATGAGAACCTTTCTCATCTGTCATTAATACATAATCACTGGAATGTGGGATTCATGAAGGTGATATTGGGGCCTGAACAGACTAGCTAAAATCCACATCTGAGCAGCGTCCTACTCTGGGAAGTACCAGTAGCTTTAGAAAAAGTCCAAAGAGCCTACAAATCTACAGTGATGCACCATGTAACAACGTTTTGGTCAGTGATAGACCACATACATATACAAAGGTGGTATATAGTGTAGGTGTGTAGTAGATTATACTATGTAGGTTTGTGTAAGTGCACTCTATAATGCTGGCACAACTGTGAAATCGCCTAATACATTTCTCAAAATGTATCCTTGTTATGCAGCGCATGACTGTGTTTAGGGTTGTGCAGTGGGCATATTCTTAACAGTAGTAAAGGAAAATAATGTCCTTTACTTTATGCCAGTTTTTCCAGAGGAACAATAGCTAAACTAAATTATTTATTATATTCTGCATGTGTTTACTGAGTTCTCATGGAGCACCAAAACTAGAAATGTAGTATATTCTGAAATGCAAGATTAAAAGTAGAATTAAAACAGCATTAAGAGAACTATGTACTAGAGCTATGGTTTGGGTTTAGAATTAGTAAAAATTCTGGCAGATTATTTGCCAAAACCCCTAATGGAAATCCAACTGATTGCGGTGTTATTTTTTCCAAGATACAAACTATAGTTTTTCCTTTCTCCCAGATTGCTGAATAGCTTACTTAGAAAGAGGGACAAGATGAGTATATGTCTAAACAAATTAATAACACTTTTCTACACTCTTAGCAAGTAGGTTAACAAGATTTCTAAACATCAGAGCTTACTTCTTGCCATGTTCATATTACCATTTCAGTGTTTTAATTTGTGATGTATAGAAAGTACAAGGAAACTAAGAAAATGTAGGCTATATGGTACTTTTTTTTTCTTTGTTGGAAATTAATTCAATTCCTGCTTATGTTTTGTCTCAGTCTGTGTTATTATATAAAAAGTCTCCTCTGTTTCCTGAGTCCCTCTTTGAAAACATACCCTCTTCTCTTCTAAAGGATAGCCCTTTGACCCAAAGTAAAATCCCTCCTTTTCTTCCCTTGAGTACAGGATAAAGCCCAGAGTCCTCAACAAGATAAAGCCAGCCCAGACTCTTCCAGAAGCCACAATTACTACATCCTTCCAGCTTCTGTTCTCCCTTTACCTAACACATCAGCCTCATAGAATTCTCTGTTTTCTGGGCATGATGCTTCTTTAACATGACAGGGTTTTTGCACATGCTCTTTCCTCTGGAGTACTCTCCCTTCAACCACTCTTCCATGAGGAAAGTTTTCTTTAAGAAGGTACCAGAATATATTCTTGACAAAGCCTTTCCTGATTGCCTCAAGAGTAGTCATTCTGTCCTCTGGTTTTTGTTACATTATGTATAAAAATTATTTGTGTCCCTCAAGGGCTGGGAGTGAGTCACATTCATCTTTTTATCCCTAGGATAATGCTTTCCTACAAGTAGATGTTCATTAAATGATGGACCAATAAATGAATAGACAGACTAATGGATGGAAAGAGGGACAGACAAGAGCTTAAAGCACCTTGTAAACAAACATTTGACTAGTTAGGTGCTCTGTTGATACTGGGAATTGAGACTTGATTTTTGTGATTTCTAGGTAGAGTTACCATTTAATTTAGCATCCAATTAAATTTTTGAGAATGCAGATAGCTAGAGAGGTTTGCTATGAACAGTTATGCCAGGATTATAGGTGAGAACCAGACAAACTGAAAGAAATGGTCACCCTACTAGGTTAGCAGAGAAAATAACAATCTAGCCAGGAGAACAAATTTACCAGAGCAAAAAATCACCTGTATTATTGTCCTTTCTGCACCTCCAATTGTATGTGACTCCAAACTGGTTGGTTTATATGTCACAGCTCTCATAGTTAGGTAACCAGGACCATTAGTTCCAACTTTCATTTCTGTTACTAATATGCAGCTTCATCATGGAAACAATTTGTAGACTATTGCCTCAGAATAGAACATTACTGAGGAAAGGTGCCTAGTGTCCCTTCCAAAACCTAATCTACCTTGCCATGTTAGTTCCTTCTAAAGCCTAACCTACTTCTGACATTAGTCTTGTCTAAACCCTAACCTACCATCTGGTATTATCTTCCACCTTACGTAACTCTAGTGCCTACAGCTGGTATATGCTACATAAATATTTTTTAATGAATCTGTTTACTGTCAAATGGAAAGGACTTGTGTTTCCTATCTCCAAGCCTTTCTTCTGCTCTCTCCCTCCTTCCAGCCTTTTAAAATCTTCCTTTTCCTTTTTAAGCTACACTCTTCAGTAATGCCTTCTCATATTAGCCTCACCCACAGCAGTCTCTCAGTTCTTGGTGTCTGCACATACCTTTATTTGGCATTTATAGTGCACTGCTTTGTAACAGCTCTTTTGTGGTGTCTTGTTTAACTTTTCTTGTATTTACATTTTCTAAAATTAGACATTCTTAATGAAAACTCTGAGAACCTATTACTCCATTATTTTAAATAGGAAAATTATGATGTGATAAACATCAACCACAAACTCTCAACCAATTTCCTAGAAAGTTATTTAAACAGTAAAATGCTTGTGTGTGAATAATGAACTACTATGTAAGGATGTAAGATGCTTAAAACATTACTTCCTGATCACAGTAGATAATATGGTTGTTAAGAAACAGTTGCTTTGTGTGCAGCACCATGTCACTCTTATACCATCCACCACACTGGAGATCAGAGTATATATACTCTTTGACATTCTGATTTTGAAAATATTCCTATATGATTCTGATGTTTTACCAGTTGTATTAGCATATAACTGGAGACTTTTGTGGTTTTGTTTAAAAACCTAGTACTGAATTTTGTGGCACACATATACATTTCCTCTACAAACAACAGGAAATAATCATCATATTATGAGATATATATGCTCTAAAGCTTGGCATTAAGAAAAACAGGCATTCCATTAGGTGGATATTCACAGTACCTGTTAGATATGCCTGAATTTACTATTTATTATCATTGTAATTCCTTGCTTGTTACTTATATGGTACCTCTCCTTAGTGTTGTGTGTATTATGTGCTAATTAAATATCTGTAGGTTGCCTTTAAATATACCTACTTGTAACTCAGACTGAAAAGAAGATTGAGCCGGAACAGAAAATGTACACATGCTGAATATGTGTCTACCCCTTTTTTTGCAGACTTTAATGCCAAAAGGAGAAAGAAAGTGGCAGAGATACACCAGGCTCTGAACAGTGATCCCACTGATGTGGCTGCCCTTAGACGCATGGCTATCAGTGAAGGAGGGCTCCTGACTGATGAGATCAGGCGAAAAGTATGGCCCAAGCTCCTCAATGTCAACACCAATGAACCATCTCCTGTATCAGGTAAGAGTAAGGAATGGAACTGTGAGGCAAGGGGAAAAAATCCAGGATCTTTGATTTTTATGCTTATGTCAAACCAAGAATAGATGAGTAAATTTAAAACATTTTAGGATATGCATGAGCCCAGTCTGAAAATGAGGCCAAACTGATAGGTAGAATTTTATTCAAAAATGGAATGAGCTTTCATTAGGTATGTATGTAGGTAGCTTTTATTGGCTAGGTAGGGGAGTTTATTAAAAATATCCAGTCTTGAATATCTTAGATGTTGGTTGTAGTAATCAGCATTTTAATACACACCTCACCTAATTCTGATGCAGATGAACTACGTTTTGAGAAACATTAAGCTAAAGGGAATGATAATACCTTTTTGGTCCTTTTTTTCGGGAAACACTAAGATCCTTTGGAATTCTAAAATTCTATAATTCTGTGAACAGCTGTTATTTAACTAATTTGCAAGGCCCTCATAGTAGAAGGAGTTCCTTGGACTATAGTGCAGAATTCAAATAAAAGTACTGCAGAACAGTGAACCCACTTTGTCATTTATTCACTCAATAAACATTTATTGCTTTCCTGCTATGTATAGCCAGAGTCCAGGTGCTGGGGATTCTTTCACTCATTCAGCAGATATTAATTGTGCTCCTCTCGTGTGCCAGGTACTAGAAATGATTAAAACAGCCTCTGCCAATAAAAGTTCACAGTGTCATAGTGCAGCCAAAGATGTTAAGTTGCCACTAGTTATTAGATTTAAAACTGGCTGCCTTGGAGCAATCAGCTTTTTGTTGGAAGAAAAGGCATTGCCATGTTCACACTCTGTATCCTGAGATGATGTTCTTCTATCAGATTCCAAATTTCCCATATCTTTATAAGATGAAGTCGTGGCTGGGGAAGTATTGCACAGGCTCCTGTGGTAGCTTTTAATTTTGGCTTGCAAAGGAAATGTAGACTTGTTATACAACACTCAATTTGGGTTGAGGGCAATGTACACTACTTATGTATAATAGCTAGAAACTGCCTCCTTAACTTTCACATTTTAATGGGCTTATCACTTGAACACAAGTACTATCTCCTATTTGCAATGTCTTAGTTTTAGAATTTCTGGGTCAAGAGAGGTTAGGACAAGAGGGTTTATCTTACTATTCCTTTCTGAACAGCTCAGTGTTAGAGTTTTCCCAGTGGCCTGTGGTTTCCACATTCACGATCTTATTTGATCTTTACTCTAACCTAAGAGGTACATTATGGAAGAGAATATCACTATTTTACAGATGTGGACTTTGAAATTCAGAGCAGTTCTCCAGTGGCAGCCATACTAGGCCCCTGGCCTCCTGGCCTCTCCTCTGCTGCTCTTTCCAGCTCACTCAGTTGCCTCCTGGACAATGTGTTCCCGCCTTCTACTGTCATCAGGACTTGCATGAAACGGCATGTTTGGAACTAAACTAGGGATTCCTCTCCAAATGTTGTATCTTGAGTATGTCCTTTTCAGTAAAAAGACAAAGTATGCCCTCCAGGCCTTTGATGTCATACCAGAATGTTTTGCTCCTGATCTCTCTTCTCAGACATTTCTACAATAATATGTTCCTTTTCCTCCAAAAGGAGAGAACCTACGACAGATGAGCAAGGATTACCCGCAAGTGCTGCTGGACGTCAGGCGGTCCTTACGGCGGTTCCCTCCTGGTGAGAAGCACTCTCAATCTTGCTACGCTGGAATTTCTGTCCCAGTTGTACTTTCTTGTTTTGGTGTTTGCCAGTTCCAGGGAGTTTCCATTCCAGCACACAGTGTGACCTAACATCTAGGACCCTGACTCCTCAGGGACCCTTTGTATTCCCAGTCTGCTGAGTCATTCTTTCATTTACGTGGTCATGCTCAGACACCCACTGTGAAAGCCTGAACCAAAAATAATTTCTCATGGCCTAGAGGTGGTAAATGAGATGTTTTTTTCCCTCCTTTCAGAGAAGCCACAGAAGAGCTTTCAAAGGGATTACTAGAGCCATCAGTCTGGCTTCAAAGAGCAGATTGGAGACTAACAAAAACTATTAATATCTTCACTTGATTAGATTTTTATAGATAGGGATATCTTGCATATACATATATTAAGTTCCTTGGATTGAATTCCCTCCTCATTGCAGGAAGAATGAGAAGAATGACCATTGTCTCCATTTTCACAGGGAAGAAAACTCGGCTACAAACCTCATGTTTGTTATCTATTTCTCTACCTTTGGCAACTCTGCCTTTATGTCCATGAAGAGAAGATAATTGCTAAAGGGAACAAGAGCCTCTAAACCCATTGCTTCACTCCTTCAAACGCATACTCTGGCTTGGATTTTGTCTGTTAAAGGGCCTTCTTCCCTGCCTGCATCCTTGCTTCCAACAGAGTTTCTTGGGATTCTTGTGTAGCCAGAGGCCTGTCATCTTGCTTTTTTATTTTTATTTTATTTATTTACTTAGTCATTTATTTATTTTTTTATTTTTATTGAGGTTTAGTTGACATACAACACTATATTAGTTTCCGGTATACAACAGAATTAGATATTTGTATACATCCAACTTAGTTTTGATGAAAACATGCCCATGGTCCAGTCTCCTTTACCTATCCTGCTGCTTTGGATGAGACTGCACGGGATAGATACCTCCCATTTTTCTCCTAGGTAACCTGTTTTCCCTCTGAACTCTTCATTTCTCTTCCATTTATGTAACATCAGTCTCTGATATTCTTTCTGTAAGTTGAACTTTCCATATGGTTACATATTCTTTTTGCATTCATTTTGTTCTGAGCTTAGCTGACCACTTTTATACTGAAAATTCAAACAAGGTTCAATTTTTTCTTTCACTACTTTCATGATTTTACCTATTCATACATAGTACTTTGTTTATTTCATTTTCTTTTTAATTTTATCTTTTAAAAGTATGCCCTTTTAGAAGATGTGGAATAAATATGGGCAAGAGATGAGTTTTGCTCTCACCTTAAACCCTTTGCTCAGTTTAGTCTGGGTCCTTACATTAGCTGTTTTCTTTTACAGTATCTATGCTGTGTGCAATTTTTCTAAAGCAGTTCACAAGGCCAAGGTTTGGCATTTTTATACCAAAAGCCAGATGAGCTGAGGGGCCACACTGACCACTGCCAGAACCAGCTACATACACAGAAAGAGCTCCCAAGACAGGCGCCCCTGCTTCCACCTGCATCTTTGGGTCAAGGAAATTAAAACTTCCTATGATAATTTGGTTAAGAGGAAAACATGCAATTATTTTTTTTATTTTTATATAATTTTACACCTACAGAAAAGTAGCAAAAATAGGACAAAGAATTACCTAGATACCTTTTACCCAGATTTTCTTATATGTCAACATCTTACTGTATTTGCTTTCTCTCCTTCATGTATACACACAAACATTTTTTTCTGAACTTTTTAAAAATAAGTTACAGACATGGTGCCCCTTTGCCTCTAAATATTTCATGGTGTATTTCCTAAAATGAAGGCTCTTACATAATCACAGTACACTTATCAAAATCTGTAAGAACATTGAAAAATTCTACTATCTGATCTACAGATTTTATTCAGAATTCTCCATTTATCCCAATAATGTTTTTTATAGATTCATGCATTTTTATAAATTATAATAAATTTTATAAATTTTTATAAATTCATGCATTTCCCATTTAGGTATCATATTGCTTTAGCTTTCTTTAATCTAGAATAGTTCCTTTGTCTTTTATGACAGGCCAGTTATTTCAGAAAATTTCTCTCAATGTGGGTTTGTCTGTTATTTCCTCATTATTAGATTTAGTTTATACATTATTGGTAGGAATTCCACAGAATTCCTCAGAAGCTGAGTTCTTTTCAATGCATCACATCAGGAGGCACATGTTGTCAAATAGTTACACTACAGGCAATGAATGCAATGATTCAGTTAAGATGGTATCTGCATGTTCCCCCACTGTCAGATTATAGTCTGTGACTCTTTCCTGTATGCCACATATTTCCTACATGTGTGTAGATCTTGATATGTGTTGCCAAAATGCAAATTTTCTTTTATTAAACACTTTCTCTAAAAATCCATTGCTGACCATCTTCTAAACTTTCATGTTACTAGGCTGCTCACCTTGTTCAAGTGCATCTCCCTCCCTCTCTATCCCTTCCCCAGGCATGCCAGAAAGACAGAGAGAAGGGCTCCAGGAAGAACTGATTGACATCATCCTCCTCATCTTGGAGCGCAACCCTCAGCTGCACTACTACCAGGGCTACCATGACATTGTGGTCACATTTCTGCTGGTGGTAGGCGAGAAACTGGCAACATCCCTTGTAGAAAAGTTGTCTACCCACCACCTCAGGTACCAGCAAAGAGGGTCATAGAGTCTATTCATCACTCCTCAAGTCACCCCCAGGGGTAACTCCTCAGCCCATTTTCTAGTCAGTGTTGCCACCCCCACCCCAATCTTAGATGTTTGGTCTGACCAAGCTCATCGAATTGTCTCCCTCTAGGGATTTTATGGATCCAACAATGGACAACACCAAGCATATATTAAACTATTTGATGCCCATCATTGACCAGGTGAATCCAGAACTCCATGAATTCATGCAGAGGTATTTATGTGTCTACATTTATGTGTATACACACAGACACACACATACCTTCACTTTTCTCTAGCCTCTGTTTCTTCCTCACAAGTCTAGCTCACCATCTTAGTCAATTAGTGTTAAGTCTTTCTGAGTCATCCTTCCCAGTACCAGCGATGCAGATAATTTAGTTCTGTACACAGTCTTGGAGCCCTTTTTGAGTGCTATGCTTTTTTTTTTTTTTTTTTTTTGCGGGGGTGGGGGGGATACAAGAGCTATCACAGCCCATACCTCTGAGGAGTTTACATCTAGTGGAGAGAGGTGGACAAGGTAAGTAAGCCAAAGTAGACTTTGAAGTTATTGCCACAAGAAAAGTAGAAAGTCCTAAAGGATCCAGAGGTGAGAAAGACAAGGCCATCTGTGGGTGGTTTTATTCAAAACCAAGTACCAAGGAGAACTTTCTTTGCAAATATTATATGATATTTTTTCTCTTTTTAGTTGGAAATGTGTCTTTGGCCAGTGTCTCACTTTTTTTTTTTTTAATGTTTGTGTCTTAAGATGTTTCAGTCATCTCATGATAACTGAAAAATTAATAATACAGTTGTATTTTCAAGCCTGAGAATGTGCCTGTGCTCTCCCAAAAGGATATTTATTTCTGAGAAGGAAAATCATGGTATAGTTTTCTGAAAACAAATATTTTTTGTTCTTCTCGTAGACACTTCTTAGCCATTAGGAGAGTACCCAGTGAGATAAGGCAACACTATTGTAGTGTTAATGACATGATGGTGGGTACAATTTAAGGGCTTTGTATTTTGTGAAGAGAAAATGCTTAATTCTTAGGTGACTGAATTTTCCAGAAAGCATATTTCCTAAATGCTTCCTTCTCATGGCACTGAGGACAAAGAAGGCCCAGAGAAAAGGAAGGGACGACTCGTCAGGGAACCTAACATCTGGATTTCCTTGTTCCTAGTGCCGAGGTGGGGACCATCTTTGCTCTCAGCTGGCTCATCACCTGGTTTGGGCACGTTCTGTCTGACTTCAGGCACGTTGTGCGGTTATACGACTTCTTCCTGGCCTGCCATCCCCTGATGCCCATTTACTTTGCAGCTGTGGTAGGTACAGGCCATGAGCCTGCAGCTAGGTTCACCGTCACCCATTCTAGTTTGCTTTTTTTCCCTAAAGGGAAAAACCTGGTGATTTTGGAAAGATGCAAAAGACAGCATTCCCCAAACTGGTGTGCCTGGACACCATTCTGTGCAATAGTAATGGGAGTATCATGAAAAAGAATGTTCTGTGTAAAAATAAGTTTGGAAAATGCTGATTAGACATAGATTTGCTTATTGAGTGATTTTTTTTTTCCTGAACATTTAAATGCTCACCTGCATTGGGAATTATGTGTTTCTGTTGGCATCTCTTGGAACTAGTACACATTGCCAACTCCAGGTTTAAGAAAAGAGAAGGTGTTAGTATTATGATAGAAAATCGAGATGGCTTGCTGTAGTATGGGGGTTGTACTCCAGTTATTAGATTATTAGAGAGCCTGAGTCATAGGTGATGGGAATGGAAGTGGGGACTCATTGTTCTTTCTACTGTTTAGAACAATTTTTTTTTTCTGTGCTAGAGCTCTAGGAATCTTCCATTAATTCCTCTCTTCTTCCTCCTAAAAGAATCTTCTTCATTTACTTAGTTACTCTTTCATGTTACTGGGTGCCTCTAGCAGAAAGGGCCAGCCCAGTAGGAAAAGTACTCAGATATACACATTATTACTTCCTAAGTGGCTACCAGAATTTGCTAAGCATTTGAGGTGAGCCCTGTTACCAATTTAAAATTCATATTTAAGGAGAATGAAATGCACATGGCCAACGCCTTTGTATGTTTTAGTCTCTGATGTAAGGCCTTGCTCCTCACAGATAGTATTGTATCGAGAGCAGGAAGTCCTGGATTGTGACTGCGACATGGCCTCGGTCCACCACCTGTTGTCCCAGATCCCTGAGGACCTGCCCTATGAGAGACTGATCAGTAGAGCTGGGGACCTCTTTGTTCAGTTTCCCCCATCCGAACTTGCTCGGGAGGCAGCTGCCCAACAGCAAGCTGAGAAGTAAGTGAAACCAAGGCACTGGTTGAGGGAGGTGGGGTAGGGGGTTATTAGTGAACAGAAGTGATGGAAGATTGTGTCTAGCAGGGACAAGGCTGGGAAAGTTTTCAGAGATCTAAGCTTATGCCAGCAGAATTCCCACTTTAGTCTTCATAATCTTTATCAAGAAGTCTCTGAGCAATGGATTGCTCTGCCCTTAGCCTATTTAATCTAGTTGTCTTTCCCTCTTTTTCTTTCATACTATTTCCTTCTTTCTGTCTTCTCTGCAGAACGGCAGCCTCTACCTTCAAAGACTTTGAGCTGGCATCAGCCCAGCAGAGGCCTGACATGGTGCTGCGGCAGAGGTTTCGTGGACTTGTGCGGCCCGAGGAGCGAACAAAAGACGTCCTGACCAAACCAAGGACCAATCGCTTTGTGAAACTGGCAGTGATGGGACTAACGGTGGCACTTGGTGCGGCTGCTCTGGCTGTGGTAAAAAGTGCCCTGGAGTGGGCCCCTAAGTTTCAACTGCAGCTTTTCCCCTAAATGCCAGAGAAGACACTTCTTCTGACATTACATTAAGGTCTCACCCTTCCATGGAAGGTTGGGGAGGGGTGGAATGTCCTTTATTAAAAGGGTTTCTGTCGAGGGTTTTCTATTCCTGCCACCCTTTCCTGCCTGTCCAGTTTGCCTTTGCTTCAGAGGCCAGTAGCAGAGCCTGCCCAACACTGGGTACTAGGAGGACTTCTTCCGCAGGGTGGGCTTCCAAGTGGGCTCTCCACCGCCTCCTCTTGTGTTGGAGGAAATGGGGGTTTTAGCCTTTTTAACCACTGGGTCTGGTTACTGGGGATTCTCCTAGCTGCTCAGCAGTAAGCAAGCTAGACCACTTAATGCCTGCCTCACGGCTCCTCCTGTTCTGTCTGCTGCAGCCGGACAAAGAAGGAAGGAGCTTCTGCTAAAGAAGTCAGACCTTGCAATGAAGGCAAGGGGGCAGGGAAGGCAAGCCTGGGAATAAGGTTGGCCCTCTTAAGAGCAGCTCCATTAGCTGGTCAGAAATCAAGGAGACAGATGTGAGCTAGGTTACTAGGTAAATCCTACCAATTTTTAGCCTAGAAATCACTGGGGAATTTCCAGTCAAATGGGAAGGAATATTAAGTTTTAGGGCCCAGATATAGACTGGTTTGCCTGCTCCTCCTCTTCTTTTTTTTTCTTTTTCTACTTCCAACCACACAAAGTTGCTTATAAGAGTATCTTTTATTACTATTTTTAGTATTACATAACACCCAACATGTAAACTACCTTTTAAAAATAACAATTCTTGCATGGAAAAAAATAGTTCTCATCAGAAGGATGAGCTTCCAGGACCTTGAAGTTTCCTTTTTACTCAATTATTTAATATTTCCTTTTAGCCAGAATTGCTGTTTGTAAACGTCCCCACACTTCCAAAGTGTCCACTTCGTGTCCAGCTTTCCTTCCTTTCTTTTCCTCAGATCACCCATCTTCTCCCAAATAGGTACCCCCTCACTACCTTGGCCTCAGTTCTTGGGTTTGATTTATCTCAATTGCTGATCTCTCCTTCCTAGTTGAAAATGTCATTGGAAACTTGTCAGCACCCAGAAACAGACAAACCACAGCCTGCAAAGTGTGGTGAGCCTAAAGCCTAGAAGAGCCAGCTCCCCGCCCCAAGCTGCTTTGAGACCTCTCTGGGCCTTTGAGAATAAGATGGATCATTCAGTCTTTCTGGGACATCTTTTCCTGTAAGCAAAGCCAGGTTTGTTTTAGATCAACTTTGGCTGGCTCGAAAAAAAAAGTGCCTTTTGCTGCTTTAAAGAATTGGAGTGTATAGTATGAAGCAGCCATGTACTTTAATTTCCTGGTCTCTCTCTGGTAATGTTCTCTGATGACAGGTGTTTTCTTAAAGTGAACATGACAGAAGCACTCTACTATACCTAGACCTCTGCATCCTCCCCGCATACCCATTGTGTGCAGAAGTGGAGGACTTTTAGTATGCCAGGCAGCTGGCAAACCCAAAAAAAATTAGGAGCGGCATCAGCACTAAGTTACACTCAGCACTTTAAAACCAAAAATAAAAAATAAAAACACTTAGAGGGATGGATCGTTCTTTATAGCTGGAGTCCCATCTGGGGTGAGTGTGATGTGGGTGGATTAATCTAGAAAGTGGTGGATATATCAAGACAAAGGAAATTCTTCCAGGATCCACAGGTGATGATGTGACAGGTATTCCCAGTCTTCTCCCACAGCAAGTTTGTCCTCTTGACATCTTTACAAATGGACAGCGCATGGGCTCCTCCTGCCACAGCACTCGAGCCTGTCGGTAAATACTGAAGGAATTGATGGGGAAGAAAGGAGGTGCACGTGATCAGGGTCCCAAGGCCACCACTCTCTGGATCCCAGGAAACAAGGCATTTGCTTCTGTTGTGGTCTAAGAAGGAGTGAGGTCATTCAATTTATAGCTTTACTGACACGAGGATTCTCCCTGCCAATGAGAAGGCATTATCTTTTTACCTTCAGGTGGTTTACTATTGTGTAAATATTTTGTACAGAACCCTGTATGAAATAAATAGCCATATGTGGTTACTAATCTTTCGTCATTCAGTCTTGTCCACCACCTGTTAGGAATAGACTCTGGTCTTAGGCATCTGGTTTTGATGTTCCCCACCTTCCACTCCTGGCCTGGGACTGTGCTCTGGTCTATTGACTTCTAGTTGGTGCTGACTTGCATGGCTACCTGCAGTCCTATTTCACCTGCAATAAGTATGACCTACACACTCTAGCTACCGCCTGGGGCCAGTGGTCATAGTTAAGCAGCACAGGTGGTATGAGATACTACTATGGGGTGATCTTGACTATTTTTCATACCTAGCAAAGCCCAGGAGGACCGAAGTTCAGGGTCTGTGGAGAGATGGAGTGGACAATGTCAGTGGAAGGGTGCTTAGGGGTCAGGGACTGCAGAAGCTTTGAGCACTGCAGAAGGGAGTTGGGCCTCTATATTGGGGTGGGGGTGGGGGTTGCAGGGAGGTAAGGACAGGACATCACCAAAACTGGGTTTAGAAAGTGGTGGCATGATGGCAAGTACGTTATTCCTGGTTGTGTGAGCTGCTGCGAGCCACATCTCTAGACTCGTCAATAACAATAAAATAGGGATAGTCCCATCGCATATGGGTGGCTTAATGATGTTTGAGAAAATGCTTTACAGACTATGAGGTCGTGCAAGTGTTTTGATTCCATTTCAGTGAACATTTATTCATCCGTAAATGCTTTCAGCAGCCTTGTACTTGGGCCCCATGCTCATCCAGGTGACTGAAAATAGGCCAGAGGCCTTTGCCCAATCCAACCAAGAGGTGATGGGGCCTGAGGCCTCAGCCTAGCTTTCTTTCTCTTCTTTTTCCCCCGTCATGCTGTCTCCTCATGTTTTCTGCTGATGGCTTCTGCTGCCCTTTACCCTGTCCTCATAAAGGCCTTCTACTTGCTAGTCATCTTTCTCCCTTTACATATGGTTGAAATTTGCCCGGAAGCTTTTGTGAGCTGGCAAGGCTGTGGGATTGCCTCCAGCTTCCTGCTTTTTAAGTGGCTTTCATGCCAACCCAGACACTAGAAGAAGACACATGAAGGTTCTGGTGCAGGCTGTGGGACCTGTTCTCCACTTCCTGCTCACACCAGCAGCAGATGCTCTTTATCTGAGCAATGGGCTTCCACTTGCCTTCTCCAAGAGACAAAGATTGTGTCACACAAGTACATTTGGGTCTCCCGCTGTATCCTCAGGTAGGTGGTTTGAGACAAAGCCCCTGAGGTTTGGTTTTAAGTCTGCTCTGAACAGTTGGCAGTGGGCTCTTGGCCAAGGGTCCCAACCTCAGGTGACTCCCGTAGGTGGAGGACTCTCCACTTGACCCTCCAGCAGGACGCACTTAAGCCTACCTATCTTCAATCCTTTACCCACTGGTGCATTGAGTGGGGCACTGGCAGCTAGAACCCTGAAGCAGCCCTGGCTGCAGCAGTCTCCGATTCCCTGCCCAAGTTGGCATGAGTGGAGCCAGCCAAGTGACAGACGCAGTCAACAAAGCCCCTTCTATTTTGTCTCACTTTTGATACAGCCATAAAAAGTACTCCATTAATACCTCAATATTTATGGAAAAAAGAATGGTGCAAGGGCACTAAAAAGGCCTCAGTGTGAGGAGTAGTCGGGGTGACGACGACCCTGGTGAACTGAAAGGTGTGTACCTTTGTGATGAGAGCTACCATCATATGACTCTGGGCCATTCCTGCCACATGGAAATGAGGAGCCAAGGTTACCAAGCTTTAACTTTTTCAAGACAGGCTGGGCATATAGATTTTAACATAGTATCTCTCAATTTAAAAATAATGGCAACCAACTCACATTTCTAAAACAATATTGGGTGAACTAAGGTGGCTTACCAACCTACATCCTCTGCACCAAGAGAATCGTCTCTGCTCTTGTGCCCAGGCCCCTGAGGGATACCAAGATGGGCCCTGGCAGAAGAGGGAGGAGCTGATAAGAGCATTCAGCCCCTATCTGGGCCCCATCTCACCCTCCTACAGTCCAGCTCTCAGCTGCTGCTGTGTCCTCCAAGTCGGTGGCTCTGCTAGACCAGTTGTCCCAGAAGGCTGCTCGGGCTTGCCCTGCAGCTATGACAGTTGCCGTGAGCCAACACTGGCAGAGCCGGAAAGCACTCAAGTTCTCTGATACCTCAGCTCAGCACCTGGGATCAGCTCTTTCAAGTCCAAAGATAGGGTGGTAGTATACTTCCAGGGGCTAGAATAAGTCTTTCTCCTCAAAACTACATGCCCCAACTTCTGGAGCCTGGCATCCAGACCTTGAATAGCAGAGTCCCCCTCCACCTGTTGTAACGATCCATATCACGGCTCAGATGATGTGATGGCCATCAAATACGTATTTCACCAGGGAAGTGGGGGCTAGGTCAGAAAATACTGTAAAAACTTACAGAATGGCCAGCCAGAACCACGTTCTATTAATCTCTGACCAACAAAGTGAGGACTAATAAATATTGCTGGACCAATACTGTACCATCTTGTAACGTAAGAACATCCTGCCCCTCAAACTGGACACAGGGATACCAAGAGGCTCACAGTTCCCACAGAGCTTGGGATCCTGCCTGTGTGCAGAGTCCCAGCCCATGCCTCTTTCACACACTCACAGACAACACACTCATCCCTCCTGGAAAACCATTTTAATTAGCTTAAACCAGCAGCAAAGAGGGAGACGTAGAAGCTGGACCTGATGGGCTGTGCTTTAAAAAGTGCCAGGTCTCCCTCTTGGCTCTGAACAGGATTAGCAGCAGTTCTAAGAGGCTCCAGGCCTCCCACAGCAAAGCCAGAGGAGAAAGTCACCCCCAGAAAGTGACAGGGGAAGTGGCAGGCTGTAAGTGCTCAGTGTTCAGCAGACAGGGGTGGTGGATAGGGAGTGTGAACTCACACTCGGCTCTCAGAGGCTCCATCCAACAAGGACTCTGGCCAAGGCTGTGTTTAAGACTGGGTCAGGCAGAGGTGGGAACCACAAAGAAGACATGAGAGGTCTGGCCAGCAAGCCCCAGGGGAAGGGCAAAGGCACTGGGGCAGAGGTGACCATGGACAGCAGCCAACTCAGGGGGAGCCCTTGCAACATTCCTAGCAAATAAGGCCATCTATGCAGCTCAGGGGCCTTGGCATCTCCTAGGCCAGAAATCAGAGCCAAAGCACCTGTTCTGTCCCACAGCAGCTTGCGGACATGGGCTGGGTCAGCATGGGGACGAGGCCATCCTCAGCTCAGTGGCAGTTCTGACAGCTGGGGTGGCAAGGAATCCCATTCATCCGGCAGCGGCAGCCCCCGCTGGTATCTCCTGGGCCCTAGAGGATGGGGGGATTGGGTAGAGAGAACAGAAAGTCAGGGTGGGAAAGACAATGTCCTTTCCCACATGCTATTCCATCACACCCCAAAGGAGTGCACACTCCACTTGGGCCTTTGCTCAGGCAGGTCCTCCTGCTTCTCAGCTGACCCTCTTAGCCTCAGCTACCTGATGGGGGCCATCATGAAGGACGTTCTGGGCTCCCACAACACCCTCATTTCATGGCCTCATTCAGTCTGCCCACCACCAGATGCACAGTAGGGAAAGGAGCTGACGGATCTTTGCATATTCTGGAAAGGTCAGCACGTTGGCAGCATGAAAAAGGGTGGCTTCCTCCATCTATATCTCAATGCCTGTGTATATCGATGAGCCCCCAATTCCAGGAACAAACCCCCAACGATAACAGCTACCGTATATGATTGCTTACCATGTGACAAGCACCCAAGCATTCTTGCATTTTTTCATTTGATTTTGATAGGCCCAAGACAGGCCCTGCTATTTGTCTACATCTTACAGATGAAGAAACAGGCTCAGGGAAGGCAATAACAGCCTAACCACACGTGGACCAGTGTGTGCCAGAGCTAGGAACCCATGCCACCTCTGACTCCAGACTGAACCCTTGATCGCTGTCTTCTAGGGCAGGGGTCGCAACCCTGTTCTGTAAAGAGCCAGATTGTTATTTTTAGCTTTGGGTCCACCTGGTCTCTGCCTTTGTGCACAAAAGCTGCCATAGATAGTATGTAAATGAATGAGTGGCTGTGCATCCCTAAAATATCACTTATGGATGCTAAAACCTGGATTTCATATAATTTTCACAAGTCAAAATATATTCTTCTTTGATATTTTCAACCATTCAAAAAATGTAAAAAACATTCTACTTCACAAGTTGCACAGCACAAATACAAGGTGGTGAACTGTGTTGGATCTGGCCTGTGGGCTATAGTTTTCCAATCCCCACTCTCCAGCAAGGCCCACAAGGGCCCCCTCCCCTCACTTCTCCTGAGTCCTCTGCTCCCCAAGGACTCACCCGTGGGCCCCAACGCGGGCCCTTGGTGACCCAGCAGATCTCGGTGTGGCAGACAGTGCAGCGGATCCAGTCACAGCCATCCTTCTTCTGCACCACAATCTGGCACTGCGGGCAGTGCATGGCCTCACCCTGCTGCAGCATGGACTGGGGCAGAGAAGGGGTTGACCTTGGGGCCAAGCAGAGGCAGCTGCCCAGCTTCACTCCTCCCCACTAAAGAGGGAAACGGACAACTCTGCAGGAGTTGTGCAATCGCTTACCTATATATACTCCTTGTTTCTGCAGTCTACTCCCTCCACCCAGACAGCAGTCCTGCTGCTCCCACCTGAACACCTGTTCCAAGTCCCAGCTCCAGATGGGAGCGAAGCTGGCAGAGAGGTCAGAGCCTCCAGAGCCATGTGAACTACAGCCCTTTCTAAGAAGCCCAACTCCCAACTAGCTCCCAGACTCAAATCCCCATGCCCTCAGCCCTATCCCAGCCTCACTCTCAGCATCTCTGTTGTCTGCCGGGCAGCCACATCATTCTGAGCCCGCAGGGCCAGGTCATCCTGGTACTCCTTGCAGTTCATGTGCTCATGGATGGCCTGCATTGGGGAGAGAGGCTCAAGGTGAGAAGGTTCCCCAGGGGGTTAGAAAGCTAGGAGAGGTGGCGGGGGGGGGGGGGGGGAGTGGGGCGCAGAGCAGGCATCCACACAAGCACCAATTCCTTTAGATGCTGTCATTGACAGTGCCACACTTTGTAAGCCATACACCTATTTTACAGAAGAGGACACCGAAGACAGGGAGGTAAAACCATGGTGATCACATGTGATAATATAATATATACCTATTTAAGTCATAAGTAGCACAGAAACACTTAAACTACCTCTCCCCCAGGCTGTAGCCCCTTGTGCCTGGCTAGGTTCTGCCCTGACGCAGGCCCAATGCTCTGAGACTGAACCTGCATAGGCTGCAACCAGGTTCAGACCTGCCTGCTCTTCACCAGTCTCTCTGATGGTCAGCTGTTGAGATGACGGGGCAGTATCAACCTGGGTTTGTGGTCAGGGCTCAGTCTAGGAAGAAGGTTCAGTCCAGGGCCAGGGCTCAGCCTAGGCTGAACTTCTGTGTGGAGTCAAGTCTGGGACTCGGGGTCAGGGCTCAGTCCAGGGTCAGGGCTTGGTCCAAAGCTTAGGCTCATTTCAGAGCGCAGGCCAGGACCCATCACTGACATGTAGTTCTAAATCATGAAGACCAGGCAAGTATCAAAGATCCCTTTTTAAAAGAAAAAGCACTGAATGGCTTAACTCCTGGCAGGAGTAGGGTGACTAAGAAATGTGGGTCTCCATCCCCACCTTGCAGAGCAGGCAGTTGACGTGGAAACACACAGGGCAGGTGAACTCATTAACATCATCTTCAAAGAAGCACCACCCCTTGCAATCTGGCGTCTTGCAGTGGTAGCTGAAGGCACTTCGATTCTCTGCAAGGGAGACGCCCAGGTCCAGAAAACGCTGGTAATCCTCAGGCGTCAGCAGCTGCCAACACACCACAGTCTTGGTCTCTGGGGTTCAGAACACCTGATATGTTTGCCACCAAATATCTTCCTGGAAGCCCCCAATCTATAAAGTCCAACCCAACCTTAGGCTCTTTTTTTTTTCATATCACTCTCAGAGTTTAAAGACTCCATTCACAAAGTGAATCAACAGTTTTGAAGATGGACGGTGGTAAAGGTTGCACAACAGTGTGAATACACAATGCCACAAACTGTATGTTTTAAATAGTTAAAATAGTAAATTTTGTTATGTATATTTTACCACAATAAAAAAAGAGAAAATGGACAATAACAACAACAAGCAATGCTAGGGAAGATGTGGTTAAACTGATACATTTCATTCTGAGGAAACAATGTGGCAATAACGTTTTAACCCTCTCAAACTTGTCTGACACTTTGGGACTCACTACTAGTTTATCCTAAATAAAAAATATAAAGAGACACCATGCAAAATGTTCCTTGAGGCATTACCGACAAACTGAGACAATGGAATTAAGAGAAGTATAAACAAGATATATGCCACAAAATTTACACTAATCTTTAGAAAGATTTTGTAGCAAAATAGCCAAAGCTGTTGTATCTATGTCAGTTACAATGAAGTAAAAATCATGCCTATGTTCTATGTCTTGATTGGTGGCAGTTAAAGAGATACCTTTGTCAAAACTCACTCAACTGCATACTTACAATGGGTGCATTTTATTGCGTGCAAAATAAACCTTAATAAAGTCGATTTAAAAAAGAAAAAAATATATATCATTGTCTACCCAGAGACATTGAAGTTAGTAGGAAAAAATACAGTCAAGATTTCCTGGGATGGCAGGGTTGTAGCTGATTTTTCTTTCATTTGTTCTGTGGTTTAGGCATGTTTTTTGTAAAAACCTCCACTGCATTATTCTGCTGATACCTATCCCTTTCTCCCTCTGCCATACTTGACCATTCTGAGGTTTGTGTAAACTTACAGGGGCTCCAGGGAAGCATGGGCCCATCACAATGCCCCTTGGCAGGGGTTCCTGCACAGAGAAGACCTCTGGGCAATGACTATGAGTGCCAGGCCATGTGGAATGACCCTCCAGCCCTCAGCAACCTCCCAGAACCGCCTTTCTCAGAAGCCCCACAGATGACAGATAAAAACAGGCTGCTCTTGGGGTTAGGGGTGGAAATCCCCAAGTTCTACCCCTCTGCCTGCCCTTTTAGCCTTGAGGAGAACTCCCTGGGCTCCAGGAAATGCTTGGTAAAGTTGGGGGGGGGGCGTTCTAGAAGCAGGGTCATAGAAGAGAGGCAGGAGTGATGGGGAGAAGCAAGGGTCTTGTGCATGTGCCTGTGGGGGTCTCCCATTTGGACCTCAGTGACTTGTGGCCCTGCCTCCATGCTTTGGCCTGAGAATCCCAAAATGCCCAGGTTTGGGAAGGCCATTCCCCAGCAGTTGAAATCAAGCCCAAGAGTCCACTTTATAGATGGGGAAATGGAGGCCCAGAGAAGGGATAGGACCTGCTCAAAATCACCATCAGTCAGAGAAAGAACTTGATAATACCATCAATAACAGTAACAGCAGCAAATACACACAAGTAAAGACACAGACAGCACTGTGACAGACTGCTGGAAGAATGGCCCCAATTTGTTCGTGTCTCCCTGACTTCACAGCTTTGGGTGGTCCCCTCTTGCACGGACTCTGGGCCTGAACATGTGACATGCTTTGGTCAATGGACTAGCAGCAAGTGAAAGAGCAGACTTGGGAAGCACTTATACAGCTGGGCTCCCCTCTGGCTGCTCCTGGAACCCTGAGAACCCTACCATGTGAGCAGCCTAGCCAGCCTGCTGGTAGATGGGACTCCAAAGTGGAAAGAAACCCCAACATCCCAGCCATAGCAGATAAGATCATCATAAACCAGTCCAGGACAACTGACCCACCAGCTAAGTCCAGATGAGATCACCCACACTCAGGATGGACCAGAAGAATCATCCAGCTAAGCCTGACCCAAATTACTAACTTGCACATGGATAAGCTAAATGGTGGTTGTTTCAAGACAAAAAGTTGAAGTGATTTGTTACAGAGCAAAAACTAACACGAGGGCTTACCATGAGTCAAGCACTACTCTAAATTCTTTTCACATATCCTCTACTATAATCTTCATAAACCTTGAAATAAAAACGAACTATAATTTTGACCCTAACCAAGATAAGACTGAGGCACAGATAGAGGTCACCCAGGCCCACTCTAACTGCTGGGCTGTCTTTCCTTTATAAGGGTAGTTTCTTTATTAGCTGCCTCCCCCAATTCTTGTCCTGTTCACTGCTTGGGTCCCCAGCATCCCACACAAAGGCTCTTGATAAATGTCTGCTACCTGAGACTGGCACTCAAGCCATTTCCCACCCACCAGCTCAGGGCCCAGCTCCCTGGGACGGGGTGTACGCCTCCCTCCCCAGGCCTTACCGCCCGGATCTCCCTCTCCAGCAGCTTGCCCGAGCATGAGTAGGTGTTGTCAATGAAGGGGCAGGCGACTTCGGCCTCCTGGCTGTTTCGGATGGTACCCTGCAGACACTCCCTGGGGGAGGGGTGGGGTGGAGGTGAGATCGTCTGAAGCCCATCCACTGGGATTCTACCCCTGGTGAGTCTGACCCCAGGTGGGCTTCTCTGTAATACCTCCCTTCCTTCCTGTCCTTCCCACCAACCCGTCACTGTGGCCTCCACTTTTGCTCACCCCACTACCACCCTCCCTACTCCCTTTGCCCAGACGACTACAGTAGCCTCCTCCTGGGCTCCCCATGTCCACCACATCCCTCCCCAGTAGCCTTCCATCCCATCCTGCCCAGAACCAACCCAAGCCCTTCACAGCACTCACAAGAGCCCCCATGACTCACCCTTTCTAACCCCTGTCCATTCCCCTGCTTTGGCCACATGGATCCCTTTGCTCCCAGACAGGCCAGGCACACACCCACAGCTGAACCTCTCAAGTGCTACTTCCTAAGGGCTCCCTAAAACCCCTGCTGGAACAGGGCCCTTTTTTAAAAAATCATAACCCACTAGTATTTGTCATTTGACACAATTAAGTCATATCAGTGATTATTTGATGAACATTATCTCCCCACTGGAATGTCAACTCCAGAAGGCAGGAACTGAGCTTTTGTGATCTCTCCTGAATCTGCAGGCCTAGCACCATCCCTGGCGCCCAGGGGCCGCTCACCAAATGTTTGCTATGGAGTGAAGGACGTGTTCTCCACAGCCCAGGATGGACTGGCCAGGAGGGGACCCTCAGAAGGGGCAAATTGCCCTCCAGCCAGGCTCAGGGCGACATGGGCTAGGTAGGGCCTCAGTGTCCCTGCATGGGCCTGGGTCAAAGTGGTGAGGGGCCCAGACTCTGAAGCCAGAATGCCTGAGCTGTGTGCCCTTGAGCAAGTTGCTGGGCTCTCTGAACCTCACTTTCCTCCCCTGCAAAATAGGGTGACAGCGTCTACCTCACAGATTTTGTAGACATCCAATGAGATATGAGCAAAGATCCCTCCCCCTTTCTCCCCTGGGTAATTGGTGGCTGAGATCAATGCTGCTTTGCTGGGAGTGGGGGCCACACCTGCAGAAGGCGTGCAGACACTCCCGAAGCACAACGGCCTCGCCCGGCGCCAGCGCCAAGTAGCACACGGGGCATTCGGTGGGTTCGGTGTTCAGCACCAGGCTCCTCTGATCCAGCTGGACGTGCTGCAGGTAGTTCCCCTCCTGCTGCTGCTGCTTCCGCTGGGCACATGGGGCGGGGCCGTGGGGCGGGTCAGGGTCTCAGGATTGGGTCAGGCCAGGAAGGGGGCAGTACCAGGGGACTCAGTCAGATCCCGGAAAGGAGGCCAAGCTGGGAGAGAGTGAGGATTCCAGGGAGGGGGTGGGAGTGGCCAGGCAGTGGGAGGAGCAGGAGCAGTTGTGAAGGGTGGGGCCAGGAGCATGGCCAGGTGGGGAAGCCAGGGCAGGAGGCCAGCCAGGCTCAGTAGGTTGGAGCTATAACCAGAGGTCAGGCCAAGCGAGGGAGAGATGGTGGAAGGGAAAGGAAGGGGACCTGAGGTCTGAGGAGGCAGTAAGAGGTGACAGGGCTCACATCTCTGCCAAGCAGAGTGGGGCTGGGGCCAGGGGAGGGAGGGCGAGCCAGATCAAGGTCACAGCATAGGTCAGAGGGAGAGGAAGGAGTAGTGATAAAGCCAGGGAACAGGGTGAGGAGGAAGGACAGATCGGGCCAAGGTTGTAGATGGGACCAGGAGTGATGTCATGCCTGGGGTGGGTAAGGGCAGCACTAGGTCCAAGGGGAACGCAGGTGGAGGATAGGGGGCATTTGATCAGAATGGGGAACACTCAGTCAGGTATCTGTATAATCAGTGCTTGTGTCACGATGGGGGGCAGGGCTAGGAGAGGAACAGGACAGAGTGTGGGGTCAACATCCCAGGGAGCAGTGAAAGGCCAGGTCCAGGGTCACAGGAAGTCAGGACTGGGCCACAGTTAGAAAGACATTACAGTAAGAAGTAGTAGGGTCCCAAGTGTGGTCATAGCTGAGTGAAGCAGAGCTAGGTCACAGGCAGACAAGGGGGAGGTGGATGGGGCAGGATCAGGGTCCCAACCAAGCTGTTGGAGTCTCAACCAGGCGCACTTGTGTGCATAATTGGAGGGTATGTCAAAGCCCCACATGAGGGCCGAATCTGGATGGGCATCAGCCAGGAAGCAGGCTCAGCCACAGGATGACCTCCAGGAGAGGGAGGGTCACTGTCAAGTGGAGGGTCAGTGCCTTCGGTATGGTCATGAGGGGACAAGGCAGCAATGGGAAAGAGCAACGGTGTAGAGGGGCCTCCCTTCCTATCCTCCGCCTCCCTGTGCAGTCTGCAGGTGTCTGTCAGGGGACATCTCTGCCCACCTGCTGGTACTTGCGCAGGGCTTCCTCCTCGCCTGCCAGGCGTGCTAGCTCCTCAGCATCGGGCTGATATGAGGGGGGCACCTGATAGGCCTCAGGCCGTGCCCGGCAGCACATCTCGCAGCCAGGCCGCGTGGGCTTGTTGATGAAGGTACAGCCAGGGCACTGCCAGCCCACCTGGGGATGGAGGGGCCATGAGCTCAGTGCACAGAGGGCCCAGGGCAGGGTGGGTCAGGGATACAGGGGTGGCTTACCGGCGGGGGCTCAGGTATGGGGTCAGGCTGCCTCTGCACCAGCTCCTGGGGGGCCCCAGGCTTCAAAGGCGCCAGCTCCAGTGGGCCCCGGGGCTGCAACGTGAGGTCCTTGAAGCCCAGATCTACGGAGGAGGGTTAAGAGGCTGGCAGATCCATGCAGCCTACTTCGTCCACAATGCCCAGCCAACCAGGAACAGGCACCCTACACTGAGTCCCCTCCTGCCCTCTCCCTCCTCCCTGGAGGAGTCTCCAGCTTAGTCCTGCCAGGTGGGCTCAGACCTGGCTGAGTATCCTGGCTCCCACAAGATCAGAGTCCCCTATCTACCCATGAATGCTCCTGTGTCTTCCCGGCTTATAAAACCTGCCTAAAAACTGACCTCCTGCGCACTTAGAAAGTGATGCACTTAGAGGGACAAACAACATCTCTGAGGTGGTCCCGCCAAAATACTGGCTCTGATACATTCATGAGAAGGCACTGGACAAAAAAATTAACAACTGGTCTGGACTCTTCAAACATCAATATCAGGAGGGTTAAGGGAAGACTGAGGAAGCCAAAGACTGAGAAGGTCCTAAGATAGGACCACTGGATGTCCTTTTGCAGTAAAGGACATTAGTGCAACAACTGGTAAATCTGACTAATATCTGTAGATCTGATAATAGTACTGTATCAATGTAAATTTCCTAAATTTGATAGCTGTATGTGGTAATATAAAAAAAATGACTTTTTAAAGGAAATATACACTAAAGCATTTATGGGAGAGGAACATAATGTCTGCTACTCTCAAAACAGTTCAAAAAAAATTATTTACATGCATATAAATTATTTTTATAAATAACAGTATATAGGGAATGATAAAGGAGAGCAAGTATGGTAAATGTTAACATTTGAAAAATCCACACAAACGATCCATTTATATATAGAATTATTTATATAGTTCTTTGTACAATTTTGTAACTTTTCTGTAAGTCTTAAATATTTCAAAATAAGAAGTAAAAAATTTAAACTAAACACTATTACTATCATCCTATCCAATTTAGAGATTTAGAAAATTGAAGAGCAGGGACAGGAAGGGCCTTGCCCAAGACCACACAGCTAATAAACTCCAGAGCCGGGATTAAACTCAGCCCCTCTCCCCTCAGCCAGGGGTCCCCAAACCTCGTCCTCATATGGTAGCTGCCGTTTGTGGCCTGTTAGGACTCTATTAGGAATCAGGCTGCACAGCAGGAGGTGAGCGGGTAGGGCAAGCAAGGGAAGCGAAGCTTCATCTATATTTGCAGCCACTCCCCAGCGCTAGCATCACAACCTCAGCTCCACCTCAGATCATCAAGCATTAGATTCTCATAGGAGCACCAGTCCCTGGTATCAAAAAGGTTGGGAACCACTGCCCTAGGCCCATTCTCAGAATGGTTCTAGAAATGACTCCCTTCTGGGGTGTCCTTTGTCTCTCTTCCCCACTATGGATAAGACCCTCCAGGGTGAGTCCCTGAAAGAAAGTCCATGGCCTCTGCTCCCTCTAGCCTCAGGACCTCAGGTGAGTCCCTTGTCGCTTAGGAGCAGAGCCTTACCTTCTAGCATCCGCAACTGACGCTCCCGCTGCAGCTCCTGAGGGTTGAGTGTTGTGTTGCAGGCTGACAGGAGATAGAGGTACGCACTGTCACCATTTCGCCGCACCCCATGGGAATGCAGGGTCTCCTGGTCCCGGGCCAACCGTTGCCCAATCACCCACTGCTGCAGGACTGGCGGGAAGCCATAGTCTAGGAACACCTGGGGGTTAGGGAGATGGAGAGAGGGGGAGTGAGCAGGGAGGGCCAGTGTGGAGAGATACAGAGTAAAATGGGAAGCCTCCACCCTGATATCTCCCTTCAGCCCCCTCACTCACCATGTCCTTGAGGGAAGCCACCGTCATGTCAGGGCGTACTGTGAGCCAGATGGTGACAGTGTGCATCTGAGCATCCTCCACACTGACACACAGCCTACAGAGAAGAGGGGTTGGGGTAACAGCTCTGGCTCCAGGTCCAACCTTACCAACCAGCTATAAACATGGACATCTTTGCACACCTGTGCATGCACATGCATGTGTATACACACATACACACAACCCCCCAGTGCGGGTTAAGGGCCTCTCCTTGAATCCTGCACCCCTGTGCTTCCTCCTTTATCAGAACCCACCACTATTCCCTTCAATGGTCCCACACTGCTCCTAGAATAAAATCCATACTCACTATGCATATAAGAAGTCTCCATGATCTGGCTCCTCCCTACCCCTCCAGCCTCTTCTATCATTCTCTCCCTTGCTCCTCAGCCAAGCCACCCAGTTATTATTTACCATATGCCAAGGCACTCCTAAGCACTCAACACATATTAACTCATTATTCCTATTTTACAGATAAAAACATGAGACAGGTTATGGTGACTCTGCCAAGAGAGCAATTAATAACTGCTAGAGGCAGGATTTCAATACAAACAGTATTATTCCAGAGAAAGTGGTTTTATTGTTCCAATTTTAGTATATGTGCTGCTGAAGCGAACACCAGAGAAAGTGGTTTTAAACACCAACCTTCCCAAGGATCCTCAAACATTTTGGAAGATTGAAAACATGAGAGGGATTAGAAGAAAAACCAAAACTGATCCCAGAGGAAATAGATAAATTAAGGTACAAAACGATAATAGTAAAGTCCACTTAGTACCTTCAGAGAGATTTGGGAGAACACTGAATCCATCAAGCAAGAACAGCAAGAAGCAATGAGAAAATGAATGATTCTTGGAAATTTACAAAGTGATTTCTGATGAACCTAACCTTTAGGTCCAACTACAAATTCAAAAGGAAAATGGGAGATATTAAATGATACTCTGAGGAGACAATAAATAACTCCAGAATGTAGAAAAATTCTAGAGGTCAAAGACCAGGTTTCTTAAAAAAATTAACGGCATAAAAACAGAGAATCACAAAGGCTTAGACAATATTAAGAAATGCTATGTGTAGATCTCATTTGGCTCCTGATTGGAACAAACCAACTTAAAAAAGCATTAATGTGATAATTAGGGAAATATAAATATAAATAGAGTATCAGGGGATTTCAGGGTTTTTTTTTTTTAGGTGTGATAATGGTATTGGGGTTATTTTTAAGTCCTTATTTTTAAAGACATATCAAATAACTTATGAATGAAATATCTAAGATTTGCCTCAAAATACTCCAGAAAATACCCTCACAATTCCTCAAGATAATGATTTTCAATACCCAGCCAAATAACAATGAAATGATAAGGCAAAATATAGAAAAGTTTAGACATGTAAAGACTCCAAAGGTTTACCATCCACTTTCCCATATGAAAAGGTTTTTTTTTTAAAAAAAATATATATATACAAGAAACAATGGTTGAGTCTGATGCAGGAAAATGGAAGAAAACTAAAATGAAATTAAAAGGACCAAATTTTAACCTTCAAAATCCCAAAGGTTGAAACATAAAAGTACATACATTTTCAATTGCACTACTTATTCTACAGTGAATATTTCCATAATCAAAGTGTTATAAATGCTATTTTAGTGGGTTTACAATTTAGAATTAACCTAGAGGCAAAGCACTTAAGCCTTAATTATAGTTAGAAAACAAAATCTAAAAGCTACAAAATTAGCACCAATAACAAAAAGATACAGTTGGAGCCTTTACAGCCAATGTCTTCAGCATCAAGGGTGATTAGTTATCCAAAATACTTGTTACAGAAGAGAATCACAGAAACAGCTACAGATAAATCTTAAACACTTAATTTTACTTTACAAGTTATTAATGCCTGATCTCTAGGTGAACAGCCAATGGCTTTTCTCATGAGTGTGTATCTATCTGCTACTGGAGTTCACGACTATTTTTTTTTTCTTTATGTGAACCACCTCCATAATACACGGTCTATTTGCAGTATCAGCTTCTTTAAGTTGGACCAAAAACTTAAAGATACTCTCAAAGCATCTGAGTACACAATCCTTCTGGATTTTTACCATATTTTTTATAACCACCTCACTCTAAAGTGGTATTTTTTGGTAATTTGTCTCTAGCTTGTCTTTCTAAAACAATCAACTTAGTTTTTATAGAAACAATTCTCTTTGAGCACTCACGTTTTATTGATCTAATAGCTAATTAAATTATTACAATAACAAGCACAATGGATAGAAATAAGCTGTGTGCAGCTTTTTTTATAACAAACTATAGTGCCATTTAATTGGGGGTATCAAGTGGAAGTCGACTGGGAGAGTTTCTATTACAATATTTTAACAAAAACCAGAAAGTCAGGAAAGAGAAAGGTGAGATGAATAGGTTGAATAAAGTCCTCATTTTCATAACAAGGAGTGTCTAAAGACAATTTATGGAGAAGTGGATATATAAGTATTTTATTGAAAACTGAATGGCCAATTGATCTATAGACTCAAAGGAACTCCTATCAAAATCCCAGCTGGCCTTTTTTTTTTCAGAAATTGACAAGCTGATCTTAAAATTCCTATGGAGAATCAAAGGACCCAGCATAGCCAAAAAGACTTGTTCAATCTTGAAAAAGAACAAAGCTAGAGAATTCGCACTTCCTGATTTTAAAACTTACTACAAAGTTACAATTACCATAACTGTGGTACCAGAATAAGGACAGATACATAGATCAATGCAATAAAAATTACAGTACAGAAATAAACTTCATATTTATGGTCAATTAATTTCAACAAAGCTGCCAAGACTAATAAACAGGAAAAGAATAGTCTTTTTAACAAATGGTGCTGGGACAACTAGATATCCTCATGCAAAAGGATGAAGTTGGGCTCATACCTCACACCATATGCAAGAGTCAACTCAAAATGGATTAAAGACCTAAATGTAAAAACCATAACTAAAAACCTCTTAGAAGAAAACATAGTACTAAATTTTCATGATCTAGGATGAGGCAATAGTTCCTTAGATGATACCAAAAGCACAAACAACAAAAAACATAAATTGGATTTCAAAAAATTAAGAATTTGTGCTTTAAAGAACAATATCAATAAAGTGAAAAGACAACCCACAGAATGGGGAATGAAAATATATGTATATGTATATACCACGTTTTCTTTATCCATTCATGTGTTGATGGACACTAAAATTGTTTTCATGTGTTTGTGTATGTGTGTATACACACACAAACTGGAATATTATTCAGCCATAAAATGGAAACTGCCATTTGCAATAACATGGATAGACCTTGAGGGCATTATGCTAAATGGAATAAGTCAGAGCAAGACAAATACAGTATGATTTCACTTCTATGTGGAATCTTAAAAAACTGAAGTCAGAGAAACAGAACAGATTGGTAGTGTAACAAGTGAAAGTGGTCAAAAGGTGCAAACTTTCAGTTAAGAGATAAAAAAAAGTTACAGGGATGTAATATACAGCATGGTGACTGGAGTTAACAATACTATATTGTGTATTTGAAAGTTGTTAGATTTTAAAAGTTCTCATTACAAGGAAATATAATTCGTAGCTATGTGAGGCAATGAATTAGTTTATTGTGCTAATCATTTCACTATATATACATATACACATACATATATAACATATACATAGTGAGATATAAATATACAAAAAAATCATGACGTTCTACACCTAAAACCATTCAACATGTGCAGGAGAGGAGGAGGAGCTTCCCACACAACACCAAGCAATTTTCAGATACCAGCAGGACATTCCACAATTCAACTCAATTCTGACCCTACCTGGGATAGTGGCAGCTTCCACAGGTGAAGGGCTCCGTCCTACAAGCCTGCCCCCAACCCCCATTTCAGATGCCAAGTAAAAGCCCAGTTTATCACCTGGACTTCTGACAAACAGAATATAGATTGGGGGTTCCAACTATCCCCTTCTTGAACTTCAGTCTCCAGTTACAAGTCCAGGTTGTTACATGTACTTCTGACCAATTGGCTATAAATCAGAGATGTGTCCATATAAAAACTTGGACACAAATGTTCATAGCAATATTATTCATTTAGCCAAAAAGTGGAAAAACTCAAATGTCCATCAACTGATTAACAGATAAAGAAAATATAGTATAGCCACACAATGGATTATTTGGCAATAAAAAGGAATGAAGTTCTGATACATGTTATAACATGGATGAATCTAGAAAACATGATGCTAAGTGAAAGAAGCCAGATACAAAAGGTCCAGATACATATTGTATAATTCCATTTATATGAAATTTCCAAAACAGGCAAATCCCTAGAGATAGAAAGTACACTGATGGTTGCCTAAGGTTGGGGGATTGGGAAACGGCAGGGGGATGAGGAATGCCTGCTAATGAGCACAGGGTTCCTTTATGGGAAGATTAAATGTTCTAAAACTGTGGTGATGGATGGCGCAACTCTAAATATACGAAAAGCCTTGAACCACACACTTTAACTGTTGATTTGTGTGGTATGTCAATTATATCTCCATAAAACGATTAAAAAAAGCATATGGGATTCACAAGGATCATGCAAAACCAGAAACTATAAAACTACTCTTACTATGCAGCAGCAAAAAAAGCAGAAAAACAACAACAAAAAAGATAAACACCACTGTTTGAGTGATTAACATGTGTCAGGTACTGTGCTAAGTGATTTAGCATCAAGTTTAAGCCTCCTGGGCTTAAAGATTAACAGTATCCATTCTCCCTTGCTTCTCATGCTAAGAGAACCCCTGAATCCTTGCTGGATTCCTGGCTATATTTCATAGCCTCCCTTCAAGCTGAGTGACTATAAGAGTAAGTTCTGGTCCACATGCATTAAGTTTTAGAAGTATATGTAACTTTCTCAGCTGTGCTCTTAAAAGGAGTGTGAAGGAAGTATCTTTCTTTCCTTCCTCCTCCTCCCCGCTGACAAGAATGCTGATGTGTTGACGAAAGCTGGAATAGCCACTTTGGACCATGAGGTAAACATCAGACTAGAGGCTATGAATAGAGGAGCAAGACGGAAGTTATTGAGTGAACATGAGTGTCTGAGGACTAAAGAGAGCAGAGCCTCCACATCTGGACTGCCTGCCACCAAACCTGTTCATGCCACTGTTACGTTCTTTTCTGTTATGAGACCTAATATCCTAATACATCTCCTAACGACCCTATGAGATACCTGCTATTATTACCTCATTTTTAAAATGAAAAAACTGCAACTCTGAGAGGTGAAGTGACCTGCCCTAGATCTCACAGCTGATTAGTGACAGAGCTGGGGTTTGAAGCTAGGTCTCCTGACATAAGAACCTGCCATTAATAATCATAATTCTATCTTGTTGCCCATAGGGGTTCAGGAAGTCCTACATCCCTGACCAGCTACACGTTCCTCACCTGATGTCCTGTGTTGAGGAGACCTCAGGCTTCAATTGCACATTCAGGGACACCCGTTGCTCTGCCAGCCAGATGGCACACTGCACAGCCACCTTTTCATCCCCACCCGCCACTGCTCGGGTGAGTCTCAGGGCCATCTCCTCAGCTAAAATCCAGCATAGAAGCAAGTCAGCACAGAGTTTATTTTTCAGGAGGTGGGAATGAGGGGGTGAGGGAGGAAATGATCCTTTGTACATGCTGCTTCCTCTGTCTTTTGGGTGAACTATATGTCTTTCAGCACCCAGCTTAAAAGTCCCTTTCTCTGAGAGGCCTTCTCTATTACTCCTCACTCCCCCTCCCTGCTCATTTGGTTCTATTTATCCTTCATAATCCCAGGTACCCCATACTTCCATTCACTTATCTGAAAAAAATTTATTATTGTGCTCCTACTGTGTGCCAGCCACTATCCTAGGAACTGGGATTCAGCAAGTGAATAAGATAAACAAGGTCCCTTCTCCTCATGGACCTCCCACCCTGGTAAGACGACAGACAAATTTAACAAGAGAAAAAAATTCAGATTGTGATCCATGGTGGCAAGGAAATAAATAGGGTAAGGAGATCAGGGAAGGCCTCTAGGAGGAGATGATACTGACAGAGACCTGAAGGAGAGGCTGGATATGTCAAGACCCAGTACGGGAAGTGTTCCAAGTAGAAAGAAAAGTTAAGGGCAAAGGCCTTGAACATGAAATGGTGGATTAGAACAGAAAGAAGCCAGTGGGACTCCAAAAGAATGAGCAAGGGGGTGAACAGAGGAACACTGGGGTCAGTCAAGCCAGCAAGGCCTTTGAGCTACCCAAGGGCTCCAGGCTTTTTTCTAAGAATACAGAGGAGCACAGGAGGGTTTTTGAGCAGGGTGGTGACATGACCTGACTTATGTTTTACAACACTGGGTAGCTGGATCAAGAGAGGGGGCAAGGACCCCTACTATTCCGGGCAGTGAGGTGTGTTCCCTACCAGCCTGGGAGGTTTCCTTTGTACTCTGGGAGATCCCATCTCAGCTCAGAGCTGGTTCATGAAGGCATCAGGAGTACCACATAAATGAAATGACAAAATGCCTCTGGAAGCAACCCGGCCCCAAAGGAGGAAACTATAGGGCAAGTGGGCAGAGAGAGGCCAAAGTTAAAGACCCCTCTCCTAGGCCCTTCTTGCCACCCAGGAGGCCGGGTCCTGGCAGGGCCCACCTTCCACCCTGTTTCCCAGTCGCTTCCAGGCTGTGCCCACCTTTCTTGGTCTTCTCGTCCATCTGGCGTGGCTGCGCCCATCCCCCAAGGCGGGGGCTGCCGCTCCGGGGAAACGCTACCTCTGGGTCACCTGGAAGACCGCGGGCAACGAAAAGCTACTCAACCCCGGCCAGTGACCTTTGGTGTGGCTGGAGACTTCTTTGTGCTTCGGTGTCCCCCTCAGCAGTCGGGAGGCATCACACTACCCGCGGAATGGGGACGAGGCCAGGGATAGAGAACAAGTCGGAACCCCGCATGGTAAGTGCAGGGGGCACCAGCCAAGCCCGCAATGGGCGACAAAATAAAAGGACAGGCCGGGATGGAGGAGGGGAGAGCGATACCGCAGAGCCCGGACGCCAGAAGGCCCCGAGCAGGGCCTCCACTTTTCCCTTGCTGGGAGCGCCCCAGGCGCCCGAGATTTCAGCCCAACTCCCTCCCCTCCCGCCCCAGCAAGTCGAGGAGGGGAGCAGTCTCAGCGGAAGAGAAAGTGAAAGTGGCGTCCCCGGAAGTGGGGCGGAATACTGTCGCGGGATCCCGGGCGCCCCCCCACACACACCGCCGGCCCACCGCAGGCAGTCCCTGGCAGACGCCGCCACGCCCAAGGTCACGGCAGTCCCAGGCGCTCAATCCTCCAGCCCCTGACGCCCCAGCTCACCCCCCGCCGATGGACGCTAGACTCCCAGGCTCTTTCTTACCCGCCTGGCCGCGCCGGCAGCGCCGCGGGAGGGGGGAGGGGCAGAGCGGGGCGGGGCGGGGCGGTGGCCAGGGGGCAGGAACGGGGCGGGGCGCGGCGGTGGGGCGGCGGGGCGGGGCGGTGGCCGGGTGGGGCGGGGATTGGACGGGATCAGCCCCAGCTCAGTTACGCCGCGAACGCAGGAGTGGGCAAACCCGTCCTTAGCTAGATTTGTAGAGGAAAAGAAGACTCCATTTATGACCTGCCCGCTGTCACATAGACGGATTTGAATACAGGCCTGGCGGGCTCAAGAATTCACCCTTAGCAGCTGGACGCTGCCTCTTGGCGATCACTCTCCACCTCTTTTTTGGGCCGCCGATGAAGTTTGCCTTCGCCTGGGACAGGCTGGAAGCTCTTTGTATCCTCCATCCTCCTCGTCCCTTATTTTCCTCCCACCCCTCATCCCATAGATCAGCAAATCCTGTGGGCTCCACTTGCAGAACAGATCCAGAATCTGTCGCCTCTCACCTACTCCACACCCCATCCCGCTGTTCCTCCATCATTTCTCCCCTGGTGTCCTGATCCAACCTCACTGGGCTCTTCCTTGCTTCTCCTTTTGACTTCTACAGTCCATGTTCTACCCAGCTGCCAGAGGGTCCTGTTAGAATGTAAATCAAACTACGTCACTCCGTCACTCCTCAAAACACTCCCAATAGCTCCGTCTCACTCAAAGTAAACTGCCACCTCTCCTTTGATTACTCTCCCCCTGGCTCACTCCACTCAAGCCCCACTGGCCTCCTGGGTCCTGGAACAAGGCAAGACACACTCTCACCTCAGGGCCTTTGCACTTGCTATAACCCAAATGTCTTCATGGCTTGCTCTCTCCCTTTTAATGTGGTCTTTCCCCAAAAGTCTTCCTTGTCCACTCTATCTGAAATTTCACATACACACCTACATCCAGCAAATTATATCCTCCTTCCCGGCTTCATTTTTTCCCCCAAAGTGTATATTACTATCTAACAACGTATTTTTATGTATCTTGTGGTTTTTGTTTTTGTTTTTGGTGTATTTACTTCTTCTAGAGTGAAGGAATTTTTGTCTGTTTTTCTCACTAGTGTATAGAACAATTCCTAACACGATATAGGTGCCAAAAGATTATATGTCAGACTTTCATCTGGGATCACTTTTCTTTTTGCCTGAAATACATCGCTTAAGACAGAAATTCTCAACCTGGGCTGTACATTTGAATCACTTAGGGAGCTTTTAAAAATCCTGAAGCCCAGACCACATCTCAGATCAATTGATTCAGAATCCTTGGATTGTGCCCAGGCATTAAGAATTTTTAACACCGTCTGGTGTTTGTGAGAAGCCAAGCTGGAGAACTGCTGTTTTAGAATTCCCTGTAGGGAGAGTCTTCTGGTGACAAACTTGCTTGGATTTTGTTTGAAAGTCTTTATTTAGATCTAATTCTTGATAGACATTTACACTGAGTGTAGAATCCTCACTGGCATTCCAGCACCTTGAAGATGGAATTCCATTGTCTTCTATATTCCATAGTTGCTGTTGAGACATCATCACCTATCAATTCTTTTTTTAAACAGCTTCACTGAAATATAATTTATATACCATAAAATCCACCTATTTAAAGTGTACTATTTAATGGTTTTTAGTACATTTACAGAGTTGCACGACCATTACCACAATCTATATTTAGGACTTTTTTATCACTCCTAAAAAAAACCCTGTACCCATTAACAGACATCTTTATCTCCTATTCTCTGACTCCCAGCACAAATCTACTTTTTGTCTCTATAGATTTTCTTATTCTGGTCATTTTATATTAATTAAATCTTAAAATACATGGTTCTTTGTGACTGCTTTCAAAAGACCTCTGATAAAGCTCTCTCACACCTGTGAGCCTATCCTAGCTTCACAGGCAAATAGAATTTATACCCATTTTATACCTGAGCTGGAAACAAACAGGCACAAAAAGGAACTGAAATGAGTTCTGAGTCCCCAGGAGTCCGGATTTCTCCCAATGCAAAGGTTCTCCAACTTGGGCACACAGCAACATCACCAAGAGGCTTGTCAGGAGTCAGAACTACAGGCATTCTCTGAAGAGAGTCCAAGGACCTGCATTTTCCAGAAGCACCGTCTGAGAAACCCTATTCTGCCCAGTGTCAGTGGTGCTGGGGCAGGAGGCCTGTGCTGACAAATGTCAGCCTCAAGGAATGAACAGGGCTTAGCCATAGAGGAAGGGAAAGGCTGAGGCCCAGAGATACCAAGCAGCCTGACACCAGAGTACTGACTTCTCGAGTACTACAATGCCACCTGCCCTCTTCTTCAGGTCATAGATCTCTCTAATGTGACACCAGGGTCAACAAAGCAAAGAAGGGGAGCCAGATTCTTGCTAACAGTTCTGAGAGATGATTCAATAGCCTTGAAGCTCAGCGAACCTATTGACTTCTTGCTTTGTGTGAAATATACTTCCTTCATTTTTTACTTTAAAAAAAATTATTTATTTTAATTAGTTTCAAATATACAGTACATTGGTTAGATATTTATATAGTTCGTAAAATGATCCCCGCACTTGCTCCTTCCCTCCTCTGACCCTCCACCTAGCCAATGTATTAATGCTAACTGCATCCCCTATGCCATGCTTCCCATCCCAATGACCATCCATCAACTACTAATTTGTACTTCTTTAACCCTTCACCCCATTCTCCCGGCCCTCCAAATCTCCTCCTCTCTGTCCGTCACTAAATTGTCCACTATATTTGTGAGTCTATTTTTGATTAGTCTATTCTTTTTCTTACTTAAATTCCACATAAGAGTGAAATCATATAACGTTTATCTTTCTCTGTCTGTCTTAAATACCTTCTAGGTCCATCAAAGTAATATCTTTTTCCATCCCCTTCTTTTAATTTGAAGTGAGTCTCTTGTAGGCAGCATATGTAGGTCTTGTTTTCTAATCCATTCAGCCACTCTATCTTTTGCGTGGAGCACTTAATTTTTTTCCATTTAAGGTACTTAATGATAAAAATGTAGTTGTTACCATTCTTTATTCTTGTTTTTGATACATGTTTTTTCTTCTTAAAGAAGTCCCTCCAACATTTTCCTGTAATACTGGGTTAGTAGTCACAATTCCTTTAGCTTATTTTTGTCTGGGAAGCTCTTTATCTGTCCTTCAACTCTAAATGATAGCTTTGCTGGATAAAGTATCCTTTATTGCAGATCCTGGGTCTTCATCACATCAAATATTTTGTGCCAAGTTCTTCTCTCCTGCATAGTTTCTTTTAAGAAATCAAATGCCAGTCTTATGGGTATTCCCTTATAGGTAACTATCTGTTTTTCTCTTGCTGTTTTTAATATTCTGTCTTTGTATTTAACTTTTGGCATTTTAATTATGATGTTGTCTGGTATGGGCCTCTTTGGATCCCTGGTTTTTGGGATTCTCTGAGCTTCCTGGGGTTTTATCTCCATTTCTTTGACCAGGTTAGGGAAATTTTCCATCACTATTTCTTCAAACAGCTATTCAACATCTTGATTTTCTTCAGATACACCAATCAGACAGATATTTGGACCCTTAATAGTGTCCCATGTGCTTCTTCAATTATTTTTATAGCCTTGGCATCTTTTTTCTTGCCATCATGATTGAGTGTCCTTGGCTTTCCTGTTCTCTAAATAGGTCATTTGATCCTTTTCTTTATTCACTTTGTATATTAATTTATTCTATTTAATATGCTTCTCATCTCAGATAATGCATTCTTCATTTCAGACTTTTATAATTTCCATTTCCATTTTTATGCTTTTTATCTCTTTGTTGGAGTTCTTTACACTTCCCAAAAGTTCATTAAGCATCTTTATAACCAGTGTTTTGAACTCTGCATCTGTTAGATTACTTGACTCCATTATATCTGGATCTGTTCTGTTCTCTCCTATAGTTTCTGCTTCCTTGTCTTCCCATTTTGACTGCCTTTCTGTGTCTGTTTTTATGCACTAAGCAAAGCTCCTAAGTCTCCCAGTCTTATTAGTATGCATTTGTGAAGTAGATGTCCCGTGGCACAGTCCTGAGAGGGGTTCAGTTGCAGGCCAAATTTAGCCCAAATCTCTACCCCTCTGGGGCCACCTGTTAAGATTCAGCAAGCAATCCACAGATGCTGTGCTTATAGTTGCCTCAAAAAGCCACACCAGAAACTGCGTCCAGCTGCCTCTAGTGTGAGTCTAGGCACTGCTCAGCAAGGAGCACCTGACTCACTGAGGCTATACCTGAATGTGGCTTGGGTGGGGTCACGAGTTGGGGGAGGTGGGGTTTCAGTGAATCCTCTGGGCAGAGGGACCTCTGTTATCCAGTTTGATGACGTCAGGGCTATGGCAGCGCTGTGTTCGCACACTGGTGTGAGGTGGCCTCAACAGGGAACAATGGATACTGCAGGCACTTCTGTACCCAGTTAGTCTTGCCTCGGCCCTCACTCCAACAAAGTCCCCCTGGTGCACCCCTGCACACAGCTGAATTGGCACTGGTGCTCAGAGTGAGCAGATCTTTCATCACAGAATCCCCTCGTGGTCACGGCTCCTTTAAGTGGCCTCTGCCACTGCCGCAGCCTCCATCTCACTCAGCCTCTGGAGACTGGGCATCCCTGCGTCCTCACCTCATCCTATTTTCTGCCATTGCAGGGCGATTTCTTAGATTTCTCCCTAGTTATATAGCTTATTCATCGAGATCCCAGGTGCTTTTTCCTTGCTGCTTGCTCCTTGTTTCCGTCACAACTTTGATTTGATTGCCAGAGGGATGAACAGAGCCTCCATTATATACGACATTTTTCCCCCACCTACACTTCCTTCTTTTTTAAGCCACTGACTCAGGGTTTCGGTTAATTGCAGCCCAAAATTACCCCAGTGGAGACACTATTGCCTCCAGAAGGAAGAGAGAGAATCTAGAGGACTCGCTGGACTATAGGGAGTCTGTCCTCACAAACCACTCCAATGAGGTTGAGACACAGGCCCACTGGCCTTTTACCACGGGGCTGGTTTGGAAAGCGGGAGAAAACAATGAGAGGATAGAAAAAATGTCCAGGAAAATAAAAGTATTTTGTAACTTCTTTATTAGGCACAAGGTAAAATTATATACTCATGGCATCCTAAATCTATAGTGCTAATATAGGGTCCTGGACCCCAAGTGTCCCCAAAACTGGGCTTAGGACTTTTTAGGAGGCCAGGGGGCAGACCCCACCTAATATGCCCCCCCCCCATTTTGGTGTTCAGCTCAGGGGCCACTGAGGCAGACAGGTTTGGACCCTCATTCCAAACCACTCCTGGAGTTAGATGAGGACCCGTCTCACAGTTTGCGTTCTTAATCTTTCAGCCCAAATCCTTGGCTCAGGCCTGACCAAGAGGTACAGAATTCCCAGCATAGCCTGGGCTCTCGAGTCCTAAGTTGAAGGGGAGTAGCCTGGAGCCTTTGGCACAAGATGCTTCCTTTTCTCTGAAAGGAACAAGGTACAAAGGCATCTGGGTTGTTTGTGAAAGGGACTGTCCTAGGACAGAGGTGCTGAGGCATTAGCACAAGTGGACAGTGACACCTGCACTGTGCCAAGCCCAGTGCAGACACTGGCCTATGAGTGTGGAAAAGTACCATCAGCTCTGTGAGCAGGAGTTTTGTCCTTTTTGTTCTAGGCTGTGTTCCCAGAACCAAGAACAGGCTGTGGCACACAACGAGCTCCCAAGAAGGACTTGTTGAATGCAGAAGCCCATGTGCACAGGCATGTAGATCCACGTGAGCGTGCAACCACACACTCTGCATATGCCTCCTCTTTTCTCTTTACTAAGAAGGCACTTAAGGTTTGTCAGTTCCAAGAGACAGGAGAGAGCTTGGAGACACCCCAAACTCAACCCACTGTTTGCAGCTGAGTTTGGTAGGGTAGCCTTAGCCATATAGACCCACCTCTCTTTCTCCCTCCTCTTCCTCAGCCTCCTCCAGTCCCGGTCCTTCGGGGACCACCTGATCATCCTCCCAGAGGTGAGATCTGGATGGTATTGAGGGGATTGGGTTCTCTCGCAGCCAGGGGTGCAGCAGGATGCCTGAAGCTGTTAGCCGCTCAGCTGGCTCTCGTCGAAGGAGGCAACGAATTAGGCAGTGGGCAGGGGCTGAGAGGCCCTGGGGCAGGGTGAAGGCTCCACGGCGGATCTTGCCAAAGAGCAGGGCAGGCTTTGAGTCCTGGAAGGGGTAGTGGCCAGCCAGCATGGTGAAGAGCGCCACACCTAGGCTCCAGACATCTGCTGCCTTGCCCGAGTAGGATGCTCGAGAGCTGAGGATCTCAGGTCCCACATAGGCCGGGCATGCATGCTTGTCCCAAAGGGAGTCATCTGGCCCAGTCAGCACACAGGCATCCTCCAGGTTCTCCAGCACCAGCTTTGTCCTGTGGCAAAGGGAGAGACAGAGGAGTCAACTCCTTCTGGGAGCCCCAAGCCACCAACCCACACTATCACCCTGAATGGCACCCACTTCTCAAGTCCTGTGAGCCTGGATGATTGAGCCCATTTTACAGATAAGGATGCCCAGGCTCAGAGAGGTTAAGTCATTGCTCAAGGTCACAGAACAATCAAATTTGAACTAGGACTCTGAGAGGAATACATTTTCCCACAGTCTCTTGGGTAAGGGCTGAGAAGGGTGGGGACATTAAGCCTCTTATAAACCAGCTCAGAGGGAATTAAGACCCTGGCTCTGGAGTCACATCTGGGTTCAAATTCCAGTTTTACTACTTATTTACCTGTGGGATCTTAGGCATTACTGACCTCTCTGAGTCTCAGTTTCCTACCTGCCATATGGTAATAGTGTCGATGTCATATTTGTAAGGATCCAGGCCAAGTCAGTCAGTGCAGTTATACAATTCATCCTGTGCCTATTATCACAAAGGCAATGCTCCACCCCAAGGGGCTTCCAACAGGACTGAGCTAGCTTCTCCCCTGCCCCACCCAGAACCAAGCAGTAGTGTTAGTCCATGCTTCTCCACTTTTGCATAGGTTACTTTGCCTTCCTGAGCCTCAGTTCCCCATTACGGCCCACTTCTTGGGTGTGTCTATGGGTAAGTTCTCTGTGGCCACACTCACCTCTCACAGTTAGTGAAGACAAAGCGACCCAGCTTGAGATCTCGCAGGACTAGACCATGCTGGTGGCAGTGCGCCACAGCGGCGGCCATCTGGCGGAAGAGGGTGGCGGCCTCGGACTCCGGGAGGCGGCGACGCCGGCGCACCAGGCTGTGCATGTCACCATGGGGCCGCAGGAAAAAGGTATAAAGGTGTTGTGTGCCCGCCAGGACCTCCGCAGGCCGTGCCACGTGCCTGTGGGTGGGCAGCCGCGAGTAAGGCTCCAGCACAGCAAGGGCATCACGGACCTGGTATACCTGTGGGCGGAGCATGGCGTGAGCACAGGTAGAAACTGCATGGAGCCCAGGCTGACCTTGAAAACAGTCACAGCCAACCCTTTGGACACTACTGGGTGCTAGGCACTGTGCCAAATGCTTCCGCAGCAAGCCACTCAACCCTGACAAAGCTGACATAGCCAGCAAGTACTCTTAAATAGCTACCTTACATGGACTTAAGATAATTGAAAAATGACAGATAACTCAAACAAAAGAGCCCTGAAAGCAGGGGAAATCCAGAAGAGCAGATGATGCAGAAGTAACTTTAAGTTCATCATCATCATCATTAGCATTCTCTAGAATTCAATGCTCATTCATCCTTTCATTCATTTATACCTATGCCAGCCACTGAGCATCTAACTTGACTGACAGCCATGGTCCCTGCCCTTCTGGTGCCCACAATTCAATGCAGGAGATAGTTAACAGGCCAAAAAATGAAATATTTACCAATTCTGATAAGTATTGCAAAGGAAATAAGAAAGATACTGTGATGCAGAATATTTTGGAAGGAGGCGCTTATTTTGGAAAGTGTTGTCCAGAAGGGACTCTGGAGAAGTGATCTGAGTGATTCAGAAGTGCCCATGGCATAAGCTTTCCAGGGGTCACAGACAGTGTGAAGACCCTGAGACAAAAAAGAGCTTGATCAGCTCCAGAAACCTAACTAAAGATCAACATGGCTGGAATAGGGTAGGGGAGGGAAGTAGGGCACATGGTAAGAGTGGCTGAGTTTGTCAGGAAATGTGCTGGAGGCTTTATGGACATTATATGGAAGCCCTCACCACAGTCCTGAAAAGATGTTCAGAGGAGAAGGGGACTTATTGGATGGAAGCCACACAGCCAATCAATAGCCAACCTGGTATACTCATTTTGGTTCATCTTACTTTAAACTCTTTGCTTGTTATTTTACCTATGTCACGCAGAAAATAAAAATAAATAAAGCATGTACATATTTAATTCATCAGGAAAAAAATGTAAGCCTGTGTCCTAAAAATTAAAGTTGGGTGGCATGGAGGAAATAATCCAAAAACAGACATTATGTTTAAAGTTATAGCAAGCATATCCCTGCCTCTATGCATCTGCACTTGACTTTCCTGCTGCCTGGATGCTCCTCACAGGGCTGTCTCCTCCAATTCATACAAGTCACTATTCAAATATCACCTACTCAGAGAGGTCTTCCTGGACTTTCCCAGCTAAAATCACCTGTACCCCCTCTCCTATCTTCTTTACTCCTGCCTACCAGGAGCAAACCTGCCCTGGTTGTGTCTGAACCACCTGCTCCAGCAAGGGGCACATGGCTCTGGGGTCAGCCTGCTCAGGCCCAGTCTCAGCTCTGACACCTCCTGACTCTGTAATGTGGCAAGTAACCACATCTTTCTGAGCCTCAGTATCCTCTATCTATAAAGTGGGCCCAATAACAGTAACTACTTTGTAGATTATACAAAGATTAGAATAATTTTGCACCCTAAGCAAGCAATACAGTACCTGGTATACAGTAAATACCTGTTATTCTACTTTCTCAGCTCTGTCCTTTTGGGCTGTTACTTGCCAAAGTCCTGTGTGGGCCTGACCCTCAGGGGGCCTTAGCCCTGTCCATTTCCCAATTTCTGTCAAGAACCCTGATTTTGGCCAAGAACACTGGACCTTGCCCTAGAAAGTCAGGCCCAATTCTATGTGGCTTCATGCATGGCCCTTCTCTTGACTTCAGTCTTCCTATCTGTAAAATAGCCACATGGTAGGTGCCACAACCTCCAGGGTCCCAGCCTTTTTGATGCTTACCTTACCCTTCTCTTGTGCAAATATTTTCAGTGGCTCCCCACAGTCCAGTGGGAGCTCCTTCCCCATGTTTTCACGCCCTATGGATGCCAGCCCTCATCTCCTGTCCCTGACTGCACACCCTCTCCAGTCGGCCATAATGAAGTCCTGTTGATTCTCTGAAGCACCGTGCTCTCACTCCTCTAGCCCTCTGTTTCCCTGCCTGGACCTCCTGTCCCCCACTTCTCTCTGGCTAACTCCTACTCAGCCTTTTCTGACACCCCCCCCCCCTTGAATACCTTGGAGGCTTCTCCTCTGTACTTCTGTTATGGCCCCTAAGCTCCACTCCTGTGATACGTATCACACCATGAGGGCCTAAGTTGCGATTTCCCCATGGCTGAGGCCATTGGTTCGCCTCTCTAGTCTCAGCCCAGCCAGGGGGCTTGACAGAGTGTTGGGGGCTCACTGGCTGTTCTTCCAATTAACATAGGACTAAATGAATATAAAGATCTCTCGGTCCTATCAATCTTCTAAAGCGAAAGCCCTTTAAAGGTCCCCTGTGATGCTGGCAACGAGCAGCCCCTAGAGCATGTACCTTGCAGGTATATTCAGTGCCTGTGGGGCAGTGCAGGGCCCGGTAGGCTTTGCCACCCTCCTCAGGCTCCAGGAGGATATAGGGCCCAAGCCGGGAGGCAGTGGTCACAGCAGGGACATGGACTGGAACAGGGGGTGGGCTCAGAGGCAGTGGGCAGGGGGGAAGCCTGAGCTGGGGTCCACTTCGAGCTTGTTTCTGTATGGGACACTCAGTGTCTAGGTCATCATCCAACTTCAACTGCTTCTTCCTGGAGGGGACACCCATAGGAGCTGCCAGAGGGGTGACTTGCATCTAGAATGAAAGGGAGAAAGGTGCTAAAGTGAGGCTGTTTGGTGGACCCTCTCTTTCCCCGCTGGTGGGAGAATACATTGGCACAGCCTTTACAGGGGATGATCTGGCAATGTGCATTAAACTGATGACTGCACACATCCTTAACTGTGTGTCTCACTTCTGGAAATTTATTCTCCATTTAAAATGCTTGCCAAATATGTGAAAAGCTGTTCTTCAGAGCCTTATGTCTAATAGCAAAGAGCAAGAAACATCTAAATGTCCAGTAGTAGGAGGCTGGTTAAAACAGTCATATAGTGGAATACTACACAGTTCTGAAAGAGATCAGGAAGCTCTCTACATACTGATGTAATAATGCAAATATAAGGTTATTCTTGCAGCCCATGTGATAGAAACAATTAAACATCCATCATTAGTGGTCTGGTTAATTATATTTCATCCATACATGGAACAACTGTAGCCATTTAAAAGATTGAGGGAACTCTTTATATGCTAATTGAAAAGATCTCCAGAGTAAACTATTAAGTGAAAAAAAGTAAAGGGGAGAGATGAACCGGTGGTTGGTTACAGGAAGGGAGACTTTGCACTGTATGTGTTGAGTGTTATAGTGTAGGCAGCTAGTACCTATGAAATGGAGGGAGGAATGGAAGGAGAAGGAAAGGAGGCAGGAAGGATGATGAAGGATGATAAATGAATGAGGTGTGTACATGGGAATGGATATATTGACAAATGAACAAAGTGAGCTGCTGAACAATACACCCAAGATGGTCTCATTCATGTTAAAAACCCCAGCAGCATATAATATGTTGTATCTCTCTATATATTATACATATATAATATGAATGTATATGAAAGTGCACAGGAAAGACCCAGACTAAACTGACCACAGGAGCCCCTGGCCTCCTGAGAGACCTCCAGGAGAGGAAGGGATTTGGATTTGGACAGGAGGCAAGGGAATTTTCTATTTCAATATTTGAGTATTTCAAAACAGATAGAGTGGATTTCTTTTTTTCAGCTGCGAATTTTATCCACAGTTGCCTGAAGGTCCTAGAACTACCGGAATCACAGAGTCTATATGCAGAGTTAGTCCACCAGCCAACTCAGTTTCATCATCAGGTGAGAAGTGAGGCAGGGAGAGGAGGTCGCTCAAAGTTCCCAAGATTTATTCATTCAGCAGTGGAAGAAGCCACCACCCTCGCAGCTGTGTAACTGTGTATTGAGTGAAGAAGATGGCAATGGCATGTCAGGTCAGAAAGGTTTTCTCCAGGACCCATCTGCCTACCCATTTAGACTACAGGTGAGGGACAAGAAGGCCTAAGTATGAGGTTTTAGAGGGAGACAGACTTCGACCCAGTTAAAGACCTTTCCAACAGTCTGAGACAGGATTAATATCATTCAAAGTCAATTTTTAGACTGATGCCCACCTCACCAATCATGCTACTCCCAAATGCATGGGCTGCCTTAGGAGCAAGGTTAGAACCCCAACCTTGAGTGAAAGGCCATAATCTTGTCTTTGCAATAGGGAGTTGCTGCTATCAGATATTTCCAGGATCTAATCCTGGCTCACACTCTTCCTGTGCCAATGTACCTGGCTCACACTCTTTCTAGCCCTGGGCAAGGTCTGCAACCTTTCTGAGTCTCATTTCCTTCATAAGCCCATAGAATGTTTTTAAATTATTTTAAAATTTTCAATTATAGTTGACATTCAATGTTATATCAGTTTCTTATGTACAACACAGTGAATAGACATACATACATACCCTGTGAAGTGATCCCCCATTAAGTCTAGTACCCACTTGGAACCATATATAGTTCTTAGAATATTATTGACTATATTCCCTATGTTGTACTTTATATCTCTATGACTAATTTGTAACTGCCAATTTGTACATCTTAATCCCTTCACCTTTTTCACCCAGCCCCCAATATCCCTCATCTGACAACCATCAGTTTGTTCTCTATCTATGAGTTTGTTTCTGTTTTGTTTGGTTTGAATTTTAGATTACACATATAAGTGGTACTTGTCTTTCTCTGTCTGATTTATTTTACTTAGCATAATATCCTCTAGGTCCATTCATGTTGTAGCAAGTGGTAAGAGTTCGTTCTTTTTTATGGCTGAGTACTATCCCATTTTTCCATTTTGTGTGTGTATGTGTGTGTATATACATACACACCACTTCTTCTTTATCCAATTGTCTATTGATGGGCACTTAGGTTGCCTCCATATCTTGGCTATTGTAATATGCTGCAATAAACATAGGGATCACATATCTTTTTGTATTGGTTATTTGGAATTCTTCAGATAAATTCCCCTACGTGGAATGGCTAGGTCATAAAGCAGTTCTACTTTTAATTTTTTGAGGCATCTCTATACTACTTTCCATAGTGGCTGCACCAATTTGCAATCCCACCAACAGTGCATGAGGGTTGCCTTTTCTCTATATACTCTCCAACACTTGTTGTTTATTGATTTATTGATGATAGCCATTCTCACAGGTGTGAGGTAATATTTCATTGTAGTTTTAATTTGCATTTCTCTGATAATTAGCGATGTTGTTGAGTATCTTTTCATATGTCTATTAAAGCTCATAGGATTTTTGCAGTAAAGAAATTAAAACACAAATAAAGTAGCATGGACCTGATACAAGAAATGGTCACTATTGTTCACTATTATTATTATTATTATTATTATTATTATTATTACTATTATTCATAGCTGAAGATGTTTAAGTGCTACCCTTGGGAGCCTCAGAACTCTCCCGAGGGATAAGATTAAACTGACACTCCTTACCTCATGGACTGTTCTGAGTCAGGCAAGATGATCCCTGGCTGTGTAGATGCTTTGTGCCCTATAAAGCAGAGGCTCCCTGGAATGGCTTTAAGTAGTTGTATCAACACTCCAGGCTGCTTTAGCTCTATCCATGCCCCAGAGCCTGGTGGGGCCTGGGATACCCCATTCCATTGGACAGCGGGTATCCAAGTCTATAGTTGAACGAAGAACTTTGCAGACCACACTGCTGGATCACTACTGTAGGATGGAGGCAGCTCCTGTATACATACCTCTTGCTGTTCCCTGAAACCCTCCCCCCCCCCCCCCCCCCCC
>PVKZ01001681.1:0-228457 GCA_004027375.1 Macroglossus sobrinus | reverse complement strand
GCAGGCAAGTGTGCACGCACACAACTCTCCCACTATCACACTCACGACTGCAGAACTGATACCCACAAGGCCGTACACACAGTCTGACACGCCCCGCTCCCCGCCCCCTACACTTACACCAGGCCTCCCGCAGCCAGGCTCCTCCCTTGGGAGCGGAAGCGGTGGCTGCTGGTGTTTCGGAACAGAAAGTTCAGTGGAGACTGTGGAGCAGCGAGGGGATCAGGAGAGGTTGAGGCACGGGAAGAAGGCTAGGCCCGAGGGCCAGGGAAAGGAGGGTGGACGTACGGTCCCTGGCCCCACCCCAGTCCTTAGGTACAGCACAAACCGTCTGCAGGCACGAAACAAGGCGCGCACAGTGCAACGTGCAAACCCGTAGCCACACCACTGGGTGCACACGTGTGGCCGAGATCTAGCACGTACCGGGGTCCTGCATCTGCGGTCCCACTGCACCAGTCACCCAGCCCTGTCCGGACCATGTCGCCCATGCAGCCAGCACCTGCCATCAAGTGCCCCCCGCAACTCGCACAGTCCATGGAGACTAAGAACCCCGAGACACATACTCATTCGCACCCCACAGGCTTACGTGGACCCCCGCAGACACACGTCCACAATGACAAAGACATTACAAAAAGTCCTCCAGTCCCCCAGTGCCTCTTAGAGTCCCTCATACACAGACCTCCCCGCACCAAACCACAGGACTCCTCCGCCCCACCCAAAACAGAGACAACTGCACACCTCTCTTGGGGTGACACCGACCGGGACACCTCAGTCCCCAGCTCCCTCTGCCCCCAGGCCCCTGCTACCACTGCCGGGGTGTGCACCCTCGCCCCAGCCGGAATCCGCCACACTTGGAGGTAGCGGGGAGCGAGTCACCTGAGGCAGGGCAGAATCACCGCCCAGATCGCCCACCTGACTGCGGGTCAGTTAAAAGTTGTTTTGTGTCTGTAACATGCAGCAGCCCGGAGCCGCTGCGAGACTCCTGGGCCACCCTCCGCAGGACTGCCCTTCCAACCTACCGGCTCCTGGTCCCCCGCGGGTACTATACCCTCAAGCAACGGGGCCCTGCCACAGCCCGAGTGCAGACTTGCCTCGGCACCTCTGGTGGACTGGGGCCGTCTCTGCTGTGGCTGAACTTAAGATCCGGTGGAGCTCTGGTCTCGACCCCTTGGAGCGGGACGCGTGAGAAGCCGCTGTCGCTTCCGCTGCGAGTGTCTAGTGGACGCCGGGCGCCAGGCTCTGTCTCTGGCCGGGATGATGTAAACCTGAGCTAATCAGCCGGCTCCCGGTGCGCTCGGGCCGGGTATTGCACCATCTCTCTGCGCTCCGCCCCTCTGGGTCATGCCCGAAGGCGCCCGGCCCCGGCTCCTCCTATCCGGTCCCCGCTCCCGGCCCCCGCACCCTCGCCATTCTGGCTCTCTAGGGGTGTCTCGTCTCCACCTCCTTCTCCCCCCCGCCCAGTGCCCGAGGTTTGGGTGTAGGCACCAAACCTCGATCATCTTGGAAAAAAGCATTTTGCTTTTCTGAGCTTCAGTTTCCCCATCTGTGAAATGGGAAGAACGTCCTCAGGATGGTGCTGAAGAGAAAAAGAGCAAACAATGAGTCTCCCGGGTACTTTACGTTTATAAAAGCACGTTTCCACCATTGCTTTATTAAACTTTAGAGAACTCTTGACATGCAGGGAGCTCCAGTCTCCTCATTCTACTAAGGGGCAGCCCGAGACCCAGCTATGGGAAAACAGCCCAGGAGCTTTGCAAAAAACACAGATTTATAGGAGCTGACTCAGGGGTTCAAAAGAACCGGTGTGGTGCCCTGGGCAGGCCTGAGGTAGAGTGGGCTTCACAGCATTCATTTGACAAAGGCAGTGAAGCCTAGGGTAAGAGCAAGCACTCTAGAGCCAGCCTGCCTGAGTGCATCCCAACTCTGCCCCAACCCACTGTGGAAGTTCCTCAGGAAAGCTACTTAAAACCCTGCTTCAGTTTCCTCCAATATAAAATAGGTTTATAATAGTATGGCACTCACTTCATAGAGCTGTTGTTTGGATTGAAGAAGTCAGTGAAATGCTTAGAACAATGTGTGGCACATCATAGGTGTTCCATAAAAATAGTGGACACAAAGGAGCCTGAGAGAGGGGAAGGCGCCTATAACAGGACTTGCATCCCAGGGCTGGCAGGCCCTGGTGGCACTTGTCATTTTGTAAAGCATCCCTGTGCAGCTCCAGGGGTCCAGCACATTTCAGTGGAAATATTCTAAGGTCTTCCTGTCAGAATTTACCAGTGCCAAAAAATAACTCCTCAGGCAGAGGTTGAATGGGAGGTGGGCGGAGTCACCTTTGTTTCTTTAGTTCCAGAACCTCAAAGGCCAGCTCTCCTGTGTCTCAGAGCCTTCAGGGCACACCAGGGAATTCTGCGATCTCATTTAGCTCTGGAAATTTCCCTGCCTGGTAGGAATAAATGAATTCATTTTCTACACCAGGACACCTAGACTTAAGTCAGAAGATCCCACAACTGAAAGGGACAAAGAAAAGCAGGGATGATTATCTTCTGAGCACCTCTATGAAGCCAACACTGAGCTGGGTTTACTCACACATTCCTAACTTTATTTTATGCTGTGTCAGACCCATGCTTGTCATGACTTATTGACTCATTGGTGTCCTCACTGATGTATAAATCAGTGGAGAGACAGACCATTATCAATAACATAAAATCAATAAACCAAAATCATTTAAAATAGAGTATGTATTTTCTTGAATAAAACAGAATAGATTTGTTCTCTATAGATACAGCTGAGGAGTGGCTATTTTCAGTAGCGCTCATCAGGAAGATGATGCTTAAAGTGGGATCTTTAGGAAGAAAAGGGGTGATGTTGCAAAGATGTGAGAAGGAGACATAGAGAAAAGTAAGTGCAAAGACTCTGAGGCATTTAAGGAACTGTGAGATGGCAGGGCACCCGCACCTACATTCTACAGATGAGTCAAGGGGAGGGACTTACCTAAGACCACCAAGCTCAGTAGATCTGGATTTGAACCTGGAGCCACTGACCCCAGTGCCCACACTGGCCAGTGACATTTCACAATTTTGCAAACCAGCAGCCTCAGCTTGCCCACTTGAGTATGTTCTCTGGAACCACACCCTGGGCCTAACCCCCAAGTTTGATGCCCTTGTCACAGTTGGGGGTGTCAAATCCCAGTCCTCTAGACCAGCACTTTCAAAAGAGCATAATGTGAGCCACATTTGTAGTTTCAAATTTTCTAGTACTACGTTAAAGAAGAATAAAAAGAAACAGGTGGAATTATTTTGATAATATATTCTATTTAATCCAATATATCTAGCAGTATATGTAGCAACAAATAATTACAAATTATTAATGAGATCATCTAAATTTTTTTCATACTAATGTCTTCAAAATCTGTGTATTTTACATTTAGTTTGGACACAAATCAGCATGGAAGCTAAATTGTCAATGGTTAAAGTGAAATGTTGTCCTATCAAAACAATTAAGCTATATTTAATGGAAAAATTTTTTTACCTGTTTTAAAATTAAAATTCAATGAAATGAACAATTCAGTTTCCTGGTCACACTAACCACCAATTTAACTACTTAATAGCTGCATGTGACCATATGGAGTAGCACAACCCTAGACCAAGAATTCCTGACACAGATCCTTCTGTAGTTCATAAGCATGATGATTGGCTGTTCATGCTGTTGTGTGAGATGTGCCTTCCTCAAACTTTGTTATGACATCAGCATATTACCCATCTGATGCGAGAGAAAAAAAAAATTTCTGACACATTGTCCAGGGAGTATAGCAAAGAAGTGGAGTCTGTCAGGTCTACAACACAGATGCCAAGTAGCCCTGAGTCTCAGTTTCTGCATCTATAAAATGCGATTAATTCTAATCTCCTTGCATTGTAGTCTTAAGGATTAAATACACTGAGACAGTCTTGTGTCATAATCAAACCACATTTCCCGGGTTCAAATTTTACCAATTCCAAGTGGTTAGATTTTGAGTAAATTACTTAAGCTCTCCATGCCTCAGTTTCCTTTTCTGTAGAATGGGAATAATAATAGTATTTACTTCATTAATTTGTCATGAAGATTAAGCAAAAATATTTGTGTAGTACCTGAAAAATAAATACTATATAAGCATTTGTTAAAAAGCGAGAAAATAAATGGTGACCAACCCCTCAAAATTAAATGCAAGAATGTGCACTCTCCCAGAGAAAGAGTTCCACTTTCATGAATTCCCTTCTTTCCAGGCTCAGAACATCCTTACCCAGGTGTCTGAGCCAAGCAGCCTACATTTACATTTGCTGTAGTTCTCATGAGTCCAGTCTCTGACCCTCAGTGCTGTGGGAAAAAAGTTGGAGGGTTATGCTCCAAGGATGGAGAGAAGGATGGGGGGATGAGGGGGTACTGTGGACTGCTATGATAGGAGCAACACTTGACGCCTTCTGTTCCACCCAGGTGACACTGGTGACTGCAGTATGCCTGAAATTTCACCGTTAGTGTCCTTAAAACTTTCATCGTTATAAGTTCTTCCCACAAAAGTGAAACGATGCCTTGAAAAGAGTTCTGGTTAGATTCTAAGTCTGGCTGAAGCCACTGACCCTGTGAGATCATGGGCAAGTCACCTTCTCTTTGGGGGCCTTAGTTTTCATATCCATAAAATAGGAAGAGGAAGTTGGATTAGGTCAGTGTCTTCCAAAATATGGTATGTACAGCAATGGTAGGTGCCAGGTGGTTTTAGGGTCTCCAGACTGTATTACATAAATTGAATCATTTCATAATATGCATATTTCCTTTTGATTTTCTTCCTGTTCCTCCAATAACTGGGGGAGAAAATCTCATTTAACAGCTTCTGTGTCTTTAACACCTCACTTGTTAAGGAAGAGAGAGCAGGGCTCAGCTCAGAAACTCCAGCAAGATTTAACTAGAATTTAAGAATCTTGTTTTGCTTGTCTGGTATTTAATTTTATAGTTACTTCTCATCTATGGCAAATGAGTGTGCCTTTCCATCTGAGGTCAGTAATTTAAATTTTCCACTTTAAATACATTTGCATAAGTTTTAAAAAATGAGCTGATTGAAAGAAAAATGTTATAGAAATAGTAATACAGTTGGGTGAATAGATTTGGGCCAATTGATTTGGGAAATACCGTGGATGTTTGAAGAGTTGCAGCTCAAACCTGTGCTCCTCTTGGGGAGCACTTAATAGGAGTCTGGGCACTGCCCCCTTCTCTGGGAGCTGTGCAGAAATCCTTCATTATCTGAATCTGGCTCAGGCCCCAGGAAAGGAGACAGGCCAGTGCCTGAGCAGCATCAACCCAGCGGTGGCCCAGTGGCAGCCACAGCCCTTCTGGGTGATCTGTCTCTGCCCTGTGAGCCTGGGTTTTCTTCGCAAAGAATGTGATTCTCATGTTTGCGGATCGAGCATGGCCCTGTGTGGGTACTTCCCTTACATCATCTTACTGCATCTTCCAACCTCTCCACCAAGCTGCTGATTTCATCCCTGGAGGCAGCTGAGGAAACTGGGGCTCAGAGAAGTGACATCACCAGCCTAAGGAGTGAGGGGACAGTGGGATTAGAAGCAGATAGTCTGGCTCTAACCTTAAGTGGTATTTGTCCACTGCTTTATGCCACCTCCTTGGCCTATACTAGTTGTATGACACTGAGCAAGTCACTTAACTACTCTGAGACCCAGGGTATGGTCCGTGGCTCCACCTGGGGCACAAACCCAGGACCTTCTGCATGTAAAGCAGCCGTGCTAACCACTGCACTATGGAGCCACCCTGCAGGTAAAGTGTTTAGAAAAGTTCCCGGCACGTGGTAAGCACTTGATGATAAGTAGTTAATATTATTTCCACAGAGTCCAGGATGCCATCTCTCCCCCCAGGCACCCAAACACACACCCCTTGAGAGCTGAAGGTGAAGGGAAAGAAAGGAACACATTTCCTGAGAATCCCCCATGTGGCAGGCTTGGGCTGTGTCCTTCATCTGCTTTCTCATGTAATCCTGACTGCAACCCTGTGAGCTAAGGATGAATGTATGTCTTTTTCACGAGTGAGAAAACTAGGTGTCAAAGAGAAGTAACCTGCCTAGGATCACAGGGCAAACCAGAGGGGTGTGAATCCAGGTCAGTGCGGTTCCAAAGCCCATATTGGCCCACTGTTTCAGAAACTGACCTGAGATTGCTCAAAAGTTCCCAGGGATGTTTCATGCCCTCCTCAAGGATGAGGGTATTCTCCCCAACCTGTGATAGAAGGAGCTAGAAACCACAGGAGGAAAGTTTGCTTCTGGTTCTGACCTTGTCTCTGACAGTTGGATGACCTTGGGCAGCTGCCAGTGCCTCTCTGCCTCAGCCACATAATTACCACTCTGTATGTCAGGGGTGGGACTCTCTGAACTTCCAGGGGTTCTAATACTCTTAGTTACTTTCCAGCTGGGAAGAGGAGAGGGCCCCAGATTGATCCCCTCCTCATACTGGAATTGGTGCTGAATTGCTGTCATCTGATCTCCCTGGGTCTTCCTGCCTGCCCAATTGCCTCCTGCAAGCTGTTAGGCTAGGGAAGAAAAGAGAGATTTTATGGATGTTCCATTCAGGCCTTTGCCCAGCCCCTCCCATTCTGAGAAAAGCTTGTGGGGTGGGGTAGGGGATAGGAGGGGTGCCAAAGTGTTCAGCCAACAACCAGTTACATCAGAAGACCTTGCGTAAGGCTCCCTCCTGGGTCAGGCACAGAACCCCGCCCCATAACCCCTACTCCTACCCTGGTCCCCTGGGGTGCCAGAGTGAGGACCATCAGGCCTTGTGGGGGGACATCAACCCAGGACTGGCCCTCAGGGCATGGAGGGGAGGGTTTGAAGAAGGTGCTGCTCATTTGTCTGGGAGATGGGACTTTAGGCCAAAAGGTGCTCCTCAAAGCAGTCCAGAGCCAACTTTCCCACTCGGTCCCTCACTGGAGAAAAAGGAGACTAGGCCAGTGCCGTGGGAACTGACTGAGCCCTGATCCTTGACTCTGGTCACAGTATGAATTCTATTTTCTGACTTTGGACTTCAACTGAACTCTGACCTGGAACCTTGAACATAGCCTGATCTCTGACCCCTGATCACTGCCTCCAGCCATGGCTAAATCTTGACCCAGGCCCCAAAATGAACACTGACTTGGATGTTGACTAGGCACCCACTTTTCCCATGCTGACCTCTGACCAGCTTCTGACTGAGTTACAATCCTACAGATAGTCTTAGCTCTAATTCATTACCCTTGACCCCAGTCACCAGGTAAACCTCAACTCTAGCTTCAAGCCTCGTTAGAGATATTCTTTGGAAAATCAGGAGAGCTGTGCTTAGGCATAGGCATCAAGAGCTTGACACCCACTGGTCACCCTTCTGGTTGTTTTACCACCTCTCAAACTGAGGATGGTTAAAGGGCTGGGTTGAACTGTGGATCCCATGGAGCTGTCCTTTGACCAGACCGACACTGTGAGTCAGCAGGGTCAGGGCAGGGCCACTGGGGATGAGCAAAGGGAGTGCTGAGTCAGGCCAGAGAGAGAGAGGAAAGTCTCTCTGAAATTAGAGCTGCAGGGTGCAGGCAGGTCTACAAATGAATGCTGCATGCTGCTGGCCAGGACCATCAAGGTAAAGCAGCCCAGTCTAAGTCCTACACACTTCCATCTACCCATTTATTACCCATTTCCATCATTCATCTATATGATTCTCTCTTAGAGCATCCTGGTTCTTTTCTTTCATAGTGTATCTTTCACATATTATAATTTGGAATTATATATGTATTAAATTATATGTAATTATTATATATTAATACTATATAATTACATAATTATATATCTGTTATAGTATATATTTTATATTTTATGTATATCTGTCTTCTCCACTATACTGTAAGCTCCCTTAAGGCAGGTATCAGCTGGATTGGCTCACAAGTATATCTCCAGTGCATGGTATAGTGCCAGGCACACAGTAAGTGCTCAGTAAATAGTAGCTGAATGGATTCAATCCCTCTACCTATTTATTTATTCTCCATCTATCCATTTACTATTCACCTATAACCCATTCCCCACTATCCATTCAGCTTTCTACTACTATCTCTCCATGCTTTATCTACCCTCCATTCAACTATCATCCATCTACCACTGGTATACCTTTTCAGTATCAATCAAACCATTTATATTTTATTCATTCATTCAGCAAATATTCATTGACTACCTACTACTTGTCAGGCACTGTTCTATAGGCTAGGGAGGCTGCAGAAAATAACAGACAAAAACTATGCCTACATCCCAATAGAAAGAAAATATACAAGAAATAACATAATAAAAACTTAATTATAGGGCATGTTAGAAGGTGATAGATATTAGAGGGGAAAGTTTTTTAAAAAGTAGAAAGGTGAGTAAAGAAGATCCAGAAGGGAGGATGGGGGCAGGCAGTGGCCATAATGACTAAGGTGTTCCAGTGGATACTGTGAGACTCTCTGGAGGGTAAAATGTTTAGGGAGAGGGACTGGCTTATGCAAAGGCCCAGAGGAAGCTTGGCTGGTGTGCTGGCCAATGAGGTCAGTGTGGCTGGAGTGGAGCAAGCGAGGGAGGCGGTGGTAGGTGACGTCAAAGAGGTAAAGGAGGTTCAGATCATCTGGAGCTTTGGGGGACTTTGAAAGGACTCTGGGGAGAATAGAACCAATGTTGCAATAATTCTGTTGAGAAATTCCAGTGGCTCAGCAGGGCAGTGGCTGTGCAGGTGGCAAGATGTGAATAGACTCTGGGTATAATTAAATGGTGGAGACAACAGAATTGATGATATTTCAGATATGGAGTGTGAGGGAATGGGAAGTGTCAAGGATACCTCTAAGGTGTCTTGGCCCGAACAGCTGTGAGTGTGAAAGTACCACCAGATGAGATAAGCAAGATATTTTGGGAAAAACCAGAGGCTGGGCCTTGGTGGTGCTGCATTTAAGGTATCTTTTAGACATGCTTGAGAAGACATTGGGTGGATAGTTGGATGTATGTACTGAAGTTCAGGGAAGAGATCTTACTGAAGATACAGAACTGGAGTTATGGGCATGAGACTGGATGAGAGCACCAAGGGACTGAGTCCTTGACCACTCCAACAGGAAGGGTTCCGAGAGGCAGAGGAGCGACCATGATGTAGGAGGAGAGCCTGGAGAGTGTGGGAGCCTGGATGCCCAGTGAAGACAGAGGGTGTATTAGGAAGCAGGGAGTGGTCAATGGTGTCAGAACTGTTGATCAGTCAGTCTGAAGCTGAAGATTGAGAATTGAGCGTTGTACCATGGTGACTTTGACAAGAGCGCTTTCGCTGGGGATAGGGCGGGCAGATAGAAGAGCGATTGGAATGGATTTAAGAGAGAAGAATGAAAGACAATTAATATAAACAAGACCTTTGTTGCAAAGAAAAGCAAAATAAATAGGTGGTGGTTAAGAGGAGGGCTGTAAAATCAAATGAAGGCTGTTGTATTAAAATTCATCCATCTGTCATTCATCCATGAGTCCATTTAACTACCATCCTGTCCTTCCACCACTCACCATGCATCTACCCAAATAGCCATTCCTCTTTATAACTAAGCAATCTGTCCTGAACTCCTACAGGTCACCGATTCCCTGCCAGGTACTAGGATGGGAGGTAGAGGGTGATAAATGGAGAACCAAGAATCTGGCACATACTAGATACTTGGTTTGAGAAGATTGAATGAGTTAAAGAGCAAAAAGACGTGATGCCTTTCCTCCAGGTGCTTGGTCTAGCAGAAGGACGCAGAATGCCAGAGCTGGGTAATTGTCTGGGTGTAATCTAGTACTAACCAGAGACTGGAAATGTCTTGCCTGAGGTAACATAATAGGTTATCCATGAAGCCAGGATTCATACATGGGCCTCCTGAATTGACAGACAGGTTTTTTCTCTTCCAGGATGTTCTGTCCAGTGAGATTGAATTTAGCTAGGGGCAGGGAATATGTAGACATATGGCAGTCTCAAGAAGACAGATTTTAAAATATTTTTATTTACTTATATTTTGAATCAAAATTCAAAAGGTACAGGAATAGAACCTGGAAAACTGTCTCTAGCTGCCTACCTACTCCTTCTGTGGGCAACCATAATCATATACATAAACATAAATTATGATTATTTATTTTCCCCTTTCACATGGATGGGATCATACAAACAATCTTTCAGATCTTTTTTTTCTCCCTATTTAATAATTTGTCTTTGAAATTATTTCACATCAGTTCAGTAAGACCTTTCTGATTTTTTTTTACAGCTCTGTAGTATTCCATTGTCAGAGGCAATGGTTTATTGAAACCATCTTTTGTTAATGAACATTTCATTATTTCCAGTCTTTTGCTGTAACAAACAATGCTGCAGTGTTCATACATGGAGAGTAGAGAGAAACTGTGAGCTAATTTCCTAGAAGCAGAATTACTAAGTTAAAAGTTTGTGCGTTTGCCCTTTCAATGGGAATTTCTGGCTGATCCTCAACCTAGATTGTGCCAATCTACCTCCTACCAACATAGCATGTGAATGCCACAACTTTGACAGCAGAGCGCGTTATTGAGGTTTTCAATCTCTGCTAATCTGATTCAGAAAAATGAAAGTGTCTTCATGCAGCTTTTATGTTTCTCTTGCTCTGAACAATGATTCATTTCATTTTTTACAGCCACAAAGGCAGATCAAGAAGAGAAACTTCTCAAGGTCAGCACCGTCCAGGCTACCTTAGTGAGTAATGAGTGTCCTATCTTGGGAGGTGACCCAGAGGAGATAAGAGGAAGACAGGTGGTTGGCCTGGCAGGGGCTATGCTTCTGAGAAGAGTCTCAATTCCCTCTGCTTCTTCTGTTCTCAGCTCGTACTTCTCTCAGATGTGCCTACAGACTGTCATCTCCCCCCATTTCTGCAGCCCCACAGGCCACCCCAGAGTTCCCTCTTCTTGCCATTTAAAGTTTAAAGTTTTCTTGGTCCAGAGCTTCCAGAAGGCTGGGTGAGATCCAGCCCTCATACCTGGCCTTTCAAGACACTAGGGCAAATGTTAGAATCTTAGGCTGTCTCCCGTAGTCTGGCACTTAGTGATGGTCAAGCCTACACTCCCCCCACCCATTATGGTCTGTCATATTTTATTCACAGCTCTTGTGAATGTTTGAAACGATCTTATTTATGTACTAAATTGCTTATTGTCTGTCTCTCCTGTCCCCACTAGAAAGTAGGAACAGGGTTGCTGTATCCTTATGTCTAGCACAGAGCCCAGCACCTATTAGGCGTTTGATTAATTGTTGAATGAGTGAATGGAAAGTGCCCGGCACGATGCCCAACATGTAATAAAGCTCAAAGTTGCTGGTTTTTCTTATTATATAAATGCTAGTGTCTATCATTACTCATTAGGAATGAACAACTTTGCTCAGCAACTCTTACAGCAAGTATTTATTTGAGTCCTGCGTGATAAAGTGTCATGGGAGAAACAGGGGTATGAGACCCAGTAGACGCTGTTGAGAAATGGACAATACAGCTGGGAAGACGAGGACCATGAGAAAATAATCATGACATAGTGAGATCATGATGCATTGAGTTATTCTCACCATAGGACTGGAAGTGGATATTATTGCCCCATTTTTTAGATTAGAAACTGGGTCTCAGAGAATTTGACATGCCCAGGGTCACCCAGCTCATCAGTATGGCTCCAAAGCACTTAGCATAGTGCCTATGCCCAGAGTGGGGACTCAGTGAACAAGGTACCATTTACACATCTGTCTGAATCTTCTTGGTGCCCTTCCAGGACTTAGAATATAGGACATATGTCTAGGGACACCTCACATACCTGAGCACCAGAGAGGTGACTTTAGGCTACATGCTTTCCTCACAAGTCTGGGGCTCCTGGTAGAGAGGCCTATGGCAAGAACCACCAGGACTCTCTCTGCTGGGAGGTTTTTACCCTGGGGTAAAACCTCTGCACCTCCCTGTACCTCTGCTGGGGTCCAGGGTCCGGGTTGATGAGACCGTTGTCTTGTGACTGGCTGGAGCAGCTTGATATTGGGCAGGACTGGGGCAAGTGGAGGCCTGGGACAGGAGAGAAGGAGCCTGAGCTTGAGCTCCCACGGACACACCCATTGGCAGACACTAGACTGTCCAGGTGAGCGTGAACACACACCTACTTCTTTTGCACATTCTTGCTCCCCCAAGCACACTGGCGACTGCTCACATTGAGTTACTTTGCACCCAGCCTGACTGGTATCACTTGAGCTCTCAGCCTTATGAAGGCAGGGTTATGTCCTGGTCATCAAGCTTCCACAGTGCCCAAACCAGGGGCAGCCCAGAGGAGGTACTCAAGATTTGTGGAGAAGACAAATTCACACCCTTCCTCTTTCAATCATTATTATTCTTTCCTTTCTTCACGCATACACACACTCACTCACTCACTCACTCACTCACTTACTCACTCACAGCCTCCAGGATCAGGATGGGGCAATGGTATAATCAATCCTAATCCCTACCTCTCCCCCTCCCCCATCAACAGAATGCATCTGCTGAGTGCCCATAAGATGCCAAGTTTTGGCAGCTCTTTCCCTGCCAAACCTGGTCTCTAAACCCTGCCTGGATGCACACCCCAGTGGACATCCTGTTTTCCTCTCTTCTTCTCTCTGCCCTGATCACATGTTCTTGGCCAGATGCTTATGAAATCCTATGAGTTCTTCCATCACCAGGCTCCTGATGGCCTGGTGCCCAGGGCTTGGCTTTGAGTCATGTGCTCTGGGGCTTGGCAAGGCTGGGACAGGAAGCTCACAACCCTCAGTGACACTAAACCGAGCTGACTTGGAACCAAGCCAGAGTCACTAGTCTCATCACCACACACCCACAGAGCACACCTGTGAACAGACGTGTGAGGATATGGTCCAGAACAGCACATGATGTGTTCAAGGTCACAGGGAATGCTAACATCTCACGACCACAATTGCACAGCAGTAGAAACAGATTCTACTTTCTATCATCACAGGACCAGGATTTGAAGCCCAGCTATTTACTAGCAGTGTGACCTTGGCAAGCAGCTTCACTTCTCTGAGCCTATCTTTATTTATACACAGTAGATGCTCAATATATGTAGCTTCTAAAAAAATCAAGAGCAGACTTAGTATAAATACACACTGAATCAGTATGTCTACAGACATACAGCATTATGATTTACATGGCTGTTGACATGCACATAAACATGTTAGTATGTACCACATGTGTAACATGTTTATTCAAAGACTCGTGTAGGGGTCCATCAATTTATATATGGATGCATGTGTCTGTAGGTTATTTGTGTTAATTACTTTTTTCGATAATTCATGCCATTTTTAGGGTGGTTTTCCAGAGGATTTTCTGAGCACTCATCATGGGCAAGAATTGGCATTTATCTGGGTCGAAATGCATATGCTTGCCTGTGTCTGTGTGAGTCTGTGTGAGGGGTTATTAGTATGACCTCATACATTATCATATTAGTTAGTTGGTAGAATCTGTGGGATTTGGGTCACTTCTGCACTTATGGATGCTAGAGGTATAGTGCATTCTGGACCTGGACTGTTTGGGTTCAAATCTTACCTGTACAACCTTGGGCAAGATCTTTAAACACTCTGTACTCTGTGTTATAGTGTTCGTTTATGTGAAGTACCGAGGACAGAGCCCAGCACAGGCAAGCGCTACATATGTCACTCTCAGAATCTCCCTGAGTCTGTCCTTTGTGATATGACATTATCTTGTGCTTTTATTACAGCACTCACTCTATAAGGTTGGCACTGTCTGTCTACAGGGCTGTCCTTTCCACGAGACTGAGTATAAGGGGAGGACAAGACCATATCTGAGCCATTCTTAATTATAACTAGCACTTTGCTTGCTAATTCTGAACCTTAAATGTCTCCTCTTCCATAGCAATAGATAGCACTTATTGAGCATTTCTATGTGCCAAGCATTGTGTTAAGTTCATTAAACCTTCAAACAATCTCAAGAGTTTGATATCCTTGTGGGCATTATTTTAGAGGCAAAGAAAATGAGACTCAGAAAGGTTAAGAAATTGCCCAGGCTCACACACTGACAGACTGCCTCACTCTCAGCCTGCTCTCAACATAAGATTTGGAATGATTATCTTGGGACATGAATGTTGCAGAACATCTGCCTCTTGGATTCCTCATAGCTGGCTCTCTCTCCATCTCCCAGTAATACTTGCCCCATCTATATGAACACCCCTTTGTTTCTCTTTCTAACCCTAGGGCATCTCCCCTCCCTGCCCTGACACAGCACCTCTCAGAGGTCATGTAGTGTCCCAAGATCATCCTTCTTTGGTCCAGATGAGGGTGAGGTAGAGGGGCTACTCTGAGTCTGGGTTTGAGAAATAACCTAGGCCCTTGAATCAGCAGGGATGAGAGAGGTATGTAAGACTCAGCACGAGGGAGGGGAAGCCTCTGGGTAGTGTGGGTGGGTGTTCAGGCTCTGGGATTAAAAGGGATGGACACTAGGTGAACACTACTTCCAGTCACCCTCTCTCCCTCTCTCAGGCCTCCCCACCTCGGAGAGGAAAGAGGATGCACGCTAGAGGAAAAATAGCTTCCCTCTAAGGTAGGGCCAAACTTTCAAACTGCTGAGCTGCCACCACTTTGAAGGAACACCAGAGGGAGCCCTGGGGCAGCTGTGGACTCTGTTTAGAGCTCCCCTGTGCTACTTGGGTCTCCAGAAGCAACCAAGGTTGCCCAAGGTCTTGTGCATTCTGCTGTCGTTAGGTAGAGCACTCTCTTAATGTCAATTAAGTCAAGTTGGATGATAGTGTTGTTCAAATCTTCCCTACTTTTACTGATCTTCTGTCTACTTGTTTCATCTTTTTTTGAGAAAGAGTACTGAATTCTATTTCACGGCCTGGAAGCTCAGGAAAGTCAGTTGGGGCGATTGTAGGGCTCTTCTCATTCATTTATTTTCTGGTCTGTTCTTTGATTCTTTCAGATGGGAGAGTGAACCTGATTTCTGTTATTCCATCTTGACCAGAAAAATGTATTTTTTAAACTTTTTCTTTTAGAAATAATTTTAGATTTATAGGAGAGTAGCAAAGACAGTACAGAATTCTTATAGACCCTCCAACCTTGTATCTTTACTCTCCTCCAATTGGTGGCAGTTTCTTGGCCTTTTCTTGTCTTTCATGACCTTGACACTTTTGAAGAACAGTGGTCAGATATTTTGTAGCATATTCTTCATTGGGTCTTCCCATGGTTAGCCTGAAGTTATGGATTTGGGGGCAGAGGGAAGAACACCATGCAGGTGAAGTGCATTTCTCATCATATCTTTTCAGGGGTCCATGATATCAAGGAGGCTTGTTATTACTGGCAACACTAACCTTTATCATTGGTAAGGTAGACAGAGTTGTCCACTGTAAAATCTCTATTGTTTCCATTCTATACTCGATTTGTTGGGAGCAAGTTGCTAAGTCCAGCTTACGCTCAAGGAGACAGGACCCAAGCTTCACCTCCTGGAGGGCAGAGCATCCAATAACTTGTGGACACGTGTTAAAGCCACCACAAATTAATAAATATTTGAGACTATGAAGATACCTTCTTTCACCCGAAAGTTTCATCCACTCATTTTGGCGTTCACAGGTGAATTTAACAGCAATTATTACTGTGGCATGCTAAGGACAATTTTTCTATTTCTCTCAGTCTTTCTGTATTTATTCATTGAAGTTCTTCTGTAAGGAAAAGCTGTCCCTTCTCCCCCATTTATTAAATGTATTCAATCAATTATAGTATCTTTAAAATGAATTATGTTTTAAAATATAACACATTCACATGGTTCAAAATTCAAAACAGATGAAAGAATATATGGTACAAGTCTCCCTCCCACCCCTTCCCCAGGCATCCAGTCCCTAGTCCCGTCTCTGAGGCAACCAAAGGCAATAGTGATTTTATACACGTATAAGCAAGGTGCATAAATCTTCTTATAACATAAATGGCTTTAAAGTATTCATAGTGTTCTGTGCCTCGCACCTTTTCATCTAACAATATAACCTGGAGATTGGTCTAGCCCACACATAAAGAGCTTTCTCATTTTTTTACATAGTGTTATAGTGTGTAACTGAACATTTAGGTCAGTCCCAAATGTTTTCTGTTACAAACAATGCTGCCATGTTCCAATACATAGAATTTAACCTACAGATATAACTGAGCAAGAGAGAGGGATCAAAGGGTCTATATGTTTTCCATTTTGATATTGCCACTTTGCCTCTCTCATAATTGGCACCAGTTTACAGCCTGTTTCCTCAGACTGCTGTGCAAAGCAAACTATGTGGCTACAAACTATGTGGCTTAAAACAATAAAAATATATTCTCTCACAGTTCCAGAGGCTAGAAGTCTGGAAGATTTTGGCTTTTACTCTGAGTGAAGTGGGAGCCATGGGAGAGGTTCTGAGTAGAAAAGGGATACAACATAATGTTATAACAGGATCTATCTGACTGCTCTGTAAAGATTAGTCTTAGGGGGTGGAGGAGCCGGAAGCAAAGAGACCAGGGAGAAGTTGGTGCAACAATCCAGATAAGAGGTGACGATGGCTCAGGTCAGGGAGCTAGCTGTGAGGTTGGCGAGAAGTGTTTAGGCACAGCATGTATTTCCAAGGTTGAATAGAAAGGACTTGCTGATGGATTGGATTCAAACTGAGAAAAAGAGGAGTCAAAGATAATTCCAAGGTTTTGACTAGAGCAACCAGGAGGCTGGAGCTGCCATTCTCTAAGGTGTGGACAGCAAGACATGGGGTCTGTAAAGCAATGAGAACAGGACCTGGGCCCTAGTGAGTGCCAGTAGAGGTTAGCTGTTCTTATCGCCCTGGAAGATTCCACCTTTGGCTCCAATTTCTTCCCCAAACTGCCCCTGTCTTCTGTTTCTCTCAGAATGCGGGGTAGCAGGTTGTCAAGATGGCTGAGAAATTTCCTTCCCATGAGGCTAGCATTTAAATTCACCCCCAGGAAGCCTATGGTCACTCCTCTGACCATTGGTGTCTCACCTGTAAAATAAAGATAATAATCTCCTTTCTCATGAGGAGCAAATGAGAAATGATGGATTAAGTGCCCAGCCCACAGTAGGTACCCACAGCAGTCTCTTCCCTCCAACCCCCACCCCCCCAACAGTGGTCAGGAAAAAAGAAGCAAAGTCAGTATCCATCCCAGCTGTTTATTGAAAGGGAAGTTGGGATGGAAGGGGTGCAGGTTAAGAAGGTGGCCTGGGGCACAAGGGTTGTAGGGCCTGCCTGGTGGGGGAGGACTGAGGACTCCCCCTCAAGATGCCCCTCAAGCTGGTGATGATGACACATTAGGGAGGGTAGGGACAGGGTTCTAAACGTCTCTCTCCAATTGCCTTGGAGCTCCCCCTAGTGGCAAAGAGCAGAGATGCTGTGTCACCTGTGCATGACAGTATCTAAGGTGGGGGACCTTGACAGACAAAAGACATCCCAGTTCTTAAGGGGCTCTTAGAGACCACTTAAATGCATGTCCAAAGTATCTTCTGAGTAACCAGAAACCATCATTGCCTTCAACTACTCTGCCTGGGATAAGCCTGTCTCCAACCCTGGGGATCCCCTGGAAGCCAGGAAGATACAGTGGCCCTGCTTCAGCTGTAGAACAAGAGCTGGCCCAAGAGTCTGAAAATGTGGGTCTGAGTTACTGCAGACTTCCAGTTTGCCTCAGCCACCTCATCTGTACACTGGGGCTAGTAATAGTCTGGGATAGAGTGGATGGAGGGGCTCTGATGCCAAAATGTAGAAAATATACTCTAGGGGTAAATGTTTTCATGCCATCCCAGACAGGAAGTCTAGTGAGCATCTTTGACCATACTGAGGTATCCTGGTGCAGCTGACAGAAGAAGGGGTCAGTGGATGAGAATGACCCTGCTACCTCACTGCCCCCATCTTTGCCTATAGGGGGTAATATTTACATCCTAGGGAGAATAGGGAAGTCATGGAACTCAAGAATCTTGTCCAAATCCCTTATAGTACAGAGACAGGAACTGGTTGTCTGAAAGGTAAGGGGCTGGGCCAGAATCACACAGAGGAAATAATGGGGGCAGGTTGAGGGAGATGCTTTCTGCCCCTGAAGGGCCTGAGAAAGGAGCGATGGGTAGGAAGTTTGGGGTGAACTTGGGGAAGATTGGCATCTTGGATGAGTTGGGGCCCTACCCCCTGAGAATGAGCATGGGGATGTAAGCTCCAGACTTTCTGACCTGGAGCTGACCCATCTCGGGGTTTAGACAGAAGGGTCTCTGCTGAAAGGGAGAAGTTACAGAGACAGTGAGAGGGCGTGGTATGGTAGAGAGGAGGAAATCCTGTCTGGTGACTCCTCTGGCTATTAGGGTAGCTCAAGAGTCCCGCTTGGGCTGGATGGTCTGCACAGAAGATTGCCCAAAGGGGCTGGCAGGTGGTGAGAACCAAGACTGGCCACTGGCATCATGAAAGATGGGGGACAGTTGCTGCTCTGACTCATCCCCAAAGACCTCCAGATGACCATCAGCTTCAGTGTCCAAGCGTTCTGCCTTGGTATCATGGCTTAGCCAGCTGGTCATGGCCCAGAACAGGCAGATGGCCAGCAGGACACCGGCTGCCACACAGAGAGCCGTGCCTGCCAGGCGGCAGGTGCCTAGGGCCTGGTTGTAGTCAGCTGCCCGCTGATCCAACACCAGGAACTCGCCCACTCCAATGCCCTCCAGCTTGGGGGGCACCGCATAGCCAGTGGTCAGGGCTGCCACACCCAGCAGCAGGAGCAGGGTCCCTGAGGACAGACTGATCTGGAAAGAGGCAGACAGATTGGGAAGCAATTAGAGTCAGCTGGGGGTCCCAAGCCAAAGGATCACCTTGGATCCAAACTGGACTCAAAGGTAACCCCTTAATCCAACTTTAAGAGATATGAATCACAGAACACACCTGATAGGATCTAACTGACAAGCAGCACACACTGTTTGTTGCTTGGAATCTTGAGGCCTCTTGATTAATTTTCTTCCCAGCTCCCACCTAACAGTAGGTTTCTCCTGTCAACCTCGAGTACCCCTCCATCATTATTTGGGTCCTATCTTATCCCCCTGTGCCATCTACCTTCTATAGCTATCACTCTGTTGGGTTAACTCCTACACATCCCTCAGATCTCATCTCATACCTCATCTTCTCAGAGAAGCCTTCCAGGATGCCCCTGAACTGGGTCAAATCTCCTGCTCTGCGCTCATGAAAATGCTGTGTCCATTCATTCTTCAGTGTATTCAACTTGGTGCACACTGGGACATGTACTTTGTTTACTATGTAAGTGATGTCTGCCCATCCCACTGGACTGAGAGCAGGGAGAGCCATGAGAGCAGAGACTGTTTCAGTTCACTAAGTGTCTTCTGTGCCTAGCACAGTTATGGTACGAGTAGTAGCTGAGTGAATTTTTGCAAAATGGCTAAATGAACCACAGCTAGAAGTTCCTTGAGGAGGGAACCAGGTCTTCTTCAATTCTGTGTCCCCAAGAGCCTAGCACACTGCCTAACAATAAGAAGATCCTTAAAAGTTTAAAATACACACTAACTTTCTCCTGGAAGTCTCTGATCACCCCAGGAACTGAGAGCATTTCTCTTCTTGGCATCCTCTGCACACCTGGCTTGATGTTGTGCAGTAACTATGCACAGGTTGGCACCTCATCTCTCCGTTAGAGTTAAGCCCTTTGAAAGCAGAGGGGAGGGAATCACTGCCTCAGTCTTCCTAGTATTTATCAAAGACCCCTGTCCATTTAGGGACTCAGCTCACTGCCACTTCAATGCCTTTACCCACACAGTGTGCCCTAACTGACCACTCTCCCTGGCTGGTATAAACTTCAATTGTTTGTTTGTCTCACGTCTTCTACCGCCTTGGCAACAGTACCCCAACATATCATTGAGAAGCACAGTAAGATTTAAGTGGGATGAACCCCCTTCCTGCCAATCAGCATATACTATCCCCTGCCACAGTAAATTATATAGGGCTGGGTAAGTGACCCAATCAGAGCTAATACAATACTTTGCAGGACTTCCAGAAATAAAAAGTATTTTTTTCTGAAGGAAATGCTAGAGGAAATTCTGATTTCCCTTAGATGGTGTAGAGTGAAAGACCAAGCGTCAGCATAGTAGCAGCCATTTTGGGGAACATGTGGTAAGAACCTGAAGCTAACAGGGTCTGCAAGGGTGGGGGCTCCATGGGGAGCCTGAAGACCAAGATTAATCCTGAGTCCTAAGTGTGATGGTCTGAACCGCCAGCCTGAACTTTGCCTTAAGGCACACACCTCTGGTCTCTTTTATAAAATGAGCAATATTTTTGCTTTATCATTTAAACCCATCTGAGCTGGATTTTCTGTTGCTCAAATATCCTAACTGCTACACCATCCCTTTTCTTTCTATCCACTGATCCCATTTCCTTCTTGAAGCCAGAGGAAATCACCCAAGTTGCTTCTCCTCCAGCCTTACCTTCCAGCACAGTGAGGGCCAGGGCCGGCGAGGGCACAAGATGGGAGGCCCCTCAGGGTCATTGCTTAGGGCAGTACTTGCACAGTCTTCGTAGAAGAGGTGCAGATAGGAGCGTACTCCATACCACTTGCCATCTTCCACGTTGGGGCCACGGCTACAGCCACAAGAATGGTCAAAGCTAGGCATTGTGGATCCCTGTGGGGTAGACAAGGCGCAGAGGGAAGGAAGTGGTCAGTGAGAACTGTCCATGGTGACCCTCCCAGACTCCTGAATCTTTGTGCCCCATCCACTTTTCCTCCCATTTAAGCTACCCCTTACTCACAACAGTCTGGCCTTCTGGAATCCTGACCTGGCTCTCCCTAGTACATTGTGAATTAGTCAATGCTCTGAAGTGCTTAGCCAGTGCCTGGCAATTGTAGATGTTAATAAATGTGTGTGTTTATTGTAGAGGCCACCTAGTGGCTGGGAATGTGAGCCTCACTGTCTGGACTGGAATTCCAGATCCACAACTTCCTAGCTGTGTGAACTTTAATAAGTACTTTCATCTCACTAAGCCTCTGTTTCCTCATCTGTAAAACAAGACTGATGATTATAGCTGCTTTGCCAGTTATTGTGTCTGGTGCCAAGAAATAGTAGCTGTTGTGACCATTATTGCCGCCATTTCTTCATTATTATTTTTATATTGAACTTTTCGAGCCCCACGTCTGGAGTGAAAGGTCCTCATTCTCATCTTCTCTCAAGAGCCCCACATTTTCAGGGTACTCTGGGGAATAACTGTCCTGGCTGACATGTGTCCAATCAGGCAGAGCTCCCCAAACTGCAAGGCCCTAAAAGATCCCTCTCCAAGGCTGCCCCTCAAAAGGCCACAACTTTTGAGTCCCAAGGAATTTTGATTTCATAGGAGGTGAAAGCCAGTGGCCCTGGGAATTAGGGGCTCTTAGGCTCAAGGGCTATTCGATTTCTAGAGAAACCTATCTAAGAACCCCTCTCCTCTCAAATGGAGACACTAAGGTCCCAGGAATAGAAAGCACTTGCGTATCCACACACAGTTAGGACTAGAATCAAAGTCAGGAGGCCAAGCAGTGCTGGGGTAGGACTGGCTCCTGCCCTCCCCAACCCCATGATGGCCCTCCACCCCTCTGAGCAGCTTTAAACAAAATAAAGCAACGTACTTACAATGAAGGGTCAGATAAAATTTCCAGCCCCCTCTCATTTCCAATCTGATGTAGCCCTTAAATTCACCATCATACACATACACACACACACCAAACAGAGAATACATACATAGATACACACACACCATTGCGACACACACCAACAAAGACACAAAAACACCACAAACATACCCAGACACATATATGCCACAGAGACACATGCAGATAGACACACGCAACACAGAGAAACACACATAAACACATAGATACATATAGATATACGCAGACACACACACACAGCCACAGTGTGCTGGAGGTGATTTTTGGAGTCCCCCACAGATTCACACAAGCCACAGGAATTCTGTAGTTAAAAGATGTCTATAAATCGCGGTTCTGCCCAGCCCTTACCCACAACTCGGGGGCGGGGGAGGGGAGAGAAAAAAAGAAAAAGAGAAATATTGAAAGGATAAGAAATGGCAGAGACCAAAAGCAAAGGTAAAGAAAGAGGGTAAGAAATGTGGAGAGAGCAAGCTGGGCGGGGCTCGGAGGGGGCGTGGACAGTATGGGAACCACTCTGGCTGAGTTCAGGAGCCCGGGTGAAAAATGAATGAGGTTCGCGAGGCAGTCCGAGTCAGCCACAGCCTTTAATTAAAGACCCTTAGAGAGAGGGCGGGGAGGGGGCTTAGGGATGGTTGGCCTGGGTTAGCTCCTCTCCTGCAACTCATTGTCCTCCTCCCCCGAATATACATAATCTCTCAAACCTGCAGGCACTGGAAAAGGAAGGTGACCTTGACGCTGCCTACCCCTAGGCCTGGCCCCTCCTCCTCCTAGTTAAGCGTTAAGGGGAGGCGGTCAGGCGTGTGGCGGTCTGAAGGAGAGAGGGAGTGGAGCCTGAGGACCCGGCGCGGGTATCCGGGAAGAGGGTTGACACAGGAACCGCTGGGGCGGTGTCCCTAGGCGGGAAGGGTGAGGAGCTGGGTGGGTAGGGAGCGGGAAGAGGAAGGGGCTCCAAGGTCCCAGGGCCGGGGAATCTGCGTCGGAGGACGCGCTCAAGGGAGGCGCACCGGAAGGTAACAGGCTCGAGGGCCCGAAGATGGATGGACTCTCTCGCCTCTGCGCTGCCTCACTCAATTCTCCTTCCCAACCCTCCTCCCCAGACCCGCCCACCCCAGTGTTCGCGGCTGCCCAGGAAGACTGGCGTCCTACTGGGGAACAACTCCAGGGAAATCGGTCCAATTCTTCCGTCCCCGACCGCACCACTGTTTCTGACCCGACCACCCATTTCCTGATCGAGATTAACTGCATCCTTTCCCTTAGAGGGGAAACTGAAGCAGGGGAGGGATGAGTTTTTAATAGAGAGATGGGTGGGGTTTTTGTCCTTTGAAGCCTCAGTCCAGCCTATCACCCTTGAGGTGTCTCGCTGATGCCATCTCAGCCCCTTGCTACTTCCCTAGGATCCCAACTCCCAAAACCAGAGGCACAACAGGGCTTGGGGACCGCTGCCAAGCCCGAGGCGGGACACGGCCGGGGCTGGGGATGCGGGCAGGTGTGGGTGCTCTCTGGAACCCCGGAGAGGGTAGGGTGGGGGTCGGGCCACGCTGGAGCAGGGCTTAGCTCACCTCTCTGCCTGCTGTCTTTGCCGAGCGGGAGCCGAAGCGCGAGCAGAGCAAAAGCGGATTCGGTCGCGCCTGCGCCGCAGTTGGGGGCGTGGGGGTGTGATACTCAGTGGGATGGGGGCCCCCCGCCCCAAAGGCTGGCTTTGCAGATTGCAGACTCCTGCAGAATCACTAGCTCCTATCCCCTTCCAGAGTTCCCTTCTCTTTCTGAGACTCCAGATCTCTCGCGGAAACCCCACCACCTCTCTCGACCTTACTCGCTCATGCGGTCCCTCAAACTCCTCATCCGGGTTCTCCCATCAATCTCCCACCCCTCTCACTGAAGATCCTTGCCCTCAATGAACATTCGCTTCCTCGCTGTATCCTCAGTTCTCTCTCTGGGTCTCTATTGCCCTCATGGAGCCCCCACACCGTTATACAAACGTTCATCTCCCTGTAGAGCCTGCACATCTTCACACACTCTCATCTCTCTCTCTCTCTCTCTCTCTCTCTCTCTCTCTCTCTCTCTCTCTCTCTCTCTCAGGCCCCACCCATCATTGAGACTTGCCTCTCTCACTGGGTCCCTACCAGAAGTCCCTCCTTGTTGATATCAGAGCCTCTTACTTCTTACTGAAGCCCACCCTCTCACTGAGTCCCCACCCTCTCTCCGTTCTCTTTTCCTTTTGCTAAGGATCATCATCCCCCCCGCCCTTTACCTTGAGAATGGAGTCAGGGTTGGGGAGGAGATGTTGGGAGAGAAGCTTCCTCTCCCCTTGGAAGGAGCCAATGAGATAGCCTCTTTTGTTCTCTCTCCTAGCCTAGCCCTAGTTCTGCCCTGGGCAGCCTGTGCCTATGGCACATGTCCCTGGGAGAGCCAGCCTTTGCCAGGCAGCTTGCACCTGTTTCATTCCTTGTCATATGCCCACATCCTTGGTTTTGTCCCACATTTGCTGTATAGTCTTGAGAAAGTCACCACACCTCTCTGAACTTCATCAGGCACCATTGCACAAACATACCTTTATGTCTTGAGCATCCACACTGTCTTTCTTTGTGCTAGGGGCTGGGACATGGAGATGAATGAACTCTGTGAGATGGGGCCACAATCTTCATTCACTATTATATCCTTGAGCCTCACATAGTGATTGGCACTGAGTAGGCAACTCAATAAATATTTATTGAATAGAGACTAATACTAATAGCAAATGTATGATGCTTATTATGTACAAAGGCTTGTCTGAGTGCTTTATATTTACTACTTACCCACTTAACTGTGTGTGTGTAAAAGGGATGGGAGGAAGTCCTGGAGCTCAAAACTATAGGCCTCAAATGACGATGACAGGAGATCAGCTGGAGAGGCAGGCATATGTGAGACCCCTCAGGGCCTCATAGGCCAAAGTAAGGAGTTTGGACTTCAACTCAAGAGAAGTGGGGGAGCCATGGAAGGATTGTTAAGATCTTGAGGAGGAATGTGATTTGCACTCTGAAAAGATCTCTTTGGCTGCTGACCGCTAAAGAGAACAGGATAGAAATCTCAAGAGTGGCAGCAGAGGGACCAGCGAGGAGGCTCCAGATCATGATAATGTCTTGCCTAGTGGGCTTGTGGAGAAATGGATGGATTCAAGAGATGTTAGGGGATAAAACGAGCTACCAGAATAGCAAAATATTGGAAGCAACCTATGGCAGTTTTAAACATGGTTGCAAATGCTTTAGCACTTTTTCTCTAGAGAGATGGGATCTCTGTACCCTCTCCGTGTATCCTGGATGAGCTGATGACAGCTTCAACCAATAGAGTATGGTGAAGTGATGTCCTGATGCCCACGATTAGGACATAAAATGACATGCACTTCCCTGGGAGCTCTAGCTCTTGGAGACCTGAAACGCCATGCAAGATGTCTGTCTACCTTGAAGCTGTCATGCTGTGAAGAAGCCAATACTACATGGAGAGCACAGGTGAAGTCACCACAGTCCCAGTGGAACTTGGTCTTTAAGTCATCCCAGTTAAGTCATAAGTAAATGAAGAAGTGACCAGATGATTCCAGTCCACTGCCATTAGAATCAACTTGGTTTCTGATGATATCGGAGAGGGGATGGATGAGGTTCTGGAGGCAATGGGAAGCGATAAGTTCAAATGTAGGGGAGGATGGGCTGGCCTTGACCCAGCACAAGAAAAAACCAGCCCCATCCTGGGGAGAGAAAGGAGGGTGGCCATTGAGGAAAGATATGGTGCTGGTTGTGAGTTGAACTCTACGATCAAACAGATCCAGGTTTGAATCTTGATTCTGCCACTCACTGCTTACATAATATAACTGCTCTGAGCCTCAGTTTCCCTGACTGTAAAATAGAGATAATATTAATAGTTGCCTCTCAGGGGGTCGTAAGAGTGAAATGAGATGTGCACAAAAGACACTAAGCAAAGCATCTGGAATAGAGTAGGACTTCAATAAAATGTTGTTGTTACTTCTATTGTTATTGGTTTATAGGTAAGGAGGGTAGGAAGTTGAGTGACATGACACCTGATAAATTGAATGTTCTTGAGAAAAACAAAAGACATTATCTATAAATAAAGAGGAAAGTTTTAGTTCAAAAGGAGGCTTTAAAAGAGTGGTGAAACAGACACAAAAGGCCACCTATTGTATGATTCTATACACATACATATATACATATACATGAAATATTCATATATATATATATATATATATATATATATATATATATATATATATATGAAATATCCAGAGTCAGAAAATCCATAGAGACAGAAAACAGATTAGTGTTTCCTAGGGATTGAGTGAAGGGAGTGACTTTTTAATGGGTTTCTTTTAGGGTGATAAAAATATTCTAGAACTAAATAGTGGTGATGTTTGGCCAACAGTGCGAATATACTAAATGTCACTAAGGATTAGTTTTATGTTACAAATATTTTACCACAATTTTTTTAAAAAAGATGGTGAAAATTGGAATAATCAATAATAATAATGATAGTGGTAATAAATATAATTTATTGAGCATTTACTACATGCCAGAATAATTAATTTTCTCAATAACTTTATGAGATAGGAGCTATGATAACTCCTGTTTTACAAATGATAAACTCTGGGTCTGGAAGGGCTAGTCATTGGTCTGAAGTAATTCAGTATGATGTGGCAGAATCTGAATTTGCTCCGGTGGCTCTGAGGTCATGATCTGTGGAGACAGTCTACATGGCTGTGATTTTCTCTGGCAGTTTCAGGAGAAATGAGAATACATCAAGTGGCTGCTGACATCCCGGCTCCTGGGTTTGGATTCTTTTGGACAGGTAGGGTAGAATGAGGTGATAATGCGGGATGCAAATAACAGGGGAGAGCAGATCCCATGATGAACCTCAGGAAGATCCTGACTCAGTGGGAAGGATGCCAACCCAGCCCAGGAGGAGAGTAGATGGATCCAGAGAAGATGCAGGAATTCCAGACTGAGGAGCTCAAAACAGTCTAAAAATAGCTGGATGGGAAGGAGGGGAGTCTGAGGTCAGAGAGTAAGACACTGTAGTTAAAGATTTTAGATGTGGAAACTTGTAGGAGATGAAAAGGCCTAAGCCAGCATTGTCCAACAGAAGTTTCTACAAAGATGGCTATTCTACATCTGTGCTGCCTACACAGGAACCAGTGGCCACATTTAGCTATGAAGCATTGACATGTGGATAGTACAGCTGAGAGACCGAAGTCCAAATTTTATTAATTACTTAAAATTTAAATTTAAATAGCTATGTGTAGCTAGTGGCCACAATATTGGACAGTCAAGTGTCACTGGGGCAAACCTTGCTGCGAGGGCCTTACTCTGGCCACAAGGACTACTATCTCAGACTCGTATCAGCCATCCTTACTCACTCAATGCTTTTGCCCTGCCCCTAGTGGTCTCTTCTCAATCAGAATTATCCTCTGAAGCGTGTCTAGCTGCAAATAACATTGAATGTCAGCGCTAATTTAAAAATAAAAAATTTTAAAACCTCTATTGACATCTTATCTTACTCAGGTAAGAGGAAAAGACTGTGGTGGATTAAAGATAGATGGCCACAGACTCTTGGTCACTCTGCCTTTCAAGAGAGAGTTTATTTCTCCTCCCCTCCTTGACTCTGAACTGGGCCAGCAACTGCTTTAACCAATAGAATGTGCTGAAAGCAATGAGGTTGTTCCAGTTCTGGACCTAGCTTTCAAGAAGACTTGCTTCCTCTCCCCTGTCTTGGAACACTCACTTGTGGAATGCTTCCTCTTGGACCCCAGTACCCATTCTGAAGAAGCCCAGGCCACATGGAGAAGCCACGTGTAGATGCTTCAATTGATATCCCCAGACAAACTTTCAGCCCATGGCTAGCACCAGTTAACTGTACTGGACATGTGAGTCATCTTGGATGTTCCAGCCCATTTGAGCCCCTAGATGATATCATGTGAGCTGAAGAACTATCCCACTGACTTCAATAAACCCACAGAATCTTGAGACATAAAATGGTGCTATTTTAAACTACTAAGTTGTGAGATGATTATGCAATAATAGATATCCCAAACCAGTCTTTACAATGGCCTATAATCGCATCTCCCCCACAACCTTACTTACCTGTTGATTTCATCTTCTTTCATTTCTTCACTCACTGTACTGCATCCCCACTGGTTTCCTTGCTGTTCTTTAATTGAACCAAGCACTCTGGGCAAACTGCCACCTCAAGGCTTCAGAGCCTTTGACTTGTTTGCTTCTCTGCCTTTATGCTCTTTCTCCAGACATCTGCATAGCTAGCTTCTGGCTTTATTCAGATCTCTGTTCCCATGTCACCTTATCAAAGAAGTTTTATTTAAACACTGTGGTAGAGACATGGACTGCTCACCAAATTTTCACATGTTTCACATATATATTTCCCAGTCCCCTTGAAGTTAGACAAAAGCCATGTGATTTGTTCTTCCAATGAGCTATGAGCAGAGTGAAGCATGTCACTTCTGGGCTGAAGCATTTTTTCTGGCTTCTATTGCTGTATAACTAACTAATCCAAGATGCAGTGACTTAAAACAACAATCGCTATTTTGCTCACAAATGAGCATCCAGGAAAGAGTTGGTGAGAGCTGAAAGTTTCTCAGGGCCAGTCTAGAAACTGGCACAATGTCACTTCTACTTTATTCTGTTGGTGACAGAGGCCAGATTCAAGGGGAAGAAACATACTCCCCAGCTTTCAGTAGAAGTGTCAAATAATTTGAGGCCATGTTTTAGAACTGCTAGAGCATTTAGGAACTGGTGCATGACCCTACAATTATCTGTTCTCCTGCCATGACAATCGTGGAGGCTACCTGTTGACATGGTAGTGTCAGAAGCTGGAAGTAGACTAGATTGCTGAATCGCTGAGGGAAGGACCGCCACTCTGGAGTCACCATATCAGAATATGCTTCATTAAGAAATAAACTTGTATTATGTCAATCCACTGATATTTCAGAGCTGATTTGTTATGTCATAATCCAGCCTATTTTAATTTATAAAGAAATTATTGCCAGAAGTAGGTTTTTTTAGGTTACTTATGTAACCAAAACCAAAATACATTTTAGTGCCTTAGTTGTTGGAACACTAGGCAGGAAAGTTGGCAATCCTTGTTATGCAAAAGAAAAACATTTGGTAAAACTTTTACTGAAGTAACTTGGGAAGCTATATGGGCTCCTTTGGCTGCATTTGTCCAAATACTCAAGAGAGAGATGAACTCAGGAAAGAACTGGCTGGTTTGCAAACAGAAATAAGAGAAAATAGAGTTCAAAAATTTAGGTCCTTGCAAAAGTGGAAAGGTCTAATGCTTCTAGACCACCCCCGCCAAAAGAAAGATATGGGCTTTTTTAAAGGTGCTGAGCACAGTAAAGTCTATTAATTCATTAAAATGTTCCAGGACAAATATCAGGCTAAGGGTATGGCCTTTGCACCCATCTAAAAAACTTCTCTATTGATTAAAGTATCTCAGGCAAAAGTCAATTAAAGTAAGAGATTGGATTTTAAAAGAGCATGGATAAAAAATACTTTCAGATGGATAAAATGATTCAGGGCCAAGATCAATTTAGGAGGTGGCTTTACCAACTATTATTCCTGATAGATGCCATTAAATTAAGAGAGCTCTTTGGTGTTAGTATGCAAAGAAATAAAGCAAACCTGAGCACTATGTATTGAAACATTTTGTGGGTGTGTGGTTTTAGTATGCGGAACTGGCTGGAGTCAAATGGATAAGAAGCCTAAGTTCTTAAGAGAACTGTTCTGTCAGAGAAATCACAAGCCTGGGATAAAAAGCCCATGACTGAACCTCCAAATGATCCTAACTACCTACGCTCATTAGCATGGCTACTATCAAAAAACAAAAACGAAATAACAAGTGTTGGTGAGGATGTGGAGAAATTGACCACTGTGCAATGCTGGTATAACTGCTATGGAGAACAATATGGCAATTACTTGAAAAATTTAAAATAGAATTATCATATGATCCAGCAATTCCACCTCCAAGTATAGACTTAAAAGTACTGAAAGTAGGGTCTCTTGAAGAGGTATTTGTACATGTTTATTACAGCATTATTCACAGTCCTAATGTGGAAGCAACCCAAGTGTTCATCAATGGATGAATGGATAAGGAAGATGTGGTACAGACATATAATGAGATTTATTTACCCTTAAAAAGGAATGAAATTCATGAATGAACCTTGAACACATTATGTTAACTGAAATAAGCCAGTCACAAAAAGATATATATTATAAATTCCACTTATGAAAGGTACCTAGAGTAGTCAAAATCATAGATACAAAAGGTAGAAAGGTGTTTTCCAGGAGCTTGGGAGAGGCGGGAATGAGGAGTTATTACTCACTGGGGACAGAGTTTCAGTTTTGTGAGATGAAAAGAGTTCTAGAAATGGATGGTGGCAGTGGTTACACAACAATGTGAATATACTTCATGCCACCAAGCTGTACACCTAAAACTGGTTAAGATGGTACATTTTATACTATATATCTGTATAATTTTCTAAAAAGTATCAATATATTTTTTAAAGGAAGAAATAGACAATCCTAGGGTCCCTAACAGTTTATAGACAGAAAGTGGACTGAAACAGCTGTAGGCCACCCAAGGATTATGAGGCAACTCTGGACTTTGTTGCCATACAGTTCATTCCTTGCTCTTTCCCTGCTGTGCAAAGCAGGCCACTGGAGGCTGCTTTTCCCAGCCACCCTGGTCAGCTGGCCTCCAGATGAGCTCAAGGCCAAGGGCAAGAGGCAGGATAGGAGGTTGGAGGGAGAGAGAAACCAGTTTTTCTGTCCTTCCTCCTCTGCTTCTCTAGCCTATCCTGACTGATACAAACACCTCATCTGAAATAGTGGCCCCTCCTCACATGCTTTATCCCCTTCACCACATGACATTATTATATATTTATGTTTATTTATTGTGTGTTCCCATCCACTAGAGTGTTAGCTCCATGAAGACAGGAACTATGTCTGTTTTGCTCACTAAATTCCCAATCCCCAAGACAGTGCCTGGAACAGAGTAGGCAATCAGTAAAGATTTGTTGAAAGAGTGAATAAATTTAGCAGTGGTATCAAACACACACAAGGGAAGAAGTAAAGCCCTACAGAGCACCTGACAGGTATTCACCATTTACAATAAAAGCCAGAGAGGACATGTAACTTCTTTAAGTCACTGACCTCAAACCTTAGGACTCTTTTCATTCTAGGTTGGTATCCAGGTCTCCAAGGAGATTCTTGGTCTAAGATTTTTGGGGGAGGAGAAAAAGCAGAACTAGACATTCATTTAGTTAACAGGAAATCCTGAAAACAAAGGAGGGTGAGAAATCTGGTTGCTAAGAAACCTCTGAGGACTGGGAAGAGGGTTTGCATACGTTGCTAGGCAACCTGGAAGCAGCTCATCAGGCAGGTTTGGCTATAAGCACCTTTCTCCTACCTTTTCATAGGCTCCTACAATGCCAAGTAGGGTATGCTCTTAAAGACTCCTCGTCCAACTACCTAACTGCACAGATGGGGAAACTGAGGCCTCAAAAGGCGAGGTGATTAGAGCCCAAAGTCCCTCCACTTTTTTAATAAAAGACAAACAGCATAGGAGGCACTGTCATGGAGATTGGTCTGGCATGGCTGAGGCAGAGTTTTAGGGAGAGTTGGTAGCTGAAGAAGAATCTATAAAATAATAGCCAACTGCAAAAGGCTTTGAATGCCAGCACAAGAACTTTAGACTTTTTCCTGAAGGTGATGAGGAGCCACTGAAAGGTTTTTAGTGGTGGTCAGATTTGTGTTTTCAAAGGGCACCTCTGGCGGCAGTGTAGAGACTCCAGAGAAAGTCTAAATGTCTTAAAGGGCCTCATGCTCTTGCCAATCATTCTCCTGTCTTTACTATCCTCTCCAGCCATACCCAACTGCTTTCCATGTCAGCCTCACTTGCTGAGTCTTCCCATTTGCTGTTTACTGGTGTCTGGAAAGCTTTTTCCTTCACCCGAACCTGCCGCATCCTACTGTTCTAGTTGATTGCCGCCCCAAAACTGCCATTTCATTATGTTCATAGACACTGTGGGTCAGGAATTCAGACAGGGCAAGAGGTGATGGCTTGTCTCTGCTCCATGTTGGCTGAGCCTCAACTCAGAAGACACTGTAACAGCTGGAAATGACTTGAATGACAGAGCTGGAACCACCTGGAGGCTACTTCACCAATGTGTCTGGCCCTTGGGCAGGTGCCTGCATTCCTGGAGCACCTACACATGGTCTTTCCATATTTCTTGGGCTTCTTCACCACATGATTGTCTTAGGGTCGTTGGACTTCTTACATGGTAGTTCAGGGTATCTAGCTTTGGAAACCTACAGCATCATTCTGCTATATTCTATTGGTTACTAAGCCAGTCCAAATTTAAGGGGAAGGACATTTATAGAAGAAATGTCAAAGAACTTGTAGCCATGTTCTAAAACCACAACAACCTACTGAAATCTCACAGCTTAAACATCACCTCCTCCAGGAGGTGACCCTACCATACTCTGCTCTATCACTCTTGTGATTAGGTTACATTATATTAAATGCCTCCAGTGTTCCCCTAGTCCCTTTACTATCTCTATCAGTGCATTTCTAACCTCATGTTTGTATCTTTCTCCTCCTCAAATCTATGGGCTTAGTGACGATGGAACACATTTGTCTTTTTCACCTCTGTATGCCTAGAGCCTGATGAAAGCAAACCCTCAGTACATGTTTGTTGAATGGGTGAGTGGATGAGCAATTGACTGAGCCAAGGCATGGAGTCCAATGCAGATGTCATTCCTTCCTCATGAAGCTTACATACTAATCAGAAAGTTACAAATAAAAATTAAATGCCAGATAGTGATAAATGCCATTAAGAAGAATAAAGCAAAGTAAGGGAATAGCATAACGGGGATGTTGGTATTTCAAATGAATGTTTAGGTAAGACCTTTTTGAGAAGTGAGGAAGTAAGTCATGTGTGTATCTGGGAGAAGAGCATTTCCAGCCATGAACAGCATGTGCTAAGGGACTGAGGCCAATGTGTGCTTGGCAATTTTGAAGCAGGGAAATCTGAATGGCTGTTGTATGGTGAGAGAAGGAAAAAATGGTAGCTGAGTCCCAACATTGGCCACAGGCCAGATCATATAGGACTTTGGCGGACATGCTTAAGACTTTGGCTTTAAGTCTGAATGAGATGGAAACCATTGGAAATTTTTGATCGGAGGCAGGATATGGTCTGATTTATAATTTAACCAGATCCCTCCAGCTGCTGTGTGGACGATAAGACTGAGAAGGGCAAAGGAAAAAACAAAGGAGTCTAATGAGGAGGCTGGTACAGGATCCCAGGCAAGAGATGATGGGGGCTGGGATCAGGAGGGTAGCCATGAATGATGTGAGAAGTGATAGGACACAGGACACATTTGGAAGGTAGAGCCAAAGAATATTAAGCTATGAGGAAAAGAGTCAAGATGACTGAGAGATTCTGGCCTTTTACTAATATGTGATGTGAAAATGTGGAAACAAGAATTCATTTTTAAACATGCCAAGTTCAATGTGCCCATTAGATATCCTGGTGGAGATGATAAGAAGGCAGTTATACATAGAAGTCTGGCAATGTTGGGTTGGAGATACAGACCTGAGAATCCACAGCCAAGATAAGCAGAACTCTAAGATGACCCCCAACATTTGCATCCCCCTGGTATATGTGCCTGACATAAGATCCTTCTTCAGTTGTAGGCAGGACCAGTGAGTATGTCACTCTTGTGATTAGGTTACATTATATGGCAAAAGTGAAAGGATTTTTCAGATGTGACTCAGGTCCCAAGTTAGTTGATTTTGTTAATCCAAAGGGAGATTTTTCTGGGTGGGCATGATCTACACAAGCAAGTCCTATTAAAGAGAACCTTCCCTGAATCAAGTGACTTGAAGTTGGGCAAGATTCTCCTGCTAGCCTTGACAAAATAAGCCGTTGCACGCTGTGAAGGAGCCTGTGAAGAAACTGTGAGTGGCTCTTAGAAATGATGAATGGCTCCAGCTGACAGCCAGGAAGAAAACAGGGACCTCAGTCCTTTAACCACAAGGAACTGAATTCTGCTCACCATCATGTTAATTTGGGAAAGGATGCTGAGCTCCAGAAAGGAACACATCCTGTTCAACCCCTTGACTGCAGCCTTGTTGAGATCCTGAGCAGAGAACCTAGCTAGGGAATACCTGGACTCCTGACCCAGACTGTGACGTAATAAACACACATTCTTTCAAGCTGCTAAGTTTCTGGCAATTTGTTAAGCAGCAAAAACCAGCATTTCAGTGTATACAATAAATGTCCTTAAAGTCTTGGAACCAAGATGACTCAAATAGCCCAGACAAGGAACCTGACCTGATGGATGAGTCAGTGACTGCACCAATGGAGACTAGAGGGGGACAAACCCAGACCCCCACACCCGACTTCCTACCCATTTCGGCCACTAGGTGTCCCCAGAGTCCACAGAAGCAAATCTCCCCACCTTTTAAGAGGCCAGAATCCATTTCCTCCTGAAATGGAACTAAAATAATAAATGGTGTCTTTTCTATTCCTACTTCCCATCCCCCACTTTACATATGGGGAAACTAAAACCTGGAAAGGGTATGAGCTTGGCCTAAGGTCCCACAGTGCTTTAACACTTTCTTGAGACAGGCATTTTACCTTCCCGCTCCCAGGGTATTCTGAAAGGCAAACACAGACGAATAACCTCCCACTCTCCTGCTCTGACCAGTGGAGGGATTGTGAATGAGAACATCAGCATAGGGCTCTGGTGTGACCTGTGAGCAAGGCTGAAATTTTTGTGTGATGCCGACTGGAAAGAGTATAGCCCCAAGTTGGTCCTGAGGTTGGGGCCAGAGGTGGCGGTGGTGTGGGCAAGAGTCTCCTCCTGATACCTACTCTTGAGGGTGGGGGCATCAGAGGTGCATGGCCATGGTCGCTATGCCAGTGACCCAATACCTCTGTCCAGCCCTAAGCACCCTCCATTGCATTAGGTTCTCCAGAAGCAGAAGCTGAGACCAAGTTTGGGGTGCAAGATATTTATTAATGATAAATACCTGTGAAAAGAAGAGGGAGGCAACAGGATTGAATACAGGAAGTCAAACTGCGCTGCAGGCCTGGCAAAGCATCCACCAACCTGGAGGGGCCCTGGGGTAAATATGGGGGAAAGGGGTGGTGCAAGTATTATCTGCCAGCGTCTGTCTCGCACTTAACTGGAATGGCCAGGCAGTTTTACCTGATTCTACTCAGACACCAAATACAGGCTGCCCTTGGTGAAGTGGCTCTCTGCAGCTGGAGGAGACCCTAAAAGAGCTGACAACTGGAGGTTCTCCACTGACCATACTTCCCAGTCAGAGAAGTCCTTCCTTGAAGGAGGTTGTGGGTGACACAACTCTCTGTCTTCCATAGCCCAATTTTAGAAAAAAAAAATTTTTTTTGCCATCTTGCTTCCAATCAGAGAGGCTAAACAAAAGCAGTTACTGTAATTCCTGCACCCCATCCCCATCCCTACCACAGGCCACATTTCTGTAGGTGCCCAGCCCCCAAAAAACCTGTAGTCCCTTTTTACAGTGTCTAGGGATATTCCAGTCCCCAAATATCCTCACTGAATGAGGTCTACACACTCAGCCCTGGTTCTTATTGGGAAACATGTTTTTGTTCAACCTTTTAAATTCACTGCGTCTGGATAGGAAGAATTAGAGGGAGGGGTGTTAGAGGAACAAGAGTTTTGTTGCTTTTCTTTACTAATTCAGTAAATCTACACTTCAAGCCAATTATATGCCAGGCACTGGGACTAACACCACTACTTCAGGCTCCTGAGCTGACAGCCAAATCCATTTGCAGATTCAAACTGGGTGGGAGTGGCAGCACTCTGAAGTTAACACTTCCCCAGGAGACAAACCAAGATTTGTCTCTGACCTTAGCTGCTTGCAAACCCTCCTTCAAGTTGCTTCACCACTCTGACCCTATTTCCTCCTCTGGACAAGGGAGTAATACAATGTTAAATAGTTCTCACTTCAAATTTCATTTTATTCTGTGAAGCAGGTACCATTATCATCTCCACGTTACACATAAAGAGTCAGGGTGTAGTGAACTTGTTGAAAGTCACATAGGTGCTCAGGAATGGAGCTAGGCTTTGAGCCCAGACAATGTGGCCCAACCCTGCTTCTTAATCCTCATTAAGACCAGGGTCAAATAGCCCCCTTGGACCAGGTGTGCCTGCACACGTTACAACTGGTCCACAAGGATTTAAAAATATAAGTCAGCTTTCATTTTGAAATTGATGTGTTCACAGAAACATCAAGATGTCCACCTTCTCTTGAAAAATCTAGTCACCTGGCCACTGTGGGCTGCATTCCTCCAGTCACAAATTGGCAGGAGGTAAGCAGCTGCCCCTCTTGAAAGTGGGTCATGAAGCCAGTGTCCACCCAGACTTTCTCATTCATGTATGTTACCTGCCTGGCCCCTGCAGGAATGAGCTTGTCATCCTTAATGAAGACTGGGGAGTCCTGAGATAGGAGGAGACAGAGGCCTGAAGGGACTGGGTACCTTGGCCTGAGACCCCCAACTCTTCTGCATGGTACTAAATCAACAAACTTGAATCTAACAAACAGGGGAGGGTTGAGGAAAGGCACAGACATGTAGAGCCACAGGGCAAGGTCGGGGCAAATACATTTTATTCAGTCCTGGCATCAGACTGGCGGGAAATCCTGCTGTGGGTGCCAGTGCCCCAGATAGGAGGGATCCCTCCCCTCAGCTACAAGACTAGTTCTCCAAGACCACAGACAGTAACATCTCTTCACTCACATGACGTTTTCTGGGTTTTTTCATTGTCTTTGTTTTTTGTTGTTGTTTTTCTTAAAAAAGAGAGAAAGAAAGAAAAAGAGAAAGAAAGAGCGCGCGAGAAAGGCCCAGAGCCGGAGCACCAAGCTTAAAGGAGGCAGCTGGTGGCTTTGTCAGCGACGGGGGAACGCGTGGGGCAGAGACCTGCAGAGACCCTGGGCAGGGGTCCCGGAGGACTCTGGGACCGTTTGTTCCTGAGATTTGTGTGTGTGAATGAGTTTGTGTGTACACCTGGGAGGGTGAACACACGCCGGTGAGATACAGGTAGAGGGCAAGGGTTGGGGAGGCCGGAGGGGCAGGACTTGAGTGGGGAGTAAGAGAAGTAACATCAGGGGCAGGGTCCGGAAGCCACTCCAAACTGGACCCAACTTTGTCCTACAGCAGCAGCGCTAACCCCATTTTTCACATGGAAAAACTGAGGTGCCCAGGGCACAACTCCACTGCTCTGACCGTCCTTCAGTCTCACTGGTCCAGTCGATGGTCTCTCTCAAGCCAGCTGTTTAAAAGTGGGCTCTTCTTGCCATTCCATCTGCTATCATGCCTCAGTCTCAACCACCTAGTAGCAACATGCCTCAGTTCCTCCCACTGAATACTGTCACTGTGGGAACAGAAGGACTTGGGTGATAGGAGGGGGCTGTGGGCTTCGGGAAGAGCCCCCGCTGGGAATATGCCCTGAGGTGACAGGACACTGCCTGGGGGGGTAGCAGCAGGGACCCTGTCCCCAAACAGACTGATATGTATCTTGGTTTTGAGTTTTCTTGGGCAGTCTTTCTCTCTCGTAGTGGATTTCCAGAGAAAAACACTACCCCTCCCCCCAATTCCCAGGTGGGGGAATGAAAGGTAGGTTTCTGGGGACCAAGAAAGGCTGTAGAGGCATTCAAGCAGTCGGTGTGGGGAGGTGTACATAGGTCCGGGCGACCATGTGAACGAAATGGGGCTATGCCACTTGGTAGAGTTCCAAGTTCCAAACCAACCCTTCTGGGCCAGCTAGTCCCTTTCTCCCCCTTTCGAGTGCTCCTCCCATTAAGGCTGTGACACCCCGTTGGGTAGAAAGGAAGCCGCGGCTCCCGGATCAAAAGATTTCTCAGGATCGCTCTATACCCGCCCGGATTCTCGGTAGAGAGGGCTAGAGGCGAGCGATTCGACTGGGACCAGCCCCCTCCTCCTAAGAACCATTAAGCATGCGCGAGAAGGGGGCGGGTCCCAGCTCTCTCCGGGCAAAAGGAGCGCGCCCCTCCCCCACCCTAGGAAGGGAGGGGGCATGGGAGGAGCGCGCGGGGCTGCCAACTGCAGCGCCCCCTTAAACAAGGGAGGCGGAGTGATTCGGAGAGCAAGGGCGGGGGCGTGTCCTCCGGCCACGAGGAGGGGCATGTGCATAGTGGGGGAGGGGCACAGGTCTGTAGAGGAGGATGGGAAGTGTATCGGAGGGGGGCTGGCTGCTGGTGGCTGTGCAGGAGAGGACAAGATGGGGAGGGGCTTCGATATCAGGGAAAGGGTGGGGGTTGGGCTGCCTTTGGGGTGTGTCTGCGGAGGAGGGGCATGACTGGATTCGAGGGGGATGGGCACGTCTGGGAGGGGGGAGGCTGCGCGGAAGATGGGGTGCCAGCCTCGGCCTCCGAGGGGCCCCAATACCTGATTCCTGTATGTAAACAGCTGGTTTGGGGGCGTGCGCGCCCCGCTGACGGTGGGCTCAGTAGGTGAAAACCAGGTCGGCGATGCTAGATGGGCGCCAGTCCCCCGCGATCATCTCGGTAACCTCGGGGGTGCAGTAGTCCGGGAACTCGAAGTGCGACGTGCCAGAGTGAGGCGGCAGGTCCGGGTCGCGGTCCAGGGCGCTGCAGTCCAGGCCGGCGGGGCCGGGGGGCAGTCTGGTCAGAAAGCCCAGCGGCTCCTCCCCCGACGCCACCGTCTCTTCTTCGCCTTCCTCTGCCGCCGCCGCCTCCTCCTCCTCTTCCTCAGGCTCTTCGTCCTCCGACGGAGTCGGGGAAGCGGTAGTGACAGCCGCTCCCTCGCCCGACGGCCCCTGGGCGCGTTCCGCTGGTCCCCGAGCCGCCCTTCCCGCTGGGACCATCCTCCACAGCTCCCGCCCGGGGGTCTCGACCAGGCGCACTTCCAGCAGCTCCTCGTCGTCGTCCTCGTCGTCGTCTTCGGGCGCCGCCGCGCCGCCTCCCAAGGGCCCTCCTGCTGCTCGGCGGCTCCCGCGGCCAGGCAGCTGCGGCCCGGGCTTGAGCCGGCCGCCACCGCCGCCGCCGCCGGGGGGGCGGGGCCGCGCCTTGGCGGGCGCCCCCTTGCTCTTTTTGCGCGGCCGGTACTTGTAGTCCGGGTAATCCGCCATGTGCTTGAGGCGCAGCCGCTCCGCCTCCCGCACGAACGGGATTTTCTCCGAGTCCTGCAGCAGCTGCCAGCGGCGGCCCAGGCGCTTGGAGATCTCGGCGTTGTGCATGTCGGGCCACTGGTCCATGATCTTCCGCCGTTCGTGCTGCGACCACACCATGAATGCGTTCATCGGTCTCTTAATGTGGCCGCTCGGGGTCTTGCACCAGCCGGGTTCACGCGCCCCCTCCTCGGCCGTCCCGGGCCCCGGGGGCGGCGGCCCGCCGTCCCGCTTGGCCCGCGCGCCCCGCTGCTGCACCATCGCGCCTGGGCCCCGGGCCGCTAGACGCCGCCGGGGGCCGTCCGCATCCTCCGCGGCTGGGGGTGGGGGAGGAGGCAGCAGCGATGGAGGGGCGGCCCCGCCCCACAGCTCGGCCCGGCCCCCACGAGCTGAGGAGCGAGAAGCTGGGCGCTGTGGCCCAACGGACGGCGGGAGGAGGAGGTCAGCAGCGCGGTCTCAGGCAGGCTCGGCGCGCCCCCGCCGCCTCCGGCAAGTTGCGCCCCACAGCACGCTACACATTGTTTTGCGGGGGCGAAAGAATCGCACACCGCCTCCCTCGGCCCCCGCGGGCTCTCCTTGCAGCCTCCTGCTCCGCCGCGGCCTGAGAGCGCAGATCCCCGCCCCGCCGCCTTCCAGTGTCTTTTTCCCCGCGCGGCCCCGCTGGCGCGCGCGCCACCCCTCCCCCTCGCCGTCTGCGGGCCGCTGCGGCGCGCGCGGGGCCGCCCCGTGTAAACACTGAGGTGCCCGCTTGGGCTGCGGCCGGGCCACGCCTCGCACTCTGGAGACGCGTCACTCGTTGCTGGGCAGAGAACCTGATATTTGCATCTCCCAATCGCTGGCTGCCGGAGCAGGGCGGGACTCGGGCTGCGGGGCTGGGCGGTCTCGCGGCTGGGATTGGGGGTGTCGGATGAGATCGGTTTCTTTTCTTAGGCTGGGGACTAGAGGAAGGGTGGAGGGGCGCTGAGCGTGCTTCCCATCTGGCTCCGAAACGTTGTCTCCGCCCTGCATTGCCTTTGAAATTTTAGCTTATTCAGTGACACCTGCCGCCAGGTAGGGCTCCGCCCCCTTTTCCGGGGGCGTCTTTTTGGACCGTCCCAGAACTGAATGTGTGTGGGGCCACCCAGGCTTAGGAAAGATATTTAAGGGCACAGTTATCGTGTCACAGTGCTAGTACACACAGAGTCCAGCCACATCGGGGCTCAAATGCTTTTAGACCCAATATACCCTTTCAATTTTTTTATCTCGTTCGAAGAACCAGTAGAGTCCTGAGAAAGAAGTGACTATGACGCTCACCTCAGTTAGAAAACACGAAGGACAAGCCAACTAAGGCTCGAATACTAGGTTCGCAGTCCCGGCTCTATTCCATACAGAGCACACGGATGGGCCGGGGCGCCTCGCCAACCAGTCGAGGGGCCTTAACAGCGCGGACTTCACGCTTTTCGTAGCCTTCAGGAGACGTTCGAGGTTGCGTAGGTGGCCGGGACACCGGTCCTACCCTACACCGCGGCCTGCTTGGTGCGCGACTAGGGTGCGGCGGTCCTTACGCGTCTGGAGATGAGTGCGCGGGCACGGGGGCGGAGCCTGACCAAGGGGCGTGTCCGCGACGCATGCTCTAGGCGCGTGGCGGGGAGGGGCTGCGCGCTCCCAGCTCACCACGTGTGAGGCAGCTCAGGCACCACTGGGCGTGTGCTGCCCCAGGGGTAGGTCACCTTCACGGCGCCTTGGGCCTGGGAAATGGGAGGGGGCGCTGAGGCCTACCCTCTCGGAATCAGGAGCTGGGATGGGTCGGGATTAGGGTCTTGAAAGTGGCATTCTGCTGAGGCATGATGGGCACCATTCAGAGAGGAGGGTACTTGTCTCTCGAATAGACCTTACCCACTACACGGCGGGCGGGGGCGGAGAGCCCACCCGGAGGGTGTAGGGCGGGGAGGGAGGGTGGAGGTGCTGCTCCGCAGCTGCGTGGGGCGGGGTGATGCTCTGGGTTCCCGGGAGGAAAATTGGAGCCGCGCCGGCGGGAGGGGGCAACTCTTAAAAGGAGAGGGCACTCGGAAGAAGGCCCTGCTCCTGAACAAATGGTTTAGTGAGGTCTGGTGATACCTACGTTTGACAATTCACAGTGGCAGCCTGACTGGTTCAATGCTTGATGGGGTCAGAATTACTGTATACACATCTCCGTATCTCTTTTGATTATCTTAAAATGGGGAGAAAAGCAGTTTCGCATACGGTTGTATTACAAATTAAGAGGGATATTTGATGCAAACACATCTCTGAGGCCTAGTAAATGTTGAATAAATATTAGTTATCTGGTACTTAGGGGTACCAACAACGTAGAGATACCAACATAATAAGAAAGAATAGAGATGGCTTTAACATTTCAAAACTTATCAAAGAAGTGATCATGGGAAAAATAAAAGCTTTTTTGAATTTTCTAACACTTTTCCACTTTTCCCATTTAATACGCATTTTATTTTAAATAACACGGGCACGCTATCTTTTCAATGTTTTGGGCCTCTCAAAGGTCTTATTTTGGCCCTGTAGCTGCTGCTATTGTTATTATTTTTTATTTTTTATTTTCATCATTGTTACTACTACTATTACTTACATACTGGCCTCCTGGATGTTCCTCAAACACTGATGGCTTGGTTCCACTGCAGGACCTTTGTACATGCTATCTCCTCTTGCTTAAAAAACTCTTTGTCCCCCTCCATACATGGCTGGCCCATCTCATTCTAGCTTCGGCTCAGGTAGACTCTCCAGAGAGTCTGCCCTGACCACTCTCTGCTCTTGCCCACCTGTCATCCTCCATTTCAGGTGGACAGAGTTGCTTGTCTGGGCCTCATTTTTGTCATTGTCCATCATTGGCTCATGTTATATTTGTATGTATGTATTTACATGTAATAAAATCAGTGAATTTAGCAACCCGGCACAAGCACAAAACATTGATAATAACCTGCCTTGCCCCATGAACTCCTTTTCTATGTCATCCCCTGCCTTCTCTCACCTCAAGTGATGTGTATCCTGAATCTGCCCTTTACACTTAAAAAAAAAAATTATGGAGATATAATTCACATATCATACTATTCACTCATTTAAAATGTACAATTAAACGGAATTGATCAGAGTTTTGCAACCATCACCACAATCAATTTTAGAATATTTTCACCATCTCCAAAAGAAACTGTACTCATTAACAGTCACTCTACCTCTGCTAACCCCCAGCCCTAGGCAACCACTAATCTACTTTCTGTCTCTATGAATTTGCTGCACCATTTTGCATTCCTAACCAACAGTGTATGAAAGTTCCAATTGCTCTTTTCTATTACTTTTTAAAAGTATTTTCTTAAAATGTATTGCGTTGCCTTTAGCTTTATCAAAAGAGTATCATATATAATATTCTGGTATTTACTTTCTCAATGTTATAATGCTGATTCACTTAAGTTATTGCACCTGTGTGAGGTATGTTTATATTCCACTGTGGAAATATATCACAATTTTCTTCCCCATTTTCCTGCCCATGGACATTTGGATTATTGCAGGTTTTTGCTCTTAGTAAGAGTTTACTGTTAACAATCCTAGATGTGTCTCTGGTCCTCAAGTATAAGAAAGTCTACTCAGTATCTCATGGAAAGTGTCATGGCACATCTGAGGACATGTGACTGCTAACTTTTACAAGGTAATGCCAAACTTGTATCATTTTACATTTCCACCAGCAACATAAGAGATCCTTTTTGCCCATATCATTTCCAAAGTTTGGTACTGCCGGATGTCTTAATTTTGGTTGCATTATTTTCTTCCATCACTCTATTTTCTTCATAACACCTTCTACATCTGCAATTATTTTATTTGTTCACTTGTTTTCGCCTGTTTCTCCCATGCTAGAATGCCAACTCCAAAAGGAGATTTTTGTTTACTGCGTTATCCCTAGGAGAGTGCTTGGCACACATAGGTGCTCAATAAGTATTTATTGAATGAATCAAAGTCTATGCTGAGTGCACTCAAATTTCTATGGAAGCCCAGAGAAGGAAGTAAAATTTTGAAAAACAAAACCCAAAACTCAAGTATCCTACTGAGATGTGGTTATAAGTGCACACAGACTCCCCTGGGTCCTTTCAAATGGGTGCCCAAGAGTCTAAACCTTGCAGGCCACAGGATTTCAAAGCTGGGCTCACCAGTAAGGTGTTCAGTCCAGACTGCGGTAGGTAGGCAGTGAGGTTCTTGGAGAGATACTAACTACCACTGCCCCACCAGTTCAGGCCACCATCATCTCTCATCCAGGCACTTGCCCAGCCTCCTTTTGCACCCAGCCACAGCTCTTTTTCCATTCTATTCTATTCTCCTCCCCAAAGCCAGTCACAGATCTGATTATGTCTCTTACCTTCTTAAAACTCTTCAATGGTTCCCCATTACTGTCAAAATAAACAGCAGACTTTGGCCTGGCCCACCAGACCAAGCTTGGTCTGACCGCTGCTCACCCATCTTACCTCCTCTTCCACTTTCTTTGTCTTGAGTCAGCTTCGAGTCACATGGGCCTCTTTTCAGTTTGTGGAATGAGCCTCATTGCATCTCCACACAGTATGTTGTAAAGTTCATTCCCTCACCCTTTCCACACTCTCACCTCTCTGCCTTCTTTTTGTTTTCCTACCTCCATGTTTCTTTTTTTCGGTACACCAGTGGACTACTTAGCTCATTTGACACTTGGAACAGATCATATTTTAATACCCACCTTCTCTAAATGACATTTTCAATAACAGTCATGAAATACAATGAATAATACTGATAATGGCCAGAAAAGAAATGAAGATGGTGAAAATATTCTTTTATTGAACATTGTATATGTAATGTCAGTAAAAATAAATATTACAGTACAAAAAAAATCAATAATTATTGGATCAATAATTTTTAATTATATATTCCTTTGAAAAAAGGAAAATGAAAACATCTATATAGTAGTCTATTGCAATAATTAAATCATTAATTACATTATAGTTTTTAAAAAACACTTTAAGAATTCATTTCAATATTAAATGTATTTTAATTTGGTAAGACAATTTTAATAATAATATATAATTTGACTAATAAAATTTGTAGTTACCACTGTGTAGTTCACTTTGTTTCACTATGTTAAATTTTAAATATGAAAGCTTTAAGTGGTCCCATGGAATGACAGAATTGAAGCAACTCAAGTTCTAGTTCTTCATTTCATAATCACTGTGCTATCATTGTTTATTCTGAACCTATTGTTTCAACACAGACATATGGTGTACCAAAGGGGCTGGAGACATAAGTACTCAGGAAACGAGTTTGAACAATTCCAGGCTGTTGTGCACTTAGTCTCAAAATTAATGTGGGTAGCCATGTCTGACTTGGCATGTATTTGGGGCTGACTATATAACTAAGAGTGCTCTGAATTAACTTCCTTGTAGAACATAATGTTTATTAGTATGTTTATTAAAATAGGCTGATTCGACGCTTAGGAATATTGATTCAAATTAAATCAACAACTTCATCTTCAGGGAGGGGAATTTTATCAGTGACATGGTTTAGAATCTTGGTTTAGAATTAGTGACATGGGCACATGGTGATATTAAAATGCAGACTGACTTTCAATCAGTTTTACTATTGTTTTTAAATTCCCTGCAGACAGTATGCCTCCTCATGGCCGGCACAACTCCATTTGGTACACCACAGCAGAGCAGAAGCTCCATGAGATGAGAGGGCCCATGTGATTGCTACTCTTACCATTATATCTTGTATCCCAGCACCCAGCAGAGCTTGGCACAACATAGCCTTTGAATATCTGTTCAATGAATGGAGGAAGGCCTCAGTAAGGTATGGGTGTGACTAACTCAGGTGTAGACATGGGTGTTCCAGACACCATCATACAACTACACCCACCCCAAGTGTGGGTAGCTCCAAAACATCAGTCTGCAAACTGGCATGGTCCTCAAAGATATAATGAAAAGAGAGAACAGTAACAACAGGTAATTCGTTTTTTGATTCATCTAAATGTCTTATTAAAAAATGAAGAGATTATGATCATGTATATGTGTGTGAGTGTGTATGTGTGTACTACAGGGCTCTTACTGAATAATCTAGAACTGTATATGTGGTCTTGAGCACTTAAATATGGCTAGTGAGAACTGAAATGTGCTATACTGCAAAATTCTCAACACTTTTCAAAGACAGCATAAAAAGATGTAAAATATCACATTAATATTCTTTCTATTGATTGTATGTTGAGATTATAATATTTTGGATATATTGGGTTAATAAAACATATTAAAATCAATTCCACCTGTTTTATACTTTTTTAAATGTGGCTTCTGGAAAATTTAAATTACATTTATGGTTTGCATTGTATTCTAATAATAGTACTAGTATAGAAGATGGCAGTTTTTCTCATCTTTACTTAGCAGAATTAAAAGTGGCCAATCTTTTGGACCCTAAATTTTAAAATGTGTGCTTTTGTGGGGTGGGGGAGGGCATTATTTTTTTAACTTGTCTGTGGAATCCCAAAATCTTAAAATCCCTGATGGAATGCTGGGTTACCAATCCATGAAATGTAGTTTGAGACTCAGAGAAACACAACACAGAGAGGAGAGAGAACTGGGGGACCTGGTCACAGAAGAAGACAGCATCAGTTATTTTTGCAGCATCAGCATGACTAATGAAATTGGGAATAATCAGATTGGGAGAAGGAAGGGGAAGGTGATTAGATGGTAGAGAGGATTTTGTTTGGATAGTGGGTCTCATTTGGTGACCCTGAACTCACACCCCATTTGTCCATCTCTGCATCTCCTGGAGCATAATCTTTACCCCCTACAATCTGACTCTGAAATTCACTAGGCTTTTCCCTTTGGGGGTGACTATATAATTTACTATGAAAGAAGACACTATTAATAATTATGCCAGAACAACAGAAATAAACTGAGACTGCCTGAGTAAACTGGGAAGGAAGTCATCTTCAACTGGGGCTTTAAACAATCGAAGCATTCAGGATATTAAGTCAAACTTTGTTCAGTGTTATGAGTTTTTAGGGAATTACTTTAACTCATTTGCCTCAGTTTCCTCATCTGAAAAATTGGAATAGTATAATAGTTCAGGATATGGGACATGGTAAAGGTTCAGTGAGTGGTAGCTATAACGAGTAACACAACAAAAATTATTTTTTAAAACAGAAAAAAGTAAAACTATAGAGACAGTAAAAAGATGTATGGTTATCAGGGTTTGTTGGGGAAGGGGTCAAATAGGTAAAACACAGAACAATGAAACTTCTATATCATACTATAATGGTGGATACAAGATATGCATTTTTTAAATCCCATAGAACTGAGCAACACAAAAAGTGAACCTTAATGCATGAAAATTAAAAAAAAAAAAAAACATTTAGGACATCTGGAGAATCCCAAGATGGAATACAGCATGTGACAAAACAATCAACTGTATTTACAAAGGTATGAAACAACCTCACTGAAGGGAATGGGGAAAATGGTGCTGATTTGAGTAATTTTAGAAAGGAGTGGAGACTGTAGAACTAACAGCATAAGAAAGTGCACTCTAGTTGATAAACTTTCCCACGGGAGTATGGGTTAGCAATGCTGATACTCCTTTATGTGTATACTGGAATTGAACGATTAAGTAAATAGGTGATGAGAGCCATGTTTCTCACTGTTGGAATGAGAATTTACAGATAAGTAAGAAAAAGACCAGAATGATTCAGGTAGTAATGGATGAGAGTTGTAAATATAAATATGAACTTACGTTTAGCTTAATATAGATATAGGTAGTTACATACAGAAATATTTATAGGTATGTGATAAACACAGCTTAGTATATACACATATTTCTTTGTTCTGTTAGTTGAGGCTTCAAAGAAAAAACACGCAGCAATGAGCACACTTAGTGCCCAGACCTTGGTTTATAATATCATTCTCCAACAGAAGAAATCAGGGCTGAATTCCATTGAGAAATGGTTGATTCTAGGCCTGGGGCAGGAAAAATACAAGATAAGCCTGGGGCATCATATAGTGCCAGAAAGTAAGGAAATGCTTAACAACAATGAAAAAAAAAAAAAACACACAAAGATGGGGTATGTCAAAGCGACACAGGAGCCAAGTAAAAGAGCTGGCAAAGGCCAAAGCTGAAACACTGAGAACAACAAAATTAAGTAGTATTGGAATATAAACTAAAATATGAACTATCTATGAGTTCATAGTGAAATAGAGGAAAAGAGACAAATCTTTAATGCAGGAAAATTCCTAATAACTTATGTAAATATGCCACACTCAAAGAGGTGGAACATAACTTCCCCCTCCTAAAGTGTGGGCTAAGCATAGTTACTTCCTTCCAAAGAGGACAGCATGAAAAGGGATAAGAGATAACTTTACAGTGGAGAAACCTGACGAATAGTACCTCAGCCAGGTCATCAAGGTCAACACCAACAGGGATAAGTCATGTTGATGTCAGAAACTGCCACAACAAAGAGGAACCTAAGGAGACATGAGATAAATGCAATGTGGTTTCTTGATGGGATCCTGGGATAGAAAAAAAAGATCCTGGGATAGAAGAGTTTTTCCTTCAGTAAAAATTAAGGAAATCTGAATAAACTATGAACTTTAGTTAATAACAACGTATCAATATTGGTTTACTAATTTAACAAATATGCCATATTAATGTAAGATGTTAATAGAGGAAACAGGGTGGATGGGTGATATAGGAGCTTTGTATTATCTTTGCAATGTTTCTGCAAATCTAAAAATGTTCTAAAAAGTCGTTTACTTTCTAAAAAATAGCACAGGGTATTAAGACATTTAGTTTATTTAGACTTTAGAGTGCCAAAGCCATTACACAGCCTGCCTTAAAAATGGAATTTCTTCAGTGGGTTTAGAGAAATATTCATTTATCCTACTGTTTTAATGTTTTGAATTCAGAGTTAAATTGTCCAGTAAATGTCGCCTACCAATTACTTAAGTGAATGTCTCATGAATTCAGCATAAAAAAATCTGCGTGTTTAATTTGTATGTATCTGAAATACAAACAAGGAAAAACGACTAGGCCCTTGATAATTTTAAATTAAATGAAAATAAAAGAAATCCACATATAGCAGGTATCCACCCCATTGCCTAAATTTTCATTGCCTGAAATTGTTTTAGTAGAGAATGACATATATTGTGTAATTGGAACAGTTTTGTTCTCCTTAAATAAAATATTAGCCAAAGATTATTCAGGCTGCAACTGACAGGCGTTACTGCTAGTTCTTTCTAATTTAGAGAATTCCTTTAAAAAAAAAAAATTGAGTCTGTTGCTACATTGAAGCTAGAGGGGAGAGCAGGGTTGAAGCTCATTGGTGGTGTCCCTGGGCCGAGGGCAGGCTCTAAGCCAAGGGACCTGCTCATTGGTGCGCTCCCCGGCAGCTGTTGGGGGCGCGCCTGGGATGGAGCTCAGAGCCCATTGGCCGTGTCACTGGAAGATGGTGTAATGGACCGCTAAGGCCTGTGCAGCCGGTTTCTACGGCAACGGAGGCTTGAAAGAGCCACTCATATTTCGGCGTTCGCCCCCCACTCCCCCTTCCGGTGGGGGCAGGGCAGCCTGGATTTAAGGGCCGGTGCTGGAGGAGTGGGGGCTGGGAGTTAAGGGGACAGGGGCTTCTTCCTATCAGTCAACCTGGCAAAGCAACATTTGAACTGAGTTTGGGGAACCTGGCCAGCATGCTCATTGGGAAAGAAACCAGCCAAACAGAAAAGCATAAAGAAGAAAAAGAAAAAAAGGACATATAATTCCACCCTCCCCTTACCTCCCCATCAGTAACGATTCGTCTGCGAACGAACACAAAGCCTGGCACAGAATAGGAACTGAATACCTAATGGGAAGGAGAAAGAAAGGAAGGGAAGAAGAAAGTGAAGGAGAGAGGGAGAGAGACTCCAGGATGTGGGCAACGTGTCATGAGACAAAATGCCCGCCCTAATTGGGCGGAAAGTCCACAGAACCCTAGATCCGACCAAGTATGACAGCCTTGGCTATGGGGGCTTGAAGGAGAAAGGGGTCGCTGGTGCACAAGAAGGAGGGAAGGAGGGCGGCAAACAGGATCGTGACTAGGTATTTGAGAGACCTGACTCTGCTGTAGAATTCCCTGGGTTCATCTTCCGCTGGCTCTGCCACTTACCAGCTGCCAGTGCTTCAGCTCTCCAGATAGCAGTATCTTTGGGAAGTAAAAAAAAAAAAAAAAAAAAAAAACAACAAAAAAAAACTATCTCCTTTATTGAGTTAGTGTCAGAACTGAGCTGAGCTAATACATGTCAAGTTCTTAATACCATGCCTAGAACATAGTAAATGTTCAATCACCAGTAGCTATTATCATAACTGAAGAAGGAGTAAGATTTGACTAGGTGGAAAAAATAGGAAGGTTATCATTATTGGTGTGGTAAGGAGGGAGTGGGGCAGTGTGGAAATCCTACAAAAGAGACCAATTTGGTTGTCAAATAGAAAAGTATGGGAGATGATAGCCAAAGGGCAAAAAAGGGGGGGGGAAAGATAGTTAACTGTTCACTGAGTGTCTGGCCCTCTGCCAAGTCTTTTACATGAATTGATTTCATTTTTTCACCAGCCAGTTACCATAAAACCCATTTTTCTGGTAAGGAAACAGGCCCAGAAAGGTTTTATAGCTTGTCTGAGCTAAGAAATGACATAACCAAACAGGCATTTGTGGGGCCCAGGACAAGAGTACAACTGGAGGTCCATATAACATATGTCTCTAAATAGGTAGAAATTATACAACAGTGTACAGTAATGTGTTAAATATGTTCTGTTCTCCCTGATGGATATACTGTCATAACTACCTGGATGACCAGGTTTGAATTATAGTTCCAGGACCCTTGGAGTTCTGGGGCAGTATGTTGGCCAGCCCAAGGAGAGCTATCCCCTGGATCCTGCATCTAGCACTTGTCCAACTACCCCCCCAGGCCATCAGTGAGGGACTCAGCATGCATAAGTGAACATCTCAGCCCCCACATCCAAGCTGTCTTCAAAACAGCTACTTTGAGACCTAAGCCTGAGGTCTGTAAGGTGTGCATCAAGCAGTGCAGTTGCCCTCAGCTGAGATGGCCAAGAAATGAGACCCACAAAGGCTTTGTAAACAAGCCTAGGGATATTTTGGAAGGGAATTCTGGGGTTTCAGAGAATGTTCTAGAAAGGGAGGGCACAGACTCTGGGTAGGCAGTTCCTCTTGTGTCTATAGAATCTTCACCCTGCCTCCTGAGGAGGGGTAGTGGGAGCTCAGGGCAGGGCTACTCTTGCCAGGGGAAGTGAGTGTTGAAGCCAAGCATTTGGAATCCAGGAGCCTAGTGCTCCCCTGTGTCTCATGTAGTACAGTGAGGGGTGGGGGGCGTGTAGGGGGAATATGCAGGCTAAATTTGTGTGATATGCCCTCAGGGAAAAAGGGGAGGCTGGGCCTGACCTCCCAGACTGAAGGAAAGCCTTATCAAAGGTGGAAGACTGAAGGAGTGAATTAGCTTTTTAAGGATGAATGGATAAGTTCTAATTCAGATTAGAGTCAATGATGGCTTTGCTAAGGGTATCATTAAAGGACGAGTGGACACATGTGCTGATCTGTAACCTCAGCCAAGTAATTTCTAGATCATTCATGCCATAAATATTTATTGGGCTTTTGTTATGTGCCAGGCACAGTGCTAAATGCTGGAGCTACAACCCAGAGCAAAAAAGTCATGGTCCCTGCCCTCTTGGAGCACCAAATTGAGAGACAGAGGCAGATATTAATCAAACTACAGCATAAACAAACATCATTGGTACCTGCAGTGACTGCTGGAAGGAGGGGAGAATATAAGAGGACCTGGTCTAGAAGGTTAGGGAAGACTGCAGTTAGGAAGTGGCATTACAGCTGAGCACCAGGAAAGGTAAGGGTTAACCACATGTTGGGGAAGATAGACTTCTGGAATGACTAGCAGGAGTCACGCCTGGGTTAGGGGGTGAGGCCCAGAGGAGGACACAAAGTCTTTGAAGGTCTTTAAGCTGGGGAGTAATGTGATCAAATTTCATTCTTTTGCATTGAAGGAGAACAAGCTTGGAAGCAGGGAGACCAGTGAGTTGGCGGCTGTAGTCTTAAACCTTCCCATTAAATTTTCTTATTTATAAAGATAGAGGAAATGGACTCCTGTCACTGCAGAGTCTAAAATAATTTCTTTGAGGTGTTATGTTGAGTTTTGCATTGATTTTTGTTACTAATTTTTTTCCCCAAAGATATTACATGAAATAGTTAAAACAAAAACAAAATCAACCCTCCCCAAGGATATAACATGGAAAATAAGTATTTCTTCCATCCCAAACACCAAATATTTAGTTATTTTCAGAAGCTACAACAGTTACCAATTTTATTAATATCCTTCCAGAGTTATTCTGTACGTAAATCAGCATATATACATATTTATTCCTTCATTTTAAAATGTACTGTATATGTAAGTAACATTGAACACTTTCAATATCTTATAATTTTGTCAATTAAGCCTCAATAAAAATAATATTAAAATGTAAACAGCAGCATATCATATCTTGCTTTTTCACTTCAAAATATGTCTTAGAGATTATACATATAGAGCTGTTCTTTTTTTAACAGCTGTAGCTAGTTAGCCTATCTAACTAGTTGCCTATTGATAGATAATAAGATTGTTTCCAGTCTGCGGTGCCCTAAGTGCTGTTTCAGTGAACATCCTGATACATATATCTTTGTGCACATGTCCAAATTTAGCTATAGATTCGTTTCCTATAAATGACTGCTGAGTAAAAGATTACATGAATTTTAAATTTTGGTAGTGCCAAACTAACTACTTTCCAAAGATGTAGTTCATGTTTTATTTTAGAACTCTGCAAAGTTTCATTCTCCTCTCCAACATATCTGTGTGTATTCTCATGAAACCTATCCTCCCCCAAATATTTTTAGTCACACAGCTAGTGGTGCTGTATGTATGTGTATTGGCTTTGCACATGTCTGGTATGCTCTCGTGAAACTCTAGTTCTATCTTGGTATGATCTGACCCCTGCTCACCCTTAGCTTCCTCTTGTACCATATCCACCATACTGAACTACTCTGCCTGCTCTTTGTTGGCCATACCTGAGTTGACGTGAAGAGATGTAATGGGCACTTTGGCAGAGCAAAAGGTCTCTAAGAAGCCCAAGAGCCTCTTGTGAAAGCAGTTAGATGCTAGACTGACTTCCTAGCAAATAGGGAGCCCCAGGGGGAGTAGAAGGGTCAGAGTGCTAGACTGCCATTTTAGGAAGGTTATTTGTTCCTTAGACTGCCTCCTGCCCCCATCTAAGAGGCCCTCGCCATTGACTTCCACATAAACTCTATCCCCAGTGGGTGCTCTTCAGTCCTGACTTTACTTGACATCTTGTAGCACTCAACACAATTGTTAACCCTGGTTTATATGTCTCTACACTCTTGTTTTTCTTCTCCATTTTTGGCTGTCCCTTATTAGTTTGTCATGTTATCATTTTCCATCAGAAAAACTCTTGCTTGTCATTGGTGCTTAAAATATGAGTCAAGTTGCTATAATCTTTCTTTCCTCTGCTTTCTCTCATGACCCATTAGGAGGTTGTAAAATCCATTTAAAGCATTTATAAAAGAATCAAGTGAGAGAATATAAAATACCAGGGTGTGCTACCCACAGGATTAGGTTAATATTGTTTCTTTATATATATAAACTTTAATACACACACACACACACACACACACACACACACACACACACACACACAGTCTGCTGGTTGCAGTGTAAAGTATACATCTTATTGTGGGGTGTGGATAAAGAGTGTGAAAAGATATATGTTTATTTTTCAAGGCTGGAACTCTCTTTAGAATTTAAGATCTATGTATATTGAACCACGTATTCCACATTTTCTCTTAGACATCCTCTATGGAGATCTCAAACTTAACACATCCAAAATCAAACTCAAGACCTCATCCCAAACTTGGATGTTCTTCTCCATTCTACATCTCTGAGAATGAACCATTTATCTAAGTGCAGAAGATGGAAATCTGGGAGTCAGTAATCCTTGGTACTTACCCTTCCCCAGCCCATGTCTAAGTCTTGTTGACTTGAATATCTAAATATATCTTTACTATGCCTGTTTTTCTGTATCTCCATTGTTTAGGTCTAAGGTACCCTTATCTCTCACTTGGGTAAACTGGACTTTTTTCTACTTGGGCTCCCCTCCGACCCAATCTCTACAAAGTCTCCTGAATGGTCTTTTAAGAATACAAACCTGACCATGTCACTTTCTTGCTTAAAAATCTTTCAGTGGCTCCTCAACATTCTCAGAATCAAATTCTAAACATAGCTGGCTAGTTCCCCAACCCCAAGATCTCCAGCCTTATTTCTTACCATCATCTCCCTCCCCATCTCTGTATTCTAGCCACTCTGTTTATGTGCCTTCTATGCTATACATGCTGGAAAGCTAAAACATTTTCTGACTTCCTTGAAGCTAGGGCTCCAGCAATTAGATGTTCTTTCATGAGGTTTGGAAGGTAGAAGGCAGAGGTCAAACAGTTCGAGCTATTTTTGCTCATAAGTAAAGTTGTGGAGTCCCCAGCACATGGTGGCTGGGGGCTTCAAGGACTTGATATTTCTCTGTTCTGGCAGTAGTACTGGCAGTGGCTTTCTTATTTATTTGTTTGTTTGTTTGTATTTTAGGCGAGGCAACCATTGGTTGACCTCACAGGTTACAAGGAACTTGTCAATTTACAATCCCTTATTTCTTTATTTGTTACGCCTATAGTACCTGGTCTTCCTAGGTCGTCTTTCATTCAAGTACTAACCAGGTCCGACCTTGCGAGATCAGATGGGATCAGGCTTGTTCAGGGTAGCATGGCAGTAGACTGACAGTGGCTTTCTGGCTCCAGCATCCTGTCCTTGGGTGGCAGCTTTAGCAATGTGTCCTCAAACTCAGTCTTTCCAGTAATGATCTCGTAGCTTCTTTCTGACTATGAAAAGAGGTAGTAGTTCCCCTTTTAGGTCAGTTCTGTGTTCTAGGAGTCATTCCTAATACCCAGCCTAGAGTCCATCACTTTTTTCGATACCTGAGTTGTTTTTATTTCTAAACCTAGAATTATATACCGGACTTCATTTGATTTCTAAAATTGGCCAGGGCTCCTCCTCTGTAGGGCTGCTATGCTTGTTATTTCTTCAGCCTAGTCTAATACCCCTGCCACCCCTTCACTCTCACCACCATAGCTCAAATCACTCCCTATATATCCTTTCTATCTCAGTTCAAATATGTACTCTGGGATGTTATTTCTGACCCCTAAGACCAGATTGGTTTTCCTTGTTAAACATGATATTACTGTATGTTTCTATTAATGCATTATCACAGTTTATAATTATGGTACATTATTTGTATCATTCAAAAACTTGTGCTCCAGGGGGCTTAACTGTTTTGCTGTATTCTGTTGCCTACAAAGAGTTAGTGCTTAACATACATGGGTTGAATGAATGAATGGAATGGAGATGCCCAGAATGTAGGTTGTCAGGACAAAAATCAAGCCTCTTAAATAACACTGACAAGCCCTGTGCTACCTACAATTGGCTTTTCCCAACTACATCTTCCTGTGACTCTCTAGCCAGCCTGAACATGCTGTGTTCCAGGTTTCTGCACAGGCTGTTTCTACTTCCCTCTTCCCCTGGCTCTTATTCATCTCGTAGGTTTCAGTCAAGACATCTTTTCCAGGAGACTTGTACTGCAGACAATTCTGTACTGTTTTTTATCAGTACAGAATTTTTATGAGTATTTAAAAATAATTAACATTAAAACTTAATTGTTACTTATCTCTCTCCAAGTGTACTGTCTTGTTCATGGGTATATGCAGAGCACCTTGCACATAGGGCCTGGGTCGAATAGCCCTCAGTATTTATTGAAAGTTGAATGAATGTCAACTAGTCCACCAGCCTTAGTCTGGGGATCTCTGCACACTCCCCAGGAGCCCATGAACAACAGTGAGGAATTGTAATTTGGGGACTGCTAGATCAGGAGAGGAAGCTGGGGGAGGATTGTTATGCTCTAACTTGGAGGCTCAGTCCCCAGACCGCCAGGCAGGAGGCCTAAAGATTCTGTGGGGGATGGGCAGGGAAACAGTTTCTTCCTCAGCTCCCTCCAGGAGAGTTGCGGGGGAGGGGCAGCGAGAGGGAAGATTCCTTCCTTGGACGCTCCTTGGCACAGAAAGAAGGGGGCGGGGAGTATGATGAATGCAGGCTTTCTCCCCGCCCCTGGCTTCCAGCCCTGTGAGGGAGAAAAACCTAAGGCAGACAAGGGAAAGAAATGAGGGGGTAGGAGATGACCGGAGGAATCGAGGGTGGAAGAGTCTGTTTTCTTTGGGAGACAGGAAAGCGAGGCTGAGCTGGCTCTGAAAGGCAGGGTTCCCAAGAGCCAATCAGGCCCCAACTACACCAGCTCTGGAAATATCCTCGAGAATCACTGACTCAGAGGGTCAAATACACTGGGAACTTTAACTCTTAGGATCAGATATTAACATCTGAGCTGGAAAAATCCTTCAGAGGGGGGTGTGTGTGTGTGTGGAGGGGGTGTCTGAAGGGCTAGCTTGGAAGAGTATTAATTCTCTGGGGTTACCTGGACTCACTCTCTCCCTCCCATATAGGCAGAAAAGATGGCATTTTTTTTGAAAGCCCATGAATACTTTGCATCCAATTTCTGGCACTTAAAATAACTAAAATGATGAAGCTGACGTCTTCCCTGTTTTTTTCTCACTGGTTTATAATTTCCTGAGGGCAGAGTACCATCTTAGTACCGTTCAGAACTGTAGTCTCAAACCTGGCTGCCCATCTGAATTGTTTTGGGATGCTTACTAAAAGTTTTATTCACTCCAGCGGTTTTTATTCCTTGGAGCTTAGTTAAGCGCTTAAAACTTGAGTTTTAACAGTGTGCTAAGTGATTAGCACACTGGGTTTAGGGAACAACTCCAAAGGGCCTGGCACAACAGAGTAGGGCTAAGTGTTGCCTGCAGTTGATGAAACTTATTTGCAGGGCAAACAAATGGTGTGTAGGAAGTATGGATTGAACTAGAGACTGTGTACTCATGCACCTAACACTTTGAAAGGAAATAGCACAATAGTGTTAGCAATACAAAAGATAAATATTTATTCAGAACAAAACTTTTAACAATGGATTTTACATTCTAAGCCACAAGGAAATAGCAAAACATAATACAAAAGGAAGATAAAAATTTAGAAGAAAAGTAGTGTATTGTCTTTTCTACTTTAATTTGGTAACACTTAGTTGACCCAACTGTTCTCTAGCTTGGCCTATTTTGCAAGTACATTTTAGAGTTTAACAGTTTACTTATTCTGGGTTAAAATCATCTTTCTCCTGAGAGTCAGGAGGTTACAGGTGAGCTCCATTAGCTGCTTCTCTTGGTTTTCTACCTACTGAGGCTAAGGTGCAAATGTAAACCTTTGGTAGGTTTCCTTACACAGGAGTACCCCCATTTCTCACTGGTGGCTATGGGGAAGGGTTAAGGCCCCAAAGGACCAGGCACACCTTAATCCAGATACAGTACCCCAGGGAGCTATAATATAAGTGCATCCTGGATTATGTTCTTCTGTCCCTCTGCTATCTTTCAACTATTCGGAAGCCCCTGCTAAGTTTTGTCTTTCTGCTTTCTCTCCCAGATTATTTCTTAGCATTCCTCTAAACTCATTCTGGAGAGATCAGACTTTCTGGGCCCTCAAGTGTTGAGGAAAATGTTATGAAGTATGAGAGGTAGTGGAATGAGCACCATGTCTGGGGTCAGGGAACTCTACTCTAGGCCTAGCTCTGGCACCAGACAGCTATTTAATTTTGATCCAGTCATTTACCTCTCTGGGCCTGTTAAACTGTTGGAAAACCAGGAGATCGTTCTAAATCAGTTTTTAGGTCCTCTCCAACAGGAAAATTCTGGATTCCAGGATTCTTGAAAAATGGCTTCTGAGCCACTCAGAAAGAGCTATCATAAAGTCCATGCATTTTAATGCCATAAGAGAGGCCCTTGGCCACCATTCAGAGCTTACATACACTTCTAACAACACTGGTTTCACAAATTCTCAGACCACACAGATTAGAAGCAGCAAATTAAAAAGGGAGGGGAACAACTTGACAGAAGTTACAGTCAACAATGTTATTAAGTCAACAAACACTGATGGAGTGCCTACCATGTGCTGGGCCCTGTACCTAGTGATAGGGCATGAAGATGAACACGGCAGCCCAAAGGGGGAAAATCTGGGGAGAAGACAAGTCATGGGGAGTAACAAGTACAAAAGTCCCCACATACAAAAAGAAAAAAGAGGGGAGACATATCTGCACACTACAGTTCTTGGTGGTTGTTACTGATGACAGTCACCAAATCAGGAAAGGCTGAAATGGAGTAAACTCGGTTTAAGAAGGCAGAGAAATAGAGATGTCTCTTGTAGGTTAAAAAAGATCTTCGGACACAGTAAAAAAATGGTTTTAAAAAAGTTTTGGCACTTAAAGAGGGGTAAGCTGGCTCTGTGTTCACCCTGGCAGGCAGGCGGGTGTTCAGTGCCCGGCCACGCCGGTTAGCTGCGCTGCCACGGAATTGTGAACTGCTTTGGGACACTGGGCAAAAGCGTGTCCTCGCTTGCCACAGAGGTTGCATACGATGCCCTTCCGGCAATAAGGGCTCAGGTGCCCCTCCTCCCCGCACCTGAAGCACCTGTCCTGCGTGCAGCTGCCACTCATGTGGGTCCGGGAACCACATTTAAAGCACGTCTTGGGTTGTCCCTTGTACCAGCTGTAGCCCCGTTCGGCGCCCAAGAAGAAGGCCCCAGGCAGGTGCCTGACACCACCCTCCCCCTGGCGCAGCTCTATCTCGCACTTGTACTCCCCGGTCCAGATTCCAAACCTGTCGGTCACTTTCACGGGCACGGCAAGCACATCGCAGTGGCGTTTGAGCCAGGTCACAATGTCCTCCACGTCCACGGTCTCGTTCCGGAAGAGGATGAAGAGTGTCTTCAAGCTGGACTTGCTCCGCCCCAGCACCACAAAGTTCTCCCAGCAGTCCTCCTGCTCGCGCTTCTCCTCGTACACGCGTAGGAACAGGGCTAGCTTCTCCGCCGAGCGGAAGCTCACGTCGAACTCGCGGCTGCCGGGGATCTGGATGACCGCGTAGATGTCGCTCGGGTCCATGCCTATGGAGCGCAGAATGAGCGCGCCCACCACGAAGTCCCGGGTCGGGCAGGCGCCCTCGTCTCCCTGGAAACAGATGCGCACAAGAAAGCGGCCCTTGCTCGGGCCCGTTGCTGGGCTTACCACCGCCGCCTGATCGTCCTGAGGGGGCTGCTCAGCCTCGTCCTCTGCCGCACCGGGCCTGGCCGGGGTCGCCATGGCCACCGTCTCTGCCTTTTTCCTCCTACCGGCCTCCGTTGCACCCTTCTTCTTGCGGGAGTCCGCTGTCTCGCTGGCTGGGTCTCTCCGGCGGCCCTTCGGGTCTCCGTGGCCTGCAGGGGGGAAGTCGCCGAGGCCCGGAGCCGCTAGGCCCGCAGGGGCGCCAAGCCCACCGCCTGCGCCGCTGCTACTTTCCTCTTCCCGCCGGGGCGGTCGTGAGTCGCGGAACTCGCCCTTCTTCTCGGCTAGGTTCTTCACCACCTGGGCCCAGCCCAGCTTCTCGCGGCTGCCCTCGGTCTCCTCGGCCCGGACTGCTGGACGCGTGTGGAGCAGGAGTTGCTGCCGCCCCCGCTTCCTCTCCTCCTCGGCGCCGCCGCCGGTGGCCATTTTACCTCTTTCCCAGCATCCTCCACTCGCTCCCGCAGCCAAAGGGATCCCATCGCGCGCGCCCGCGGCCCGTCGGGGCTGTGGGGGTTTCGTTGTTGTTGTTTTTTTTTTTTGAAATTTGACGCTTCTCTGCCCCGCCCTGTCAAAATATATTTACACGCGGCGCAAGGCGGCCAGCGCTTGCTGGGAGCCCCCTGGTAACGGCTGAGCCTAGTTTCCGCTAGTGCGTACTCCCGCCACACCTCCTCGGCACCACCGCGGGATGGGGAACTTGGAGCGTGTCCCTGTCCCTTGCGAGGGTTTGGCAGCCTTGGGCCTCGCTCTCGAGGATTTGGTATTTCGTAAGCGGTCCTTGATGATTCATTCAAGCAGCGTTACTAACGGCCCACAGCCCAAAGGCGGGACAGAGTTTAGAAAGCTCTTGCCCATTTTTTCTATTTATACCTTTTCTATTAAAAACAAAAGCAAAACTTTGCTCTCTCACAGTGTGCTATTTTTCCAACGTTGGATTATGAACATTTTCAAACAATGTTGAAAGAATTGTACAGTGAACATTTATCTTTAACTTTTTAATATTGTAACTTCCTATTATTAAAATTTTACTATATCACACCTATCACACCATACCTATATCCATCAGTTCTTATTTTTTTGATACATCTCCAAGTAAGTCATTTTGCATTCTTTTAAAAAAAGATCTCTCATCATACTTATGATGACAATTATATCGAGCACTTAAATGCCCAGTGCTGCTCTAAGCACATTTCAAGCTTTATTACATGAAATCTTCCCAAAACAATGCTGTAATTACACATTTTACAGGACACAGGGACTTGGATACGGGGTTTAATCATTTTGCCAAATAGAGTTAATAGATGGCCCCACATGTAGGTGGCTTATATTTATTAAACCGTTTTGCTTCTCACATTGTGGATCAGGACTATTTGCATCAGACTCTCCAGTAAACCTGTTAACACAGATTCCTGGTTAAAGTTAGCACCGGACAGGATCTCTTCCTCATCTGTCTCCAAATAGTGCTTTGGAAACATTGATAAAATTTGGATGGCTTAGAGGATGGGTTTAATATCATGCTTTGTCAGCTTTGTTTTCTTTCATCATATCTGTGTGCATTTCAGTGACCATTCTGATTTTAGTGAAAGAAAAAGTGGATTGTGGAGTCAGGGAGACCCAAGCTTGAATCTGAGGGCTTCGAATCTCATTGTTACATGGGGCCAATGACCTCAGTTTTCATGCCCTCTCTTTACTCATCCATAACAGAGGAATTTAATATCTTTCAGAGGACTAATGTAGGGTTTCAAGTATATAAGCTGTGTTAAAGAGCTTGGTCCACAGTGGGTTTTCTAGAGAGGTTACAGGATTGGGCAATGGCTTAACAATGCTATAAAAACATTTCCTTCACTTTCCCCATTCCATTCAGTTAACTCCACTCACAGTTCCACAATTCTGGGAATGCCACACAGGGACAGTATATAGTTGTAGATGAGGGAATGTTTTTCTGCAATTAAAAAAAATTTTTTTTTTTTAAGTATAAAAATCTTTCTCAAAAGCCTCTGAATAGACTCTCACCCTGTCTCCTTGGCCAGACTTATCACATGCCTATGACTAAACCTAAATAACTAGCAAGGGAAATGGGCCACTAAGTCTAGCTCAGACTAATCATGACTGCTAGAGCTGGAACTGGGACTGGGGCTGGGTCCTGCCTCCTCTAAAGCCAATACATACCTAGCAAGATCAGGGTTTGTTAGCTGGGGTGAAAGGGATAAATGGCTGTTGGGTAGGCAGCCACCTGAGTCTATATACCTCCTACTTTTTAACTGTTTCCTGGTACAGAGCTTGCCAACTGGAATGCCATGCTACAGTGGGCTCTGCAAATAAGGGTGCCCAACATGGCGATTCCCTCAGCTCTAGGGGTAGCCAAGAGGGTCCTTCCTGTATGGCCAGAATACCTACACTGATTGCTTTTACTACAGCAGTCTCTTATATTTACCATAGTGTGCGAAGCAGTTTAAAACATTTTTCTGTGATTTTTAAGAGGAGAAGAAGGTTGGGAGCTCTGGCTTCATATTCTCTAATAACATTCTCCTATTGAAGTTTAGGTGATTTAAAATTATTTGCTCTTCAAATTATTTTTAAACTGTAATGCACTTTTAAATTTATGCTCTATTTAGCAAAATGGGATGTGGAGAGAGAATTGGAGTGGGGAAAGAGTGGAAGCTGATACTGTAGTCCAGGTGTGAGAAGAAAGCAGGTATGTGTATGTATGAGTGCTGGTAGTAATATCACACTGGTCTGATTCCAGAAGGTATTGCTGACAGATTTGGATGAGTCAAAACTCCAGGAAGAGAGTTGTCATTTTGAGTTGGGGGTGGGGGGAATGTTTCTGGGGAAAGGTTGCACATTAGTTGCCTATTAGGCACCCAAGTGGAGATTCTGAGTGAGAAGTCAGATATATTTGGTTGGAATTCAGGGGAGAGGCTGAAGATGTAAATCTGGGAAGCATCTGGGTAGAGATGGCATCCAAAGTCACATGAAACTGGAAGGGAGCACATGGCATATAAGTGGATAGAGAAAAAGAGGGCTGGATCGGAGTCATGGGACAATCAAATAATAAAGAGAAGAGGAACCAGCAAAGGAGAAGAGATAGGAAGCAACTCAAGAGAGTGGATTCTTGGATGTTAAATTTAAAAAGTGTATCAAGGAGGGAGTGATCCATTGTGTCAAATGCTGCAGATAGACCAAGTAAGATGATGATTGAGAAGTGATGGAGAAGTTTAGCAAAGTGGAGGCCACTGGTGGCATTGACAAGGAAAATTTCAGTGGAGAGGTGGAGAGTGAAAGTCTAACTTAAAGAGGTGGGAAGGAATGGGAGAGTAGGCAAACCTCCCTCGGAGTTTTGCTGTGAAGTGAAGCAGAAATGGGAGGGTAGTTGGATGGGACATGGTCACTTTTATTTTTTAAAATAGATCGGTATCCCAGTGGTAATAATACAGAGGAGAGGGTGATGGAGAATAAGGGGCGAATTGTAGTATTTTAGAGCAGATGAGAGAATTCAGTGCACAATTGTAGGATTCGGCCTTAGTAGGCAGTTTATACCTAGTCCCAAGAAGGAGGCAGGAAGGAAGTGATGTGAACTCGTGAGTCTACTGATCCTCAGGACTTTCTTAGTGAAATAGGAAGCAGAATCATTAGCCAGGAGTAAGGATGGAAAGGAAGTGATGGAGCTTTGAAGAAAGGAGAAATAGGACATAATTCTTTATGAAAGTGGGCGGGGCCGGCTGAGGGGTATTTAAAACCAAGTTTAGAAGTGGAGAGAGCTACATTTTGCCCTGCGATATTAGTCCCTCTAGGCGCTCGGTAGTCTGAGTTCGTTTCCTTGGAGACGAAGACAGGGAGGTAGCGTCCGGTCTCGCTGGGAAGTTTGAGTGGCCTGTGTTACCGCGCAATCCACTCCGAGACAAGGAAGTTGTAGAAGCCAAATAAATAGGCTTCTCAAGAGACCAGGTTCCCACAGGCCCACAACTCTTCATATATTTTCTCCAATGGCGCGCGTCTTTCCGAAGTAGGTCAAAAAAGCATCGCAGGGTGGTGGAGTGCGCATGCGTACTCTCCTTATCCCGTGCCAGGAAGTTTTCCCGCGGTCTCTCGACCCCGCCCTCTCCCCCTTCCACATCTCCAAAGCCCCTCCTCTCCTTCGCAGTCTCTGGGTTCTGGCTTGGCTCGTGTTCCTAGTAAGCTCTGGTTTTGGGTTCGAGACCCCACGCATCCTTCACGTTTGCTGCTTGCAGCTCCATGGGATGGGAATGATGAAAGTTCTTTACCCTCCCCATCCACTTTCCAGATCCAGCCTCCCTGATAGTCGCTCCACAATCCACAAGTTCCAGACTCTTGTGAGTACTGGAGGGCTAGGGCGGGGATAGGGCGCTCCCTGACCTTGAGCCCTTCTGCCCTCCACCCCCGTGGCGGTGACTGTCCTGGGTGATTTAATCCGGAGACCTGAATTCCTGGGTGATTTAATCCGGAGACCTGAATTCCAGGCCCTGCTGTGTCACACATTTGTTGGGAGACCCGGGGCATGCTCTGAACCTCAGTTTTCTCACTACCTTATCAGAATGTAAGGGTATATGATGTCGCTCTCTTATTTATCTCTGATTGCTACTGTGGTTCCCTGTGATCTTTTCCTTGCCTTCTGTTTCTCACAGTTCTTAGCACCTCAGCCTGAATGTGCTTAGTTAATATTGGCAGGCTGATAAAAAAAAGCGATAGCCAACATTGGTGGAGCACTTACCACATGCTTTCCAAAATAATCTTTCGGAATCCTTTCACCAACCTATGGAGGTATGTTTGTAATCATATCCAGTTTACAGATGAGAAAATTGAGGCTCAAAGAGGTAAAGCCACTTGCTCAAGGTCACAGATATCTATCTGTAAGGGGTGAAGCTGAGATTTGAACCTACCAAGCTGTGTGACTGGTTGTGTTATCTGTGGTAGGATTATGTTCCAGAGCAGCGGTCCAAACAGAAAATCAGGCCATCTACTCTGCTTCCAGTCCTACAAACCAGTGGCCTTAAGAAAAGCAAAGTGAAGACTTTGACTAGCATCCAGCCAGGTAGGTAGAGGTACTTAGGGGCTGGTGTGGTAGTTGGAAACAGGATAGAGTACATACTCTTGGTCCTTGGTGACACCATTTATATTAGGGGAGGCTAACTGCTGTAACAGACAATCCCCAGATTTCAAGTATTAATACAGAAGCTTATTTTTCATTTATGTCAAAGTAGTCTGGGCAGGGTGGAGTAGGAATTAATCTTTCTACATGATCATTCAGAGATCCAGGCTCCTTCAACCTATGGCTCTGGTGTTTTGTTAAAGCCTTGATATCCTTTTCTGGATACTTCTGCATCCGGGTGGCAGAGAGGGAACAAGAATATGGATGATTTTGTGGGCAGGTTTTTTCAGAGCCCAGATTTGAAGTGATACGTATCACTCTCACTCATATTCTAGTGGTCATAATTCAGTCATTGACCACCCTTAACTGGCCCAGCAGTATGTGTCCAAGAGGAAAAGAAAACAGGGTTTGGTGAACTAAAGATAATCTCTACCACTTCATTGTCATGCCTTCCAGGGGAGTTAGTTCTGAGGCCTTGGCTCAGGCACACATGGCTTCTGCCATTTACTTTTTTTGGGAAAGGCATTCATTCTTCTGAACTTTAGTTTTCTCATTTGTAAAATGAGGACACTAATACTTACCTGATAGAATTGTTGTGAGAAGTTTTCTTTTTAATGCATTGTTGCTCAGCCTTATCAGACCCAGCACTCCTTTTAATAACAAATATTTTGGGATATTCCTTTAGTATCCTGAAATAAACTTCATGGATAATATAACCTACCTACAGATATAATAAAAATTAATATAATGCCCTAAATATAAAATAAAAGTTATTTGTCGTTAAATAACAAATTTCAGTATGTAAGTGCTCAGGTTGGACACTGCTAGAAGACATGATAGTCATAAACTTACTCATAGATGTAGAGTCCTGGTGAATGTAACAGTTGCAAATATAGACTGACACATGATGGGATACTGGGACTCAAGTACTAGGGGGATTTTTTCATTGTGGCCATTACTTCCAGAGTGGTGCCATTTCTTGGTAAAGTTCTAAACAAAATAAAGTGCAGTATTTCTCTTGATTGTAGCTGCTTTCTGGGAAAATTCAGCATTACACTAAAGCCGTGCAAACTGTTTTTTATGTTTATATGTGAAACTGAGTTAGGTTCTGGGATTGGTTCATTATAGATAGGGTTTTCACCTATATCAGTATCTGCTAGGACTTTGGAAAATCAGGCAGGACATAGGAACATTCTGTGTTTTTTGGGGTTGTCCTGTTCTTGGGGATATCTAAGATCTCTGACCCCCACCCACAGATGCCAATTGGGACCCCCAATATTTGTGAGAACCCTGCCAATGTATCTCAACACCATTGTTGAGAGTCATTGATGTGAAGTGATGAGCACAAGCCCTGGTGGTAGTGACAGAATTTTTGTCTTTGACTCTAGACCTTATTCAGACAGCACGTGCAAAGAAACTCTTGCCTTTTTATTTCACTGGGGAGCAGTGAGGTATGTAACAGACACAACAAGCACAAGAGCAATTAACATACATCAAACACTTATTTTGTGCCAGATGCTGTTCTCAGCACTTTACATGTATCACTTCATTTAATCTTCCCAACAACCCTGTGAGGTAGGTGCTGTTATTATTACCTTCTCTTACAGATGAGGCACTGAGAGGTATAACTTCTAAGGTCACACAGTATAGCCAGGCTGTGACATTGAACCGTTTGGCTCCAGGACCCACATATAGTTGGAGAGAGTGTGAGCACTGGAGAAATGTAGGCCTGAATTGGTGCTCTCGTTTCCCTTCTTGCTAGCAATTCCATCTTAGTTACCTATCACAGCCTCAGTTTCCTTCCCTGTGGAAATGGGCACAAAGATTCTTACTTTATGCAAGCAAAATAATCTATGTAAATAATAATGATGAAAATAGCTACTGTTCGCTGAATACTTATCTCATGTCAAGCTCTGTTTTAGAAGATTCGTTCATTCATTCATATATTTATTCAGCAGCAGTCTTTCTGAGCCCTCAAATGCTTGGCATTGGGCTGAATGTTCTTGGTTCATAGTGAAAGAGACAGATGGGTTTCTAGCCACATCGAGTTCATGATCTCAACCTTAAACATTTAACTACTAAAAGTTTAAATACACCTGAAATAGAAGGAAGTCATCATCTCCTTACAATGACCTGGGAGATGCTCTCTCCACCATTTGACAGGTGAGAAAACTGAAGCTTAGGTTGGTAACATGTCTTGTGAAAAGTCATGTTCTTGAGGGCAGCTTTTGTGTACTAATCAGCTGATTCTACCAAGATAGAATAGCTCTATACCTTCCTAGTCCTCCTTTTTAGAACTAGAAAACCCTGGACATAACACAATAGACAAACAGAGAGTCTGAAAACTGGAAAGAAGAAGGTAGGCCGCCAGGATACTGAGCATACATAATCATTTGGCTTTCCTGCTATATATCTATCAACGGTACTACCTTAAGGTTAAATAGGATCCAGAGTAATATCTAAAACATCCAGATATAATTGAAATCACTTGTCATACAAGAATAAGGAAAATCACAATATGAATGAGAAAAGACAGGTAGTAACACTGAGATGAATCAGATAGAATTATTTGACTGTCTTTGTTTACAGATGACATGACTGTCTATGTACAAAATCTTAAGGAATCTACTAAATCTAAAAAACCCTATAATTATTAAGTGAGCAAGTTTGCAGGATACAAGTACAATGCACAAAAATCAATCACATTTTTATGTACTAATGAATATGTGGAAACCAAAATTAAAGAAAGAGTACAGTTACAGTCACTCAAAAAAAAATTTAGGTATAAAGTGAACAAAACATGCAGGATTTGTATGCTGAAAATTACTCAATGCTGATGAAAGAAATCAAAGAAGACCTAAATTAATGTAGAGACATACTGTGTACATGGAATAGAAGACTCAACATGGTCAAGTTGTCAGTTATCCCCATATTGATCTATATGTTATGCAGTTCCTATCAAAATCTCAGCAATGTTTTGTAGACATAAATAGGTTTACTCTCAAATTTATGTAGAAAAGCAAGGCCCTAGAATAAAAAAGATAGTTTTGCAAAAGAAGAATAACATGAGAAGAATCACTTTATGTGATATTAAGACCTGCTATAATAATCAAGACAACATAGTGTTGGCAGGGAGATATATACATAGATCAATGGAACAGAATAGAGAAACCAGAGATAGAGCCACACAAATATGCCCAATTGGTTTTTGACAAAGGTACAAAAGTGATTCAATGGAGGAAAAAAAGCCTTTTCCACAGATGGTACTGGAGCAATTAGACATCCATAAGCAAAAAAATGAACCTTGATTTAAGCCTCATAACTTACACAAAAATTAACTCAAAATGTAAATGTAGAATGAAATCATAATTATATGTAAAATGTAAAGGTGTAAAACTTTCAGAAAACATAGGGGAGCAAAATCTTTGGGACCAAGTGAAGGGTTCTTAAACTTTACACCAACAGTTTGTCCATAAAAAAAAAATGAAATAAATGGATAAGTATTACTTCATCAAAATTAAAAACTTGTTTTGTGAAAGACTGTTAAGAGGATGAAAAGACGCTATAGACTTGGAGAAAATATTTGCAAACCACATATCTGACAAATGACTGCTATGTAGAATATATCAAGAAATCTCAAAACAAAAATTATTCAATTAGAAAATGGGCAAAAGACATGAAGAGGCATTTCACCAGAGAGGATATATAGATGGTAAATAAGCACATGAAAAGATCTTCAACATCATTATCCATTAGGAATATGCGAATTAAACTCCAATGAGATGGAGTCACTGCACCATCTCTCAGAATGGCTAAAGTGAAAAGTGGTGATAACACCAAATGCTGGCAAAGAGAAGAAATTGGATCATGCATACATTGCTAGTGGGAATGTGAAATGGAGCAGCCCCTAATGTAATTACCATAATGATCAACAATTGCAGGTTTGGGCATTTATTCCAGAGAAAACTTAACCGTCACACAAAGACTAGTACACAAATATTTCATAGCACCCTTATTCATAATGCTCCCAAACTGAAAACAGTCCAGATGTCCTTCAGTGAGTGAATGGTTAAACACTATGGTACAGACACACCATGGAATACTATTCAGTAATAAAAAGGAAAGAACTATTGCTATCCTCAATAACTTGGATGAATCTCCAGAGAATTTTGCTGAGGGAAAAAAGTCAATCCCAGAAGTTACATGCTATATAATTCCATATATATGACATTCTGGAAATGACAAAATTATAGATGGAGAACAGATTAGTGGTTGCTAGGGTTAGAGACAAAGGTGAGGGAGGATGGTAAGGGGAGAGAAGTAGGTGTGGCTACAAAGGGCATGAGCTATCCTTGTGATGGAACTGTTTTGTATTTTGCCATCTTAACCTTGCCCGTCAATATCCTGGTTGCGATATTGTACTTAGTTTTGCAAGCTGCTACCACTGGGAAAAACCAAGTTAAGGGTATATAGAATTTGTCTTCATTGTTTCTTAAAACTGCATGTAACCTGAACTGATCTCAAAATAAAAAGTTTAATTAAAAAAAAAAGATAAATCAGGGCTATTACCACTAATGAAAAGATACACCCATTATTAAAGCTACAGATCTTAAGTACTTAAGTTCGGCTTACAAATCTTATTGTTTTTATGAATACTTGTAATGGAGATTTTAGAACTTAGTTAATTAAATTCTTCTAACCCTTTTAAGCCACATTTAAAATTTTATATATTCATTTTCATTTTCAAATAGTTCACTTGTCTGATTAACAAAAACCATTGGGTATTTACATAATTCTTGAACATTTATACTATGTTTTTTCCTATGCATATCTATGATAAAGTTTAATTTATAATTTAGGCACAGTAAGAGATGAATAAGGTCTCTCTCACTGTTATAATATCTTATACTCATCCTTCTTGTGATGATGTGCGATGAATATGGTCTCTCTCACTGTTATAATATCTTATACTCATCCTTCTTGTGATGATGTGCGATGAATATGGTCTCTCTCACTGTTATATAATATCTTATACTCATCCTTCTTGTGATGATGTGCGATGATATAACGCCTATGTAATGAGATGAAGTGAGGTGAATGATGTAGGCACTGTGACATAGCATTAGGCTGCTGTTGACCTGATGATATGTCAGGAAGAGGATCATTGAGCCATGATGAAGATGTCTTCACCCACAAATTTAATGTCTTTTCCATCTTAACAAGCACTTATCACGCACTGTGGCTACATCTCTTGCAATTTGAGGTGTGACAGCAAAATTAGCACAGATTTCCTTTTCCTTCATAATTTCACAGATAGAAGATTCATTTTTACCATAGATCTTAGCAAACCCAATGTACAATATTTTTTTCTTGTTAATTAACGTTGAGAACATTCAGCTTTTCACTTAAAGGAAGCACTCTATGGCTTCTCTTTGGTGTATTCGAATTGCCAACATCACTACTCTTATGCTTTGGGGCCATTGTTAAGTAAAATAAGGGTGACTTGAACACAAGCACTGCGGTATAGAGACAGTGGATCTGATAACCCTGTTGGCTGCTAAGTGACCAATTGGTGCGGAGCATATACAGTGTGAAGATGCTGGAGAGTTGATTGATGTCTGCCAGGGATGGAGCAGAACAGTGTAGTATGATGTTTTGTCATAACTACTCAGAACAGTGCGCAGTTTAAAACTTATGAGTTGTTTATTTCTGGAATTTTCCATTATATATTTTCAGACTGCGGTTGACCATGGGTAACTGAAATTGCAGAAAGTGAAACTGTGGTTAAGTGGGAGTGGTGGCGGTGGCTTCTGTACAGAAAATTCATAACTTTAACATAAATTATTTTAATTTACTTCATTACTTTAGTGCTTAATACGAAATTTTGCAAGGTTAAGAATATTGATCCATAAAGAATTATTTTTCTGAAATGAACCAGGTTGTACCTGGAGCAGGGATTTTGGTAGGGGCTGAGTGCAGCTGCAGCATTTGTGGCAATCTGGGTGACTCACTTCATGCCCGTGCAGGACACGCTGAGAGGAAGCAGGGATTCTAAGAACATGCCCTCCAAATGCCTTATTCTGATCTGAATTATTTTCCTGTACTGCTTATCTGGCAGGACCACAGCTTTTATAGGTATTTCAGAGACAACCAGTTAGAGTTTTGCATAGCTCCTGTGCCTTTGCCTGGTGGCATGATCCTGATCCCAATCCTCAGGTCATTAGTAATAACTGACAACTGGTATTGTATACCTAGTACTGTGTATTCAGCACTGAATATATGTTGAGTACTAGTCTAAAAAAGTGTAGTAACTTCTTATTTAATCTTCACAACAACCCTATGAGATAAACATGATGATTATTCCTATTTTACAGATGAGGAAACTGAGGGACAGAAAGGTCTTGTGACCTGCCCAAGGTCACACAGCTGGTAGAAGGCAGAGCCTGGATTCAAACCCAGCCTGTCTGGATCATTAGTTCTTGCTCTTACCCCTTCCCTATTTGAGCTTGCCATTGGCCAGGTTGGTGGGAGAAATTGGGGGTGCTTGGCTGTTTCCTTTTGCTATCCCTCTTCTTTCCTCTGTCCGTATCCCTAGTCACTGTGGTATGTGGAAATCTGTGCTTCTCTGTCCCTTATATCAAGGCACAGAGAGGGGCCTGGGAGCTTAATGATGGATGTGAGTTTCTTTGTCTCACTGTCACATATTATAAGTTTGTGAGGGAGTGGGCCTGGGGCCTGGGCCATCTCTCATGGATAGTGCATTCCCTGAGACTTGACTCCAAGCCTGACTATACTCTCACTCTCTCTGCCCTGTTTTATGCCCTAGAGTATTCCAAGCCCACCATGTTGATAACAAGTAAGCTGAGGAGTCTACAAGAACTGCACAGAGCGAAGTCGGACTCTGGGAAGATGCAGGCCAATGTCCGGCTAATGAGGGTATGAGGAACAGCCTCCCACAGGCACTGGGAATATGCACCGAGCACTTTATGGGTGTCTGATTTGACTCATTTCCTCCTCATAGCAACCCCATGAGCATGCTTATCATCATCACTGTTCTACAGATGGGAAAACTCAGGTGCAGGGAGATAAATGACTTACACCAGGTCACAGCTAGAGAGTGGCAGTACCAGGGGTCAGAGCCAGTTCAGCAAAGTGCCGTTGTGTTTTAAGACTCAGGAAAACAATCAGAATTCTTTTTTCTTTCACTGCATTAGGAACACAGTCTAGTGGTTTGTTCATTTTAAAATTTCCAGTAAATTCCTTTCATGGAATACAGTATACCTCGAAATAAGGCTTAGAAGCTTATATTAATTTTTTCACATCAACTGATACAATTTTGGATAATTAATTTTCTCCATTGTTTTTTATGGCTTCAAAGTATTTGAAATGACTAAAAGAAGAGAGCTTTTGTGTCTATAGCAGAAAGTAAAATACTAAATACTATAAGTACTACAATACTTTACATGTCTATGACAGAAAGTAAAATCCTAAATACTATAAGAGAATTCTTAACTTCTCCAAGAAAGTATTTAGTAGCTCAATGAGAAATGACTACTGTGTAAAGAAATAGGGGAAAATGTATTTACTTTGAAACCTTATTTCTCCTTTAACCTTTAGTTTTACAAAATGGTTTAGAGGCAGTACGAATTCTTAAAGGAGAAACTCGCATTTCTCATTTATTTTTATACTGACTTTGGAAGGATTCATGAGTTTTTGTTTGATATAAAACATGAAAATGGATAATTTGGCTCTAAAACCTGTTCTCCTAACCAGTTCCTAATACTGTCTCACAATCATTTATTCATTTAGTCAACAGATTTATTGAGTACCTTCTATGTATCAGGCCCTATTCTAAGAGCGGGGATTCACCAGTGGTGTGGACTCTGACATTAGGTAACTCATATTTTACCAGGGGAGACAGACAATAAACAAGTCAAATAAATTTGTAGTATATTTGGTGATGCTAAGAACTATAAAGAGGCATAAAGATAGAGGGCTGGAAAATCATGGAGGAAGGAGTTGCTGTGACTGTTTTAGACGGGTGATCAAGGAAAGCTGCTAAGGTGACATCTGAGGGAGAAATGTTCTAGGCAGAAACCACAAATACAAAGTCCCTGAGGTTGGTGTGAGATTGGTGTGAGGTCTGTGTGGCTAGAGCAGGTGATGAGGAAAGATGGTGGGGTATGGGGGGTAAGGGGAGTAGCTTGTATACAGCCTTGCAGTCATGATTAGTGTGATTTGTGTGTTTATACTGAGTAAGACGCAAAGACCTCAGAGGATTCTGAGTAGAGCAGGGAAGTGATCTGACTTAGGTTTTTGCAGGAGTCCTTGGGCTGCTGCTGTGTGGAGAATGGACTTGAGTCAAACAGAGGTAGAGAGCAGAAACTACCCAGTTGGTTTGTTCTGGAGATGGAGTAGGATCCTGACTCTGCCTTAGCCTCAGGACAATTATTTATTTGATCTGCAACTCATGAGAGAGTGCCTACCATGTGCCAGGCACAAGGCTGGGTGTTGGGGACACAGCTATAAACACAGAACTCAGAATACGTGCTGTTATAGAGCTTACACATTATTGGGGAGACACATAATAAATGCATTTAAAAAGCCCAAAGAATAGATACTCATCAGCTTATTCAACCCATGCTTATGAGCTCTAGGCACTGACCTGTGTGCTGGAGATAGGGCTGTGACAAAACAACCAATGCCCCTGCTCTCCTGGCTGTGACTTTCTAGTGGGGGAGACAGACAGGAAACAAGATAATAAGAAAAATATCTTATGTTGGATGGTGATAAGTCCTAGGGGAAAACAAATTGAAAAAAGGGGAGACATAATTATAGTTATGTAACTGCAAATTGGGGTAAGGATCAGGAGGGAAGTGAGGTCTAGCATTTCTACTAGATCTAGTAGTCAGGGAAGATCCATTTCTAGGGAAGCAGTTATTAATCCTAGAGTTTAACAGAATCACCAGGACTGGGGTGTGGTAACAGTACGGATTCCTGGCGCCAGCCCTACCAGTGTTAGCTCAGTGGGCCCCAGACTGGGAGACTAGCATTTTTCACAAGATACTTCTGGTCCTTGTGGGCCATATTTGAAACTATTTTGTTCTGGAGATGTGGAGGCAAGATAGTGGAGCAGCTGGGAATTCAGACTTCAAGAACAACAGCTCTGCTATGTATGACCTTGGGTAAGTTACTGAATCTGACCCTTGGTTTCTGCTTCTATGAAGTGGGGCTAATAATAGTGCCAAGTGAGCTAGTGCATGTGACATTCTTAGCACAGTTTCAGCACGTAGTAAGGATTCCATAGATTTGCCCTATTACTCTTATTATCTGAGGAATATGGTAGCTGAGGGCTAGTATGGGGCAGGAGTTCTAGCAAAGGACAGGAATGAGGAAAAAGATTAAAGAAGAGAGAGCATAGGTGTGGCAGAGGTGGAGCGTTATAGCCAGTGAGAGTAGTATCAGCTTCTGCTCACTGAGTGCACACTGAGCATGCGAGGCCTTGCTGCTAAGTAGCTTGATTGCGAATATGGTCATATATATTTTTATAGCAGGTCTCTGAAGCAGGTATGAGTTTCCTCACCTTTAGAATGAGTATAGTAAGGCTCTGGGAACCTAACTTGTCCAGTTTCCCTTAGGTGTGGTAAGTGGCAGAGCTGAGATTTGAACCCAAGGTGTGTCTGGATCTAACATCCACATCTGAATCACTTTGAGGTTTAGTCACACCTTGCAGCTTTAAGCCCTCTCAGTTCCTTGTCTTATATAGTGGAAAGACAGACAGTGGGAGTCAGAAGTCTGCCTTTCCAGCTCTGGTGCTACCACTTTCTGGCTGTGTGACTTTGGGCAAGTCACTTAACTTGTCTGAGCTTTCACCCATCAGTAAAAGAGTAAAAGAGTAAACATAGGACTGTTGGAGGATGAACTGATACTGTGTGCCATGTGCTGAGCGAGACACAGTGCCCAGCACATACTAGGCCCTCACCAATTGTTACTGTTGTTATTATTGTAGATTTTGTGTACTTGCCTATGGGTGACTTTAGTCAAGCCACTTAATCCCTCAGACCATCATTGTTTCCACAGGAGTGTTGTATGAAATGAGAGATTACTAACTCAGCTCAGCTGCTTTATGAGAAATGGTAGCAGTTATCTACTCTGTCTCCCCAGTCACGGCGCATCACCTCTACCACCTTCTTACCTACCTGGGGCATTTTCTATAATAATTATTTTTACTACTATATTTCATTGATTTTAGGAAGGCATTGATAATAAAGTGCACCTTTATTTTATTTACTCATTAATAAAATGTTTGTCAGACTGTGACATGTACCAACTGTAAGATGCATCTCCACCTCAGAAACTTAAAGTGGGAAAATGGGCATTTTTAAGATGGATGAAGTAGTTGGAGGTGCCCTGACACATAGACAATGGGGAACCGCCTCCCAGCACAGTTGCATTTACCAGTCAAGGCCGCAAGGGAGCGAGTGTCCGCCTGGAGGGAAGTGGGCCCCTAGCTGCCTGTGGCTCCAGCCGGCCTGGCGCAGCACCGCCTACCATTCTCTTCCCTCCGACTGCAGAAGATGCTCAGGAACCGCCAGACCTCTCTCCAGGAGCTCCGTAACCACGAGGACTTCCTCACCAAACTAAATCAGGATCTGATCAAGACCATCCAGGACATGGAGGACAGCTCAACCCTGAAAGTGCGGGCGCTGCTGCAGCAGCAAGACATCCTTGGGGTGAGGCTCCACTATGGCCCCGAAGCCCCGCCCCTGCGTCTCGGTCCTGCCCACTGCGCCACCCTCCTGACTCTGGTGCGCTCTCCTGGCCCCTCCCTGCTGATTGCAGAGCTGCTGCTTCCTTCTGGAAGATACATTTTACATACTTGGCGCCACCTGCCTGGGCTTTATAATCAGACTAAGATGGGGAGCTCATCCCAACGCCCACAGTTATTAGCTGGGAGACATTGAGTTAACTTTTGCGCTCTGTAAATAAAGTAGGGCTCAGTAGCACTCAACTCCCAAGGAGAGTTATACTTGGCACACAGTAGGTGTGCAAGGGAAAGTAGCTGGTACTACCACTACCAGGAGCAAAGACTTATACAGTGTAACACTAGTGATTTGTTTATACACATAATCCTTATAACAGGGTTGTGGGGTGGGTATTGTTATTTTCTTTATTTTATATGTGAAGAAATGGAAACACAGAGAGGCTAGGTGACTTGCTCAAGGTCGCTCTCAGGGTTACCCATCTAGCATCTGAGATTTGGGCCCAGGCAGTCTGGCACCAGGGTCTGTGTTCCTTCCACCAGGCTGTGATTACCACCCTCATCCACTGGTGGTACTTCCAGTCTGTGGGTGCAGAGTGACTTTGCGGAGAGTGCAGGGAATGTCCTTGGCCTTCTCGAGGAGAGGCTGGGTGAAGCTTTGGTGAGAGGTTGAAAGTTCACAAGGTGCTCAGGAGTTTGGGCTGGAGAAGAGTCAGAGAAAATGATTTAATGGAGAAGTGGTTCCCCTCTGACTGCCATCTGCCCAGAAAGAAGAGGGACCAGGCTCACCAAAGCCTGTGAGATGAAGATAAAATGAAGTCTTGGGGACTCAACTGGTCTACTCGGGCTGCCATAACAAAATACTACAGACCAGGTAGCTTAAATGACCAAAATTTATTTTGTCAGTTCTGAAGGCTAGAAGTCCAAGATCAAGGTGCCAGCAGGGTTCGTGGCGGGTAAGACCTCTCTCCTTGGGGTGCAGACGGCTGCCTTCTTGCTGTGTTTTCACATGGACTTTCCTCTTTGCTCACATGGAGTGAGAGAGATCACTAGCATCTCTTCATCTTATAAGGACACTAGTCCTTTAGGATTAGGACTCCACCCTTTTGACCTCATTTATCATAAAGTACCTTCATAAAGGCCTTATCTCCAAACATAGTCACATTAGGCATTGGGGCTTCAATATATGAATTTTGGGGGAGGAGACACAATTCAGTCTATAACAGAGACCAAGGACATACAGAGTTATTCAATCCAAGGAAACATAATGGAATATTCTCCATACTTAGACAAAGTCTTTCTTTGATTTTCTGTCTTTGGTTCATTAATACATTTTTTGTTCATCCTGAGTGCTTCCTGTGGGCCCTTGGGAAAGAGTAATCAGTGGAACACCTTGTCCATGTCAAGCTCTCATTCTAGTGGGGTCACAGTCACTTAGAAAGCTATTTGTGTGTACTGTGATGGGGACAAGGACCTTGGAGTTGGTGTTGGTGTGGGGGGGGGGGGACTCTAATTCAAACATGGAGGAACAGGAAGGCTTCTCAGAGACATAGGTGTTAACTGGTAGAGAGCAGGTGGTTGTTCCAGGCAGAGAAATGGGGTGAGAAGAAGCATAGCTGGCTCAAGGAGCCACATGTTGCTTAGCATGGCTAAATGATAAGGTGTCAGGAATGGATCAGAGAGATGAGATTGGCCCCAGCTAGATGGAGGAAGACATTGTCAGCCAAGGTAAGGAGTTTGGACCTTATTTATGGGGCACAAGGGAGCCTTTGGAAACTTTTAAATAGGAGAGACAGGGTAGCTCTAATTTTAAAGATCACTCAGACTGCTGTGTGGAGAATTGATCAAAGGTGAGGACTAGTTAGGAGTAGCTGTTATATTTCAGACTGGCGATGAAAACTCGAATAAGATAGTGGCAGTGGGGATGGAGAGAAGAATGTGGCCATGAGGGCTGTTTGGGGGATAAAATCCATACCATTTTGTGACATTTGTGGTGAGGGAGGGGAATAGAGACTGATGCCTGGGTTTGTGCCTGAGTGCCTGGGTGTGTGGTAGGGCCGCTGGCTGAGGTGGTGGTAGGAACTGGGAACATTTAGAGAGGGTAGGGCAGTAAGTGACTACTTTCTAGCCTCTGGTCAGGTTCCTGAGCCTGGGAGTGGGGTTTGGTTTGGGGGCTCCTCTGAGGAAGTGCCGAGCCCCCTGAGAGCCATGTTCTTGGTGGAGTGAGCTGACCCCACCACTCCCACAGACTATCAGCAACACCTTGGAGTACTCAAACAAGAAGACGCTGCAGCAGATGAAGTATGAGCTGCAGGAATGGGAAGAGAAGCAGGAATCCAAGATGAGCTGTAAGAATCCCTGGGGCAAAGTCCTTGATCCTAACCTGCCCTCTTGATAGGTCAGCTTCAGGGCACTCACCTAGCACCTATTGTTCTGGAACCTTCAGGCACATCATTTCCCTTTTTAGGCAAATGAAATTGCTAAAATCCAGAGCTAGCCACTTGCTTATGGAGCATTTAGCATTTCCAGGCCCTATGTGTCATTTTTATGGGCACAACTCTTAGTCTTTTCCACTGTCTGTGATGCTGGGACTGTTCTCCCATTTTACATATGAGGAAACAGGCTAAGGGAAGTGGAGTAGCCTACCGAAAGTTATACAGCTGGAAGCCAGAGTCTGATTACAGCCTTTCTGTTTCCTATCAAAGTCCCTCTGGGAATTGGTGGCAGGCCAGGCCTCTGGTCTCCTGATGTCCATTCTGCTGAGCCTGTGGTTTCTTTACCTGGATTAGACTAGAAGCTTTCTGAGCAGAGGGCCAGTGTGTCAGGCAGCTGCAGATACCGGGGATCCCCTCCAGGGAGGACAGCAGGATAGACTGTCTTAATTCTGCTGTGGTTGTGACCTGAGAGCCAGTATCGCCCCCATCTCCCTGGGCTTTTTGCCTTGGGTGTGTGTATATGAGTAGACAGGTCCAGAGAGGGATGGTCTTGGAGAAGTTCACACATAATGTTAGTGGTGGAGCTGAGACTGATCTCAGGATCTTGTTCCAGTTTAGTTTCTTTTACTTACCCAGTGTTGCCTCATCTGTGGGAATAAAGGCTCTTTAGGGGCTTGACTGACTCCTAGCCTGTGAGCTTGCTTCAGCTCAGACCCCAGTCCATTGGCCAAGGAGAGCTTTGTCTTCTGGTTCTCCTGGAAGTGGTTCTTGAGGGAGGATCCTGCCTCCTCTTCCTTCTGACCTCTGCAGACCTGGAGCAGCAGGTAAAGCAGCTGAATGCCAAGATCAGGAAGACTCATGAGGAAGTGAGCTTCTTGAGCACTTACATGGACCATGAATATCCTGTCAAATCAGTCCAGATTGCCAGCCTTGTGCGCCAGCTGCAGCAGGTGAAGGACAGCCAGCAGGTAGGTGAGCCTCAGGCCTTGCCCTATTGGACTCGGGGGAGACAGGGCTGGTGGCTAATATCCTTCTGCTGGCCCCCAGGATGAGTTAGATGACTTAGACGAGATGTGCAAAATGGTCCTGAGGTCTTTGTCTGATCAGATTCAGATGAAGAAAAAAATGCTTCTGAACACTCTGGTGGTGGTGAGTAGCCAGCTGCTGTGGTGGGTATTCAGGTCCTGCCCCCAGCCCTGCTTTTTTCCCCATCCTCTGCCTCCAGACCCACTGAACCCACCAGCCTCTGCCATGCACTGCTGCCCAGGAAGAGGCATGTAGGGCCAGATTCTCTTTTCTTCACAGAAAACTCAGAAACCCCGTCAAATGGCTCTCCTGCAGAAGACACGGGAAAGCGAGAACATGGTGAAAAACATGGAAAAGTTCAGAAAAGTGAGTGGGCAATGATGGTGATGATCCCTTTGTAGGCAGCAGAAGGGTGGGCAGCCCCCAAGACCTTTGAGAGTCAGGCTTGTCCAACCCTTGTGCTCAGGAGGTTTTAGACTCTGGTGCTGGTCTTCCTCCTTGCCAGTGCCATTACTGTCAGTCATCATCCATCTGAGAAGGGATTCATGGCAGCCAAGGCTTTGCCTTATAAACTAGCATTACTGGTCATGACCCATTAGCAACATCACCAAGCATGGGCTACTCAGACATCATTTTACTGTCACTAGCCATCCCCTGTCTTCACCCCTTAGTTCTTGTCATTGACCATCATTCATTATGTGTGTTCATTCATAATGAACTTCACCATCACCACCCTTTTATTAATTTTCATTATCTTTCACCTTCATCAGATATCTGCGTGAATGGTATTCACTGTCTCCGCCAGCCCCCATTAATCCTCATTATCAAGTACTGCCTTCCGCTTTGCAACCTGTCTCCATTCTCCACCGTCTCCTCACCTTTTACAGAACCATCAAACATTTTCACTACCTTTTGAGCCAGCTCTGCCCTGCCTGGATGCCCTTTTCTGGAGTCCAAGAACTCCCAGTGACAAAGCCCAGGCTGTTTCCTAGATGTCTTTATTCCTCGCCATTTTGCTCCTTTCTCCATTCGGTTGGGGGACATTTGGCTTCTTATTTTCCCCTGCTGTGCCTCTCTCAGTTTATCAACGAGTTTGAGGAGGAAGTACCCATATTAAGGGCCAAGGTGAAACAGCTCCAAGTCCAGACCCAGGAACCCCGAGAGATTGTATTTGCAGACGTTCTACTTCGGAGACCCAAGTATGTGATCTTTTTGCAGCTGCTGCTTAAACTAGATGGTAACCATAGTTCTCTCTACTTATATGGAAAGAATAATATGTGTTATTTACTGAGCATTTATTACTTACCAGCAGGATTTCATTTAATTCCATGAGCAACTGAAGTTGTTTCCCTTTGATAGCTGAGGAAGCTGAGGCATACCTGGGTCTGTCACATAGTGAGTCCTTGTTGCATTGGTGTCAACTGGAGGAGTGAGGCTCTGAGAGAAGTAGGCTTCTCAAAGTGACACAGAGCCAGGTGTCCAAACCAGTCATCCTGACTCCAAAGAGAGTGCTCATCCAGAGAGGCCTCAGAATTTTAGAGCTGGGTTCCTGTTCCCTCTTGACCTCAGACCTTTGTAGGGGAACATTAGGCCTGTCAGACACATTCCTTTTTCATTTTTGACGTGTGTGTGGATGTGTGTGTGCACTTACACAGTTGGGCTGTGAGGTTGTAGATGTGTTCTGGGATGGGGCTCCCCAAGTAAGTACCAGTGTTATAAAGAGCAGGGCTCCCTTGAGACGTGCTCCCCACTCTGCAACTAAGGTACCTCTGCTTGGCCTCTCACACCCCTCTGCTCTTCCCTACCAGGTGCACCCCAGACATGGACGTCATCCTTGACATCCCTGTTGAAGAGCTGCTACCATTCTAGATAGCAGGGCCCTGGCCGCCCTCCCCTCCCTGCTTTCTTCCCTGTGCCTGGAGCCTTGAGTTGTCTACTTCCAAGATCCCATCCTCAGTCAGACCCTGGTCTGCGGTTTCTCCCCTCCTTTCCTTTTGATTGCTGCTGCTGCTTGGGTCAGGTGGGAATTTCCAGTCAAGTCCACCATTTTTTTTTTTTTTTTAACCAATAAAGCTGGATTTGCATCTGTTCTTTGTCAGTGTTTGGGGGTTTCCAGTCAGGCCTTGTATAAGATGTGGTGAGCCCCTGGACTTTCTTAATGATGGGCAGCTTTGCTAACTACATCTGGGCCCAAAACTTCTCCAAAAATACCAGACTGACCCCCTACGTGAGTCTCCCTGGCCTTGTGGCACTGGGTCATCCCCTCCTTGGTGCAGTGGGAGCCCATGTTCTCTCTCAGTTTGTGCCCAGACCTGTTGAGGCCAGTGCCAGGGGGCGGGGGATGGGGGATTTCTTGTGTTTGATGCATTTGGGAACTTACTGGGCCTTCATTGCTGGTGGGCATCTTTCTTCTAGTCTAGCAGTCTGTAAATGGCCTCACTCTAGCTGTTTATGGACATGAGGCACAAACTGATACCCAGGTCCAGTCAGGCATTGTTCCCCACTCCATGCTCTTCTGTGGTAGACTTGGAGATATGCTATCCAGATTCCCCTTCAATAAAGCATTTGTTGCTCCAGTTACTGGGTATGCTGTGGGCAGGTGCCCTTCAGCTGTCAGACCCTTCAGGTTTGCCATGGCTGCAGAGAGCTACCATTTTAGATTCCCACGAGTAATGCACAAAGGGTCCAATTTCTCCATATCCTCACCTATACTTGTTTTTTCTTTCTTTTTTTCTTTATAATAGTAATCCTAATAGGTATGAAGTACTATCTCATGGTTTTGATTTGCATTTCCCTAAGGACTAATGATGTTGGGCATCTTTTCATGGGCTTATTTCAAAGCCTTTTGTGTGACTGAGTACTCTGAACTTTTGCTCTTTCTGAGATATTTATTAGCAAAAATTTGTATAGCTAGACTCTTAGCATTTTTTCTAGAGCAGTGGTCCCCAACTTTTTTGGCACTAAGGATGGTTTCATGGAAGACAGTTTTTCCACAGATAGGAGTTGGAAGGTATGGTTTCAGGATGATTCAAGCTTATTACATTTATTGTGTATTTTATTTCTGTTATTATTACAGTGTAACATATAATGAAATAATTATGCAGCTTACCATAAGGCAGAATCAATGGGAACCTTGAGCTTGTTTTCCTAAAACTAGATGGTTCCATCTGGGGGTGATGGGAGGCAGTGACACCCAAAGTGTGTTGCTTATGCCCAGTCTACTCCGTAATCTCATTGCTGTCACTGCAGAAAACCCTGCTTCACAAAGATAAGATGTTGGAAATGGAAACAGGCATTTCAGTGCTTTTGTGGTAATCGTAGGATATCCCACCTGACTTTAATCCAGAACATATGGAGATTTGAAGTCTCAAACAAACTTTTAAGGCCACTGCTGTTTGCGATCTCAAGCAATTGATCCTTTTGCAGCACAAAGTTGATTCACCTGGCTTATTCACATATGTATCATGGATCCATTCCTTCCCAGTTCAGGGGTCTTTTGTGATTGGGAAGTAATGCTCAAACTCTTTTGAAAGCTAAGATAGGTGATGATGCAGCAGCTGGGAGAAAGAAGGCGTTGGCTCAGCCTCGTTGCCCCATAGTTCCAGTTTGGCTTTGAATGCAGCCACTTTATCTGCCATCTTGAACACAGTTGTCATCCTCCATTGAAGTGACATTGTATTGGTTAAGCAAGCAAGTTTTGTGACCCATTTTGTGTCACTGAAATGTGCTGCCAGTAGTGACTGATTTTAAAAGAAATCTCTGGAACAGCTCTCGTATCTCAAAAACTCTGGCCAGTGATCTTTTAGAAAGCCATCTCACATCTGTATATGAGAGAAGACCTGTGTGCTCTGTGTCCATCTCACAGAGGTGTGTGAACAGACTTGAGTTATGGGCATATACTTTAATGTGGTTGATAACTTTAATTGCATCCTATAAAACGCTAAATTCAGGTGACATTTTTCAGCTAGCCAGTGTTTCTCTGTAGATGACACAGTGCATAGACTCACATAGATTTCACATAGACACATATAGACTTCAGAAGTGACCTCTTTGACCCGAGTTGTGAAACCAGCAAGCCATCCATTCACGGCAGCTGCTCCATCTGTGCATATCCTGACAAAATGACCAGTTCAGTTTTGTGACTCATTAATCCTCTCTAACAATTGTGCCTCAATATCCTCTGCTATTTCATCAATTTGTCTAGTTATGGTGGTAGCAGAAAGAAGAAGACCTTTTGAGCTGCAGCCTCTCCTAAAAGTTCATGAAAAATGTCTTTAGTACAGGCAGGATCAACTCTTCACCAGCAGTAAAGGCTTCTTAGCTTTAGTAATGCAGTTAGCCACTAAGAAAGATGCTCCCAGTGCAGACGCATTTGATGAAGTGGTAGCCTTAAGTAATTGCTTCTGTTCTTTTTTTTTTTCTTTTGAAAAACTCCAAAGGCTTGTCTTTTAATGCAGGGTGCTTGGTCTCCATGTGGCAAAGCAATTTTGAAGGTTTCATGGCATTGTTGGATAGTCGGTCACCACATATTATACAAAGTGAACTTGGAGAATGTGAATCACTTGTTGCAATGAACCCATAATTTAAGTAGGACTCTTGGCACTTTCCTTTAAATGCAGCTTTCTTTTTGTCTTAGAAGTCTTAGCATCTTCTGCTGTTTCATCATTTGCCCCTTTTCAAAGAAACTTTCCAGTGACATTTGTTTTTCACTCATTTTGGCTAGAGTTAGCTTGTGGGTTTACCAAAGAGGCACAGAGGGAAGTGGTCAGTAAAATAATGGGTGGGCCATGCATGGACTAAAATAAGTGTTGTATTCTGACGTAAAGCCTGCCACCAGGTGAAGCTGAACAATTGAAGTACATCAACTCACTTGCCACTATAAAGCCTGCCACCAGATGCAGTTGTCACTTGTCATTCACTGGTAGGGTTTTGATAGGAAGTCTGCAAGCAGTTAATTTATTATGGTCTCTGTGCAGTTAGACCTCTCTGCTATTGTTAATCTATACTTGCAGCTGCACCTCAGCACTAGCATCACCGCTTCACCTCCATCTCATCTTCAGGCATGAGATTCTCATAAGGAGCATGCAACCTACAAACCTGTGTGCACAGTTCACAGTAGGATTCGTGTTCCTATGAGAATCTCATGCCTGATGATCTGAGGTGGAGCTGAGGCGGTGACGCTAGCACAGGGTGGGTGGCTGCAAATACAAATGAAGCTTCACTTGCCAACCCGCTGCTCACCTCCTGCTGTGTGGTCCATTTCTTAACAGGCCACAGACCAATACTGGTTCGTAGCCCCAGGGGTTGGAGACCACTGCTCTAGAGCATCTTTCCCTATCTGTGATTCTTTTGTTAGCATCCTTTGCCATTTGAGTAGCTGGAGTATTTCCCAAACCATCAAGTCCTGGTGCTTTTGGGCTAGTAGCTCTTCCCTCAGTTTATCTTGCTTTTTTTTTCACATTTTACTATAAGCAGCAAGAAGAAATCTGGCTTGGCCTTCAACACTTTTCTTGGATATCTGCTCAGGTGAATATTCAGGTTCATCACTTGTAACTTCTACTTTCCACATAGCAGGGCACAATTCCCCTAAGCCACTAGATTACAAGATCTCTTTTCCTCCAGTTTCTAATGGCATGTTTCCCATTTCCTTCTGAGTCCTCACCAGCAGCACCTTTAACATCCACATTTCTACTAATGGTCTGTAAATGAAAATGTAGTATTCTCTAAGGTGATTTAAGTTTTCTTTGCTTCCTCCCTCTTCTACTTTTAAAGACACTTTCTTTTATATCGTGCTGAGCCAGGTATAGTTACTTCCACTTTCTGTGAAAACATCATTATATTAGCTATGAGTTGACCCTTGTGTCCATGGAATTTAGACAAAGCTTCTGCCTTTGGCAAATTTGGATCATCAGGGTTCCAAATTAGCATATTTGGGGCCAAGGATATAATGAGTTAATGAGAGCTTCCTGCCCTATTATCTGTCCTTACTGCATTCACATTGGAGGATGGCAGGGGTGACAAAGAACAGAGTTATGGGCATGTGGAGGGGGAGGGGAAAATCAGCACTTGATAGCACCTTTAATAGCAAGAACAGGTGTCGCCAGGGCATTTTGCTAAGGGGTAGAATGCCCCAAAGGTGAAGAATTTAGCATAAAAAGGATTGTGGGCAGACATGACCTAGGCATTATTATATATGATCAGGCATTATTTTTCAATTTTAGTAGGGGCTATTTGAAAAGCTTTATTCTGGCATTCAGTCCAGCTAATTGAGTAAATGGAAGTCTCCTGTTCTAAGGACCATCTCTGTGTATCTTGTGAAGTGCATTGTGCTCTAGGTATAATTTATGACAGCAGTAGGAATTCGGAGGGCTTTTGTAAGGCCCTGGACAGTGGAATCACTCAGTGTCTGGTATATACGCCTAAATCAAGCCAGTGTGTCGACCTTGGCGTGGGCATACTGAATGTCGCCAGGAGATGGCGATAAAGGGCCAATAAAATTAACCTGTCAATAACCTTAAGGGCTGGCGCCCAGGGAGTGGATGGATTCCCAGCTTGTAAATCAGGAATGGCGCGTCTTATCATAGAGGTCACAATTGGAGACGATCATTTTTGTCATTAGTGTGAAAGTGGGAGGCCTTTGTTGTGCTCCCATTGGTATTTCATGCTCCTTGCTGGTCTCCAGACTCATGTCTCACCATTCTTTTGTTCTATTTCTAATCCCTTGGGCCTTCCTTCCTCCTGTCAAACAATCTCATTTCCTGCTCAGCCTTTGCACTGGCTGGTCCCTTGCTCTGAATTCTGTTCTCCAGGTCTTCGTGCAGCTGGGTCATCATGTGCTTTAAGTTTGATTTTTTGTTTTTTTTGTTTTCCTCAGTGAGATCTTGCCTGACCACCATTTCCAAGGTAGCTCTCCTTCCCCATCACTTTCCATTGCATTACTCTGTTTTATTTTCTTTATAGCAGTTATTACTATCTGATATTACACATTAATTTTGGCTATTTATGTTTGTTATTTGATTCCCCCAACTATAATGTAAGTTGCAGTCTGCTCCCCTAGTGTGGGTAGTAGTTCTGGCACACAGTTGGTTCTCAATAAATAATTATTAAGTTATTGAATCAGTGAACTAGCTTTACCTATTTTAAAGCTAGATTTCAGCAATGACACTTGTATCACCATGGAAACGAAGCCCCCACATAAGGAAAATGATCTAATGATGGGGCAACATGGAGCATATGGCTAACATACTGCATGTAAGACTCTTGTCAATTTGTGAGCTTGTGGTGACAAGCCATGGGTGCTCAGCCATGCCCTCTTCATTGTGCTGAGGCAATAAACAAAACACTTGTGATCCTGAGTTGTCCTTCATCTTCACAGAGGCATGTCCCTGTGTTAAATAGTGCAGCATCTTTTTGAGCAACTTTTTTCTCCATTGGATTGAATCTGCAAATTGTCTTCTGAAAATGCAGAAGCTAGTGCCCCATCTTCTCCTCCCACCCACCTGAGCAGTGTCAATTTACCTGTTTCCTGTGGAAGTTCACCATTATTAGCTATGAGTTGGCCCTAGCACCCATGGAATTTAGGCAAAGCTGCTGCCTTAGTTAAATTAGAATTTGTGTAAGGGAAATAAAATAGGGGAGATAACATAAGATGGAAGGTCAAAAGATACAGGCTCTCACTGCTTAAGGTTGTGGTTTGGCTATTATTAGTCAACATGTTGGGACTGGGATGGATATTTTTTAGTAGAGGCATATTAAAATATAGATTAAAAATAAATTTAAATAGCTATATAAAAGTTTAGATTTGCATAGTTATGGAGAGAGTCATTTTGAACAAGTTGATGAGAACACTGGTATAACATAACTAGATAATTTTTAAAAGTTTGCTGTAGAAACAATTCTAAATTAAAAACAAATCTGAACAAACAGCACTCAGAGTCTTGAATCTTTCTTGGGAACTACGGATATATTTCATCACGGTGTATCTCAGTTTGACTCTAGACTCATGTCTCTAAGGTTGGCTTACGGCTTTGATTTCAGTTGTTTCATGAAAGAAAATAAAGATGCTTTCAGAGAGTCAACTGGACTTGTGGCCCAGGATGCTGAAACAGCCAGAAATTTTAGGATAGCTTTTATTTCAGATCTCACCTCTAATAAGTTTCTGGGGACACAGTATGTTCTTGATAGGGGCAGCTTGCTCTTTGCTTATGATAGGCATGTGTTGCTTTTGCTATACAACATCCACTCTACTCTTTTGATAACACTTCCAAATTTCCATTTGGGGAATCCATCCAGCCCCATTCTCAGTTGTGATGAGCTGATTCTATTTCTGGATTAGGGGATGGGGTTTGTGACCAAGATTAAGACAATCAGAGCATTCTTTCCTCTCAGCCACTGATTGATTCAAAGAAAGGCACATGACCTAAGTCAGGCCAAACAGGGCTAGTGGGGAGACTCAGGTCTTGGGCTTCTATTTGTGCTACAGGGGAAGTGAGCTGTCTTTCCCACTGGATTTGGTGTTGGAGTTGATGTGTTCTTGAAACATCACGTATAGCCTGACAATGAATCCAATACAGTTGGAGTAATATATTATCATTGGAGGTGAAATGAAGATGGGTTCTAATGATACCATGTGAGCCCAGACCAGTTGTCCTTGAACATTGTCCCTGGCCTTTCAGTTTATAGGCAATAAGTTACCTGAAAAGCCCTGACTGATCCATAAATCACTTGTTTTTGTAATTAAGCCTGCATTTTACTTTGAAATACATACATCAAGAAAATAAGATGGCTTGATAATGTAGGAATTTCTAAGGTTTGTATTCTTAAGAAAGGAAGATGCATAACTTTAAAATGTCATTCTTACCAAAATGCACGAATGAATTCTGGACAGGTACCTTCATGGCTATTAAATTCTATGATTAAGTCAACCAACATGGCATGCCTACTCTACGACAGTAGTAGGTACCCATTCTAGCAAGGTCAGGCACCTCAGCCTTGAGAAATAAGTTCAATCCCTAAATGTTCCCATTGGGTCAGTTGGCATGCCTGCCTCACTCAAGTGAATGTTAGCACTCCCATGAAGAAATCAGCTAATCTCACCACTTCAACAGCTCTGAGTTCAGCTTATTCTGATGTTTTGTCCCATCAGTGAAGATAAGTACCTCATTAACCATGGGGGCTAGGGCTGGCTTCATGGATGTGTGATCACACAGGTCCCCATACTCAAAAGAACTCTCTGTTGGGTTTAATATTTTATCATAGCCACCTTGAAATTTTTAATAATTTTAGAACAAGGGACCCACATTTTTATTTTGTACTGGGCCCTATGAATTATTTATCTCATACTGACTGGAATCCAACAAGTTTGAATCTCATATTCCTTAAGTCCCCCAATTTTTGGATTTGCAGAAGTGGCTCAGTGCATTCTTCATCAGATTTATGTCACCAGCTTGCATTTCTACTGTCTGATTCTATGAGAATGAATTTCCGTGTTGTGTATCATAGCCTCAGGACACACTGGATGATGATTAAGGGTACGAGCATGGAGAAATGTCACATCTTTTACTTATTTCATTGTGTTTGTCTGATAAATGATGCAGTGGGAGAAGAGCTTGAATAACTGCTGGAACGTTCTCTCCTGGCTTGCATTGCTCTAGTGAACTCAGCTTTTTAATGTTCATGCCAAATTTAAAGATTATTTACTGGCATGCCCAAAGAGTTATGGGTGCTAAAATTATGCCCAAATTTTTTGTTAAAAATATCAAAAGGGACACACTGTGTCCACAGGTAACAGGTAGGATGCTTCTCAGAAGGACTCTGTCTGAGTAAGAATGGCACCAAGTATGGGTCCTGGAAGAAAGGGTCTATCTGTAAAGTACGTGGGAGGAACTCCCCAGGCATCCTCCTCTTCAGAGTTGTTTTGACAGCCACCACATCTTCAGATTAACAAGGTTTCGTAGGGAACAATGACCAAAGGCAACTAGCTGTCCAGGAGGCAGAGAAAAAGCACTTGAAAGTGCCTTACAAGACCTTGAATTCCCTTTGACTTAAAAGAAAAAGGTACTCTTGAGTGAGAAAAAACCTAAGTGATTAGTCATTTAAAGCCTTCATTTAATACCAGACTCTTTTTACCCAAAATTTTCTTTTGAAAATTATCACACACACAACAAAGTTCAATTTTACAGTGAACACTTTTACCCCAATCACCTAGATTCTACTCTTAACAATTTATTATGCTTGCTTTCATGAGTCTCTCCATTGGTCCATCATCCATTCATTCATCTTATTTTCATGATATATTTCTATAAAAATAAATATTATAAAATTAAGAATTTTATTTTATAAATTGTGATAAAAATAACATAAAATTTACTATTTTAACCATTTCTAGGTAGATAATTTAGTTTTAAGTATATACACATTGTTGTGCAACTAACATTCAGAACTTTTTCAACTTGTAAAACTGAAGCTTTATACACATTAGGTTACAACTTTCCACTTTCCCCTTCTTCCAGCCCCTGAAAACCACTATTCTACTGTTTCTATGAATGTGACTAGATATCTCAGTTAAGTGAAATCACACAGTAGTTGTCTTTTCTGTAACTGACTTTTTCACTTAGTATAATTTTCATAAGGTTCATCCACATTGTAGCATGTGTCAGAATTTCCTTTCTTTTAAAGGATGAATGACATTCCATTATATGTCTGTACCACATCTTGGTTATCCATTCATCCATTGTTGGACATGTGGGTTGCTTGTGAATAGTGCTGCTATGAAAATCGATGTGTAAATATCTCTTCAAGATTCTACTTTCATTCTCCCCATCACTTTATTGAAGAATAATTGGTAAGTACAATTGTATATGTTTAAAGTATATTAAAGCACTATTTCTATTTCCTTCTTATATACATCTATTTAGAAGGACCATGGCAAATGCCATGGCAAAGACTCTTAGAAACAGAGCCCCAAACTTTAGCTGGACACATTAGCTCTAGGAATTAATACAATGTTTTTTTATCTTCTCTTGAAGCTGGGGTGGTCATGTTACTATGTTTTGGCCAGTAATATGTAAGCAGAATTGTTGTGTGGGAATTTTGGGAAGGTCTCTTAAAGGGGATGGAAGTGAGGTCTCTTTTATCCTCTCCCATTCCTTCTGTTCTCTGGAAAAAAAGCATGATGGTTGGAGAGCCAGCTCCTATTTTGTGCCATGAGGTAACCCTGAGTTTGGAGGTTATTCACTAGGGATAGAGCAGCAGCAAAGTAGCAACCTCTGTTGTTAATGACATGGTGGGTTTGTTAAATCATTCCCTCAACTACTTTCTACATAAGAGATAAATAAACTTTTGATTTTAGATTTCTTTATTATATAAAGCTGTATTTAATCCTAACAAAGGAGTTTTCCCACATTTTATTTATATTTTTATCTTATTTTTTTCCAAACACAAATCTGTAACAAATTCCATGTTTAAAAACCTAAGATTTTAAACACCATTTTTATTTTTTATAATGTCCAAATTTTGGTATGTGAACCTTATGCTAGTAATTATTGTTGCTTCTGGGTACATGATAGGATTTTACTTATTTTTTCCCTTGTGGTTGAGTAGAACCATGTCACTAATTCTGATAATGCATTGTGAGAAGAAGCACATACTGTTACTTGAGCACTGGAGCATTTAATTGCCAGTGTGAGGCCCTGCAGAGTTGCTTTTACTTCTGGAATGGTAGCTGGCAATATTAACAGCCAGCCTGGGTCCTGAGAACAACGAGGAGTAGAACATCCTATTGACATGTAATGGACAGGTAGCGTGAGTGAGAAAGAAACCTTTATTCTTTAAGACCATTGAAATTTTAAGGTTGTTGTTCCTGTGGCATACCCTAGCCTAGCTGTCCTCAAAGTGTGGTCAGAAGACTCCTGGGGGCCCTCTAAAACACTTAAGGTGGTCCTCAGAGGGGTCAAACTTTTCCTAATGACACAAAGACATTATTTGCCTTGTTTGCTGTCCAGAGACCAAAATATTTGAGATCAGCTATTCTAGCTTAACTTGACTGATAGAATTGTAATTTTCAGCTACCTTGTTTAAATATTATTTTATATACTCATTGAACAAATATTTATTGAGCACTACTACATGCCAATTATTCTAGGCCCTGGGGTTTCAGCAATGAATTAAAGACACAAGAGTATTTATCTTTATGGAGTTTACATTCTAGTGTGTAGCAGGGAACAAAAAATAATCAAAATAAATATATAACATACCTAACATATAACATATCTAACATATCATGTTAGATGGCATTACACCTCTGGAGAATAATATAACAAGAAAAAGGAATAGGGAATTCCTAGGCTAAAGGTGTTTAATTTTAAATAGGGCAGTCAGAGAAGATCTCACCAAGGTGACATTTGGTCAAAAACATACACAAAGCAAGGAAGGGTCATTTCAGTAACAAGGAACAGTTACTGTGCAAAGCCTCTAAGAGCATGCCTGAGGTATGTTCAAGGACTATCCAGGAGACCAGAGGCAGCTGGTTCGGTGTATTGTGCTCAGCATTACAGGATAAGTACCAGTATTACTGGTACTTATTACTGGTACTGGTAATATATTTTATGCAATTTTCCCTGGTCTTCCTAATAATCTGCTGGTCCTAGGGCTGTATCCTAACTTTTTCTCTGGTGTATTTAGGTTTTTTGTAAGCTATTTTGCTGAAGAATTTTGCTTGGCATCATCTTTAGAATGTGACCTATAATGTTTATCTCTGGCTGTTTAATTATTACTCATATTATCTCAGACAGCAGGTATTGTTCTTATGAGGATTTATCCCTTAATTTTTATGAGGCAAATGAGAGCAGATCCAACATTTAGAAACATTGGAAGTAGCTTACATACATATGTTACAATTGGAACTCATTCATTTATTCATCTAACAAACACTATTTGCGAGATCCTTTTCTAGGCTCTTTAGATATATCTGTAAACAAAACAAAGATTCTTGCCCTTGGAAAGCTGATTATTAAGTAAGGGGAGGTAGAGAATAAACAAATATCATAAATAAGTAAATTATATTCTATATTAGAAGGTACTATGATGGAGAAACTTATGGCCTTGATTGTGGTGATAGTTTCTTGTGTGTATACTTATCTCCAAATGCATCAGGTTGTACACATTAAATATCCATAGCTTTTTATATGTCAATTATACCTCACTAAAGTGATTTTAAAAAGATAATAAACGCCATGGTAAAAATGCAGAGTAAGAGATTCTAAGTTAAGTCTTTGTAATTTTTACACATAAGTACATAATTAAATAAAAATACCTTATTCTTGTAGTGATCAAAAAATTTTTTTTGATTTTTTTGGCAAATAGTTTTTAACTTTTAAATTTATAGGCTCACAGACTCTACCTAGGTAGTAACTGAGGAAGATGCATGTGGCCACTGATGATCATCGAGGTAACTCTTTTCTTTTACATCTAGATTGTCTTAGTGCCTATTATTTGAAGATTCTCTTCTTTGACAGAGGAGAGATTAGTACTGTAAAATATTTTGTCTCTATTTCTTGTCTTTTTTTTTTTTTTTTGGTATTAGTCGTGGCAATGTTAACTCATATAACAAAACTCCCCAGTTCAGCAGTTTAACCTAATTTACTTCTCAGTACATCCCAATCTGTAGTGTTAGGTGTGGTTTGTTCCTTTGGGTAGTCAGTCAGGGACCCAAGCTGATTGAGGCCCTGTTATCTTCAACATGTGGCTACCAAGGTCACCTGGGGTATCACAATTCTCCTGAAGGATATTTGATGAAAGAGAGTGGGATACTACACAGAAGGATTTTACAGGTCACCAAGAAGTGGCATAATTACTTCCACTTATATTCTGTTGGCCAGAACTCAGTCACATGACCCTCTTAACTGTAAAATAGTCCATGGGATGTAGTCTAGATGTACCGAGGAGGGAAAGAAATTAGTTTTGATGAATAGGTAGTTTGGTTCTGTTAGTTTTCCCATGGAAAAAGATAACTATCATTTCTTTAGTAGGAAAAAGGGGCAGTATGTTCTTTGTGTTCTAGGAGGTATAATCTCATATTCAGCTGCCTTGTGACCAAGGCCGTATCTGTAGAAACTGAGATATGGAGATGGTATTTCATGTGCTCAGAAGCTGCAGGTGGCTGTAGTTGTCCCATGTAAAAGTTTTTCTTGGAAAAAAATGAATACTCAAACTAGTGGTTACAGTTAAAAATATATTATCCAAATATTAAAGTTTTACTATTACTTTTTTCTTTTACTGATTTTTCTCATTCTTTCTCTAACTCAAAACTTCTATGACAATCTTAAATCTTAGTTATCATTTTCAGAGATTTTGATCTCATTGTAATTTTAATTTGCATTTATTTGATTACAATAAGACATATATATATATAAAATTTTTTTTTTGCCCATGTTTTTGATGATTCTAGCGGTTGAGTTGCTAGTTCATGTCACTTATTCATTTTCTCCTAGAGGCTTCAAGTTTTCCTTGTTACTTTATGTTAACTTGCTGTATATTTTAAGGTATCAACACTTCATCATATGTGTTTCAGCTTATCATTTGTCTTAACTATTTAAGATACTTTAATTTTTCTGTTTCACTCTGAAATTTATTTTATTTTAATAGTTTTCTGAGGCACAGTTGACATACAATAAACTGCATACATTTAAAGTGTACAATTTGTAAGTTTTTGACTTATGTATACTCTTGTCAAGCCATTACCACAATCAGATAATGAACATAACCATCACCCCTCAAAGTGTCCTCATGTCCCTTTGTAATTTCTCCCACCAGTCCTCTCTGCCCACCCCTCATATCCCCAGGCAACCACTGATCTGCCTTCTGTCATTAGAGCTTACTTGGATTTTCTGGACTTTTATATAACTGAAATCATCCAGAATATACTTTTTGGGGTAATTAGTTATTAAAGAAATGCAAATCAAAAACACAATGAGATACACTACAGCCTATTAGAATGGTTAAAATAAAAAGGACTGATGATACCAAATGGTGAAGATGAGGAGCAACTAGAATCTTTATATACTGCTCGTGGGAATGTATAATGACACAACCATCTTGGAAAACAGCTTGGTAGTTTCTTTAAAAAGTTAAGTATTTACTTATTACATGTTCCAGCCATTCCACTCCTAGGTATTTACCTAAGAGAAATGAAAACAGTTCCATACAAAGACTTGTACATGAATGTTCACAGATACTTTATTTGTAACATCTCCCAACTGGGAACAACCCAAATGTCCATCAACAAATAAACAGATAAATAAATTGTAATTCATACAATGAAATAGTACTCATAAATTAGAATTATTGATTTATGCAACAATATAGATACATTTAAAAATGACATCTTTTGACATTTTTTGCTATATAATCAGTTTATTTTTACATGAGTTTTACCTTTATTGCCATACTTACTTAGAACTTCCTTGCTCTCAAATTAAATATTAAGCTATATAATCTTCTCATACTTTATTTTTCACCCTGTCATTTTTAAAACATCTGTAATTAATTTGGTCTAAGATATGAGGTAGCAAATTGGCATTTAAATTTTTTTTGTATATGTAGCTAGTTTCTAGGATTGCTTTGAATCCTTTAGGCCCAAGTGTTCTGGTTTGTTCTCAGGTCAAATCTGATACTTGTTACATAAATGTTATACACAATTAATGGATATCAAACTGTATGAGGAAATTTATGCATAGTCCTGCTTTCTAACCAAATAAGAAAGTCATAATTTTTATGAGTTTCATTGTATCATTTGAAGAGTCAGTTTTGCCATAATAGCAACCATAGTATAAATGCCATTTTGAAAAACGTTATTAGTATGTACTATTATTCTATAAGCATTTTCATTTGTCTGTAATTATACATGTTGTTAATATACAATATTTCATCATTTAGAGTGTTCTCATTTTCTTGCCATTTAAATAACATTGTATTGAAACCCTTTGTGCCCATAACATTTTGTTTCTTTGGAATAGTTTATGATGGATAGATTCCCAGAGGTATTGTTAACTGGATTAAACAATTAGAAGTTCTGTTTCTTTGTATTTATTTCCACTTGACTTTCCAACAGGGTTATGCCAATTTTATGTTGTGGGTGGGCACATTTGAGTCACCATTGTCTTTGCAGCTTTGCTTTCAGAGTGTATTGCCAATGTTAGATCTATGCATTTTCACCATTTTATTACACAAATGAGTAAATGAATACCTCATCAGTCAATCTATCTGGCTGACCAAACATACACTTTCAGCTCCTTTCTGTCTCTCCTAACAATCTGTGGCAGCCATGGGATGCTCCACTCATATTTCCCTTCAAGAGAACCTACTGCCAGAGGAGGAAAAAAAATGGTGTAGATGATACAGGCTCTGTTCACATCTCTGGTGACCAAATCAAAGTTGTGTTGGAAACAAGGAGCAAGGAAAAAATTTCCTGAGATCTTGATGAATAAGCCATACAACTAGGGAGAAATCCAAGAAATCACCTTGCGACAGCAGAAGGTAGGATGTGGGGAGGACACGGAGCTGCCGGGTCTCAGAGAGCTGAGCGGAATGGAGGCTGGGGCAGCGGCAGCGGCAGCAGCAGATCCTCTTAAAGGGGTCTCATCTACAAGAGGACTTCCATAGTGACGGACCTGCTTGCTCTGAGTATCAGTGCCCATTCAGCTGTGTGCAGGGGGCACCAGGGACTTACAGGGAGACATTGTCAGAGTGAGGCGAGACTTGCTGGGTACAGAATGCCCACGGTATCTGTTGAGCCCTCCCACTACCAATGCACCAGACACAGAGCCGCCATAGTTGAGATATCATTAAAATGGATAACAGAGGTTGCTCCACCCAGGAGATTCCCTGAAACTCTGCCTCCCACAACTTGTGGCCCCATCCAAGCCACATCCAGCTATATCCTCAGCAAATCAGGTGCTTCTTGCTGAGCAGCACCTAGATTCACACTGAAGGCAGCTGGCCTCAGTTTCTGGTGTGGCCTTTTGAGCACTATAAGCACAGCATCTGTGGATTGCTTGCTGAATCTTAACGGGTGGCCCCGGACGGGTAGAGGCTTGGGCTAAATTTGGCCTGCAGGTGAACCCCTCTCAAGACTGTGCCATGGGATACCTACTTCACAAATGCATACTAATAAGATCGGGAGACTTAGGAGCTTTGCTTAGTACATAGAAACAGACATGGAAAAGCAGCCAAAATGGGAAGACAATAAAGGAGACAAAATATGAGAGAAGAGAACAGGGATTCAGATATAATGGAGTCAGGTAATCTAAGAGATGCAGAGTTCAAAACACTGGTTATAAAAATGAACTCAATGAACTTTTAGGAAGTGTAGATGAATTCAGTGAGAACTTCAACAAAGAGATAAAAAACATAAAAATGGAAATGTAAATTATAAAAGGGAACCAGTCTGAAATGAAGACCACATTTTCTGAGATGAGAAGCATATTAAATGGAATAAATGAATAAACAAAGTGAATAAAGAAAAGAATTAAATGGCCTATCTAGAGGATGAGAAAGCCAAGGCCACTCAATCACAATAGCAAGAAAAAAGATGCCAAGGCTATAAAAATAATTTAAGGAGTACATGGAACACTATTAAGGGTCCAAATATCTGTCTGATTGGCATACCTGAAGAAAATCAAGATGTTGTACAGTTGTTTGAAGAAATAATGATGGAAAACTTTCCTAACTTGGTGAAGAAAATGGACATAAAACCCCAGGAAGCTCAGAGAATCCCAAAAACCAGGGATCCAAAGAGGCCCACACCAAGACACATCATAATTAAAATGCTGAAGGTTAAATACAAAGAAAGAATATTAAAAGCAGCAAGAGAAAAATAGATAGTTACCTATAAGGGAATAACCATAAGACTGGCAGTTGATTTCTCAAAAGAAACTATGCAGGAGAGAAGGGCTTGACACAAAATATTCGATGAAGACTGAGGATCTGCAATCAAGGATACTTTATCCAGCAAAGCTATCATTTAGAGTTGAAGGACAGATAAAGAGCTTCTCAGACAAAAATAAGCTAAAGTAATTTATCACCAAGCCAGTATTATAGGAAATGTTAGAGGGGCTTCTTTAAGAAGAAAAAACATGGATCAAAAACAGGAATAAAGAATAGTAACAACTACATTCCTATCAATAAGTACCTCAAATGGAAAAGAATTAAGTACTCCAACCAAAAGATAGAGTGGCTGAATGGATAAGAAAACAAGACCCCTACATATGCTGCCTACAAGAGGCTCACTTTAGATTAAAAGACACACAGATTAAAAGGAAGGGGATGGAAAAAGATATTGCTTTGATGGACCTAGAAGGTATTTAAATCAGACAGAGAAAGATAAATACTATATGATTTCACTTATATGCAGAATCTAAGGAACAAAAAGAACAAACTAATCAAAAACAGACTCACAAATACAGTGGACAGTTTGGTGACAGACAGAGCAGAGGAGGTTTGAGGGTCTGGGAGAATGGGCTGACGGGTTAAAGAAGTACAAATTAGTAGCTAATGGATGGTCACGGGGATGGGAAGCATGGCATAAAGAATACAGTTAGCATTAATACGTTGACTAGGTGGAGGGTCAGGGAACAAAGGCAGCAATTGGGGGAGGGTTGTTTTATAAACTATATAGATGTCTAACCATTGTACTGTATACTTGAAACTAATTAAAATAAATTTAAAAAAGAGAGAACCTACTGTCAGGATGTAATTGGTGGACAGTCCCCAGCTGCCATACCTCCAGATCTATAGTAGCATTCAACCCAAGGCCATGTTCTCCAGGGGTTGCTCCAATCCAGTGACTGAAGACAGTGGGATGTAGAGCCTGTACATCATTGCTTCTGTGGTAGGGCTTCTCTGAGGGGTAATTCTTGCTTTGGCCACCCCCATCCCGTCTCATGGCTCAGACTTCCTTAGATCTGTAGTCTCAGGCTCCATCTATCCAGCGCTCCTTCTGTCTCTCTCTCATTATACAAGTATAAGACCAGCATTACAGTCTGAAGGCTCTCTCTTCTTCTCCTGCTCCCTCTCACCTTTGTCCATCATGGAGTTTCTCCTCAGTAACTTTTTTTAGGTCTAATTCTGTCTTGGCATGGTTCTTGGAGGACCTAAACTGACACATAACCAATGGATGGAACCACATGGCATTAACTCCTATAGGACAGATATGAACTCCAAATTATTTTTTAAATGAATGACAGACTGATGTAGAAGACAAAACTTGGTCTTAAGTTGAAATCCCAGAAGGAAGAAGCTGCAACAATTTATGAGGATGCAATCGCTGGAGATGATAGTGGTTTTGGTGTTATACATGTTACTCTTTCCTTCTTTTGGCTTTTTATAGTTTTTCTGCATGGGTTCTTAGATTTATGGACAGGTGGTGGCATGATGGGCTCTGCCATTACATAGTTCTTGACACAGCATTGTTTGTATCTGTCACACATGAATATAGGTTTTTCAAGAGAGCCACAGTGCAGTCTGCAGTGTCCGGGGAACTTAAGCCTACAGCTTGTCCCGCCCCCACTGGCTGCAAGGGAGGAGAAAAGACCAGAGAAGTCAAGATTAGAAGCAGCAAAAGGGACTGCCAAATAGTTGGGGCCAGGTGGGAGTATTTGGCTTTTTATTTTGAGATGTACACTTGAGATTTTGGCAAATGAGACTTGGAAAGGATTATGAAGCACAGACACAATCTCCCTTAAATGACAGCCTCTGGGAACTCTGAGGACCGCTTTCTCTTTGCCATTATCTGATCTTTGCAGCTCTAGTGAAGGCCTGTAATTTTGCTATAGTTGGTACCACAGAATGTATGGGTAAAAACAGGATGAGCCAGGTCTTCATTGCATGAACACTCCAAAGGGGGAATTGAGGCTATTATTCTCTCCACAGCCTCCCCTTTTATGGTATTACTGCTTCATTTGTTATCAGATAATTTAAAGCTGTAAATATCAGTGAAAACAGGCAAAAAAATTGTCACATCATTACCCCAACTAATAGTTGCTCCCTACAGGGTATTTTTTCATTCAGACACTGCCCAGCACCAGACACCATCTTCTGGTTAAATCTGAGGGCTTTATTTCAGCTCTGCCATCAGCTCACAGCACTGGAGGCATCTGAGCATCCTTCCTTCTCAGGCTTTCTTCACACCCACTGCCTGTTACTCTGATTTCTTTCTCTCTCTGGTTCTTCATTCTCTTCTCCCCCATAGAGCTGAACACCTTGTTTGCCATCTTGTGTGAACTTGCCTTCTAAGAGGTCTCATCACCCTTGATGAGATGCCAGCCCTATGCTGGGCATGAGGATGAAACACTGACCGCTAAGTTACTTCCTCCCAAGTTCATGCTCGCCTCTGAGCACTAACCCGGCGCTAATCTCAAAGGATGAAAATGGTGAAGAGAGATGCCTTCTCAGCATCTTAAAAATTAGGATGTAGGGAGTGCATATAAAATGAAGGAAAAATATTATGGACCAGATTGAGACCGATTTTCATTTTAGAACAGAAAGAAGTTTTGGAACTGCTTCTTGTATATGGTTGTTTAAAGTGGTGGCTGTGTATAGGGTACAAGGCCAGTGGTAGATGTGGGAAGATCCCTACCTTAAGCTGGAATTCAGTGGAAGTGAGCCCTGCCGACTTCCAACCTGACTTGACTGTCACCACAGTGACCAGATCTGTTAGTGTTTCTGGCCCATAGCTCTACTTTCCCCTTCTCCATCCTGTTTACCTTGGGTCACCAGAAATCCTAGGCCTGCAAAGACCAGGAGCAGGAGCTTCATGGCTGAAGGCATAGCCTGGGGTGCAGGTGGTGGGTTAGTGGAGTCAGGGGACTCTGTGAAATGTGCTCAAAGCTGCTGCCTTTATAGGATCCACATGACGCAGGATACTTGGCAGAGAATCAGAGGGGGAGTTCTCTGCCACCCGTATCAGTTAGATTAGATCAGAATGTCTACTAGACTGCAGCCTGGATTGATTATTGAGCACCTGTATTCTAGGCTGTTAGGAGGGAGAAAGGCATAACAAAGACAACATAGATTTATAGCACCCCATCTTTCCAGTCAGTCTTGGTGAGGGTGTAGAAAAACAGTTGCTGGGGGTGTTAATTGGTATAGTTTTGCTTTTGAAGAGCCATTTGACAATACACATCAGGAGTCTTAAAAATGCCTGCTAGAGATAATTATGCTGAGTGAAATAAGTCAGGCAGAGATAAATACCATATGATTTCACTTATATGCAGAACCTAAGGAATGAAAAGAACAAACTAATTAAAAACAGATTCATGAATATAGTGGACAATTTGGTAATGGACAGGGGCGGGGGTGGTTGGGGGGCTGGAAGAATGGGGTGAAGGGTTAAAGAAGTACATATTAGCAGCTGATAGATGGTCATGGGGATGGGGAGCACAGCATAGGGAATGCAGTCAGCAGTAATGTAATGGCTGTGTGTAGAGCCAGAGGAGAGAAAGCGCAATCAGGGGGATTGTTTTATAAACTCTATAGGTGTCTAACCAATGTACTGTATACTTGAAACTAATTAAAATAAATAAATAAATTTATTTAAAAACCCAAACATTTTAAACACTTAAAAAAAAACGACTGCCTTTTGATTCAGCAACTCTGTTTCTTGGACTTTTGTCTAGTGGAAACAATTGAACAAGTACACAAAGAAGTTTATCTCAACATTGCTTATAATAGCAGAAAATCAAAAGCAAAATAAATAATGATAAAAGATGAACACAATAAACTATAGAATATAATAGAACACAATGTAGTCATTAAAATTATAAAATATTAAAATAGGCTATACTATATACACCTAGTATGATATAATCTTTGAAAAAGAAACATCTGTTTATATGTCTGTATGTAATATCTGAGTTTTGGGAAAGATTACGTGTACTTTGATTATTAGAAAAAGAGAAGGTATTTGTATAGGAAAATTATTTTTTGTTTAAGTTTAATATGAATACTCTCATTCCCAAATTTTTGCATTTTTCTCTTAGTTTAAGGTTTCTGGAGGATAGGAGTTTGTCATTTCCACATTCATGTCAAGAAATTTTTTTTACATTAAATGCATTTGAGTTTGTTTACAGTCCAGGTTCTTTCTTTGTGTCCAAGTGCTATTTTTCCTAAATCCTGTATCCAAAAGAGTGCCTCTAATTTAAGGGAATTATTTGGTAAATTCTGATGTGGGCCAGCTGAATAAAGCAGCGTGAGCATCATTTTGTCCTGATCAGAAAGATCCAGGATTTGGTAAGAAAATGACCCCAGACTTTAGAAGTCGCTCAAATTTACAAGTATCTTTCAGATTCTATAATTTCTTCAATTGAATATCATAAATTATAATCCTAAAATGCCTTTAATCCCCTCCTATAAATATAGAACCAAAGATTTCGTGTTTTTTTGTGTGTGTTTTCTCGCACAAATTAATTGTCTTTCAATCTCACTTGTTAAGCAATAATGACACTTTTTTCTCTTGTTTCTGTTTAGCATGTAGAATCCACTGGATCTCGTCATTAATTTGATCCATCCCACTTTCTCTAACCCATTGAAAAATTTTTTTATTTGAGAATTATTTAAAGCCTACAATAAATTGCGAAATACGAATATACAAGAAACACTTTCTTATTATTTTCCAACTTTCATCTATGGTTAACATTTTATCTCTTTTGCTTTTTCATCTGCTCTCTCTATAAGTTTTTACTTACTGGATTACTGGTTTATTATTAAAAGGTATAACTCAGGAACAGCCAGATGAAAGAGACGCAAAGAGCAAGTTATGTGGGAAAAGACACACAGCTTCCATGCTTTCTCTGGGTGCACCACTCTCTAACGCAAAAGCTCTTTGAACCCCATTCTTTTAGGTTTCTATGGAGGCTTCATTACATAGACTTGATTGATTAAACCTTCCACCAGCCTCCCTCCCCTCCCTGGAGTGGCCATTGGCCACTGCCCATGAGTCAGTAAAAACTCAAACATGGGGGCTTTTGCATTGTTCAATTCTTTCATAACTTTGAGGAAAACAGCATGCAGTTCAGCCCCCTGAGTTGATTATTTATGTTTTTTCATGAGAATGGAGGATTTCCAAATGGGATATTGTTGTCTCACCTTGGAACTGTGGTCCACAAGACAAGCAGCTCTTCTTGGTCAGTAGAGGGCTCTTCGTTAGGCACTGTCCAAGTGATGCTAGAATCCAGTGGCTCCTCACACAGCTCCAGAATCAGAACTAAGGGTAAAGAGGTGCCCTGCTTGTATCTCCTTGCATTTTCCAGGCAGCATAAATCTGTATAAACCATTTCCATTTTATTTTGGAACTCTTCTGAACATTGCCATTTGAGTGTTTCTCTGACATCGTCCTAAACATTGTGATTTTAAGATCGCTTTATGTCCTTCAGTCATAGTGGTAGCATCAATTAGTAATGTCCAGTAGCAAGACAGCAAGTGCCCCTCTATTGGAAAATTTCTAGTCTGAAGTCCTGGTAAGTCTTTGTTGGGAGGCAGTAATAGGGTTTTGCTATAATCCCTAGTCTACATTCCACATAGGATTATAGTTCAGAGAGTTTGTTCTGACCAACACTCCAGCTTCTTTTCTACACTGTGTGGGCTTGAGCAATCTCACAGATTCTCATTTATCATTTCCAATTAACACTGCTTGAAAGGCAGATTTACGTGTATTTTGTTTCACAGTGTTAGGTAGGGGAAACATTCCCTAGTCAAATAAAGTGTCCATCCCCGTAACAATCAGGTAGAAGAGTCGGAACCACTTCACATAAAGCCTGTTCAAACATAACTGATTCTCTTACAAACTTTTACTTAATTCCATGAATTCTTATATTTTTAACTATAGCCTCTATTAGAACATCATCCACAGGTTTTGATTTTACAATAGTAGGTAAGGGAAGCGTTCCCCAACCAGACATAATATCCATTCTCATAAAACATTAAGGTAAAGTGGACACAACTTCTTTACATAACACTTGATTAAACATTCCAATTTTCAAAATCCTATAAACCATCATATTTTCACATTATTTTGATTTAACTGTAGCCTGAGTCAGGGTTTCACCAATGGCTTTTGGTACCATTGTTTGTGGGACTCCTATATCAAAAAGTCTTGGAGACGTCTCTAACCCTTTGACCATTTTACCTACTCTTATGCAAAAAGGCTTTGGGTTTTCAGTGAGGGGTAGAACCAAGGGACTCTGGCTCTTCCATCTATCTTTATTTTGATTAACTGCCTAACCACTGCCCCAAGAGAGTGCATGTGCCAGGTGTCTCATTGTAATCTCTGCCTTCTGGCTTTTTAAATTTTTTCAAACTGGGGTAAATAAAGCAGACTTGGGGTTCTTTAATGTTGGAGAACCAGCAGGGGGTCCATTTGTCTCACCCAATCTTTGATAGTGTCACATTAAAACCTTTGTTTTAATCTCATCAATGTCTATTTTACTTACTCCATTTCTTAACAATCATCTAAAGATTTCTATCCTGTTAGGACAAGTCCTGGGATTCTCCTCTTTCTCTTTCATCTTTGTTTAGCTCTTATCAATATTTGCTTCATCCACCTTATTTCTTGATAACCATTTAAAAAATTCTACCTTGTTGGGAAGAGTTCCTGAACTCTCCCCTCAGTCTCCTTCCATTCTCTTAATTAATCAATCTAATGTTTTTATTAGCATATATAAGACCCAGGAGGGGAAACTGTGACAGAATATTCGAAAAGGCTTCTCAATCTGTTTTTCAGTTTTGCAACAATAAACTTATATGGGGTGTCCATGTGAAAGGGGCGCCATTCACCACTGCATTTACCATGACCTGAGGAATAGGCATATTCAGCAGGTGACAATCCTGGTCACTATAAACCAATCCTACATGGCTGGCATACAAAACATCAGCTGCTTCATCTGGGTGTTCCACTCGTATTCACAGGGGGAGGGAGACAGTTTACCTTTTCAGGGTAAACACACCTTACTTTTATCCAGTTGACCAGGCTGACTGTTTCTTAAGGAATATAACCTGCTTTGTTTCTGGAACATTCATAGCCATCTGTGATTGTTCCATAGCACATCCTGTATAAACCCAACATACTCTTTCATTCTAAATCATTCAGAATCAAAGATACAGCCCCTCTCTCCCAAATGAGTTACTCTCATAATCCATTTTAGTAAATGTTCTTCAGGAAGTTGATGATACTGATCCACAAAATAAAACAACTCCTTTACTCTAAGATGCTCTGGTTAATAGTTCCTTGAAATAGTTATTTTTACCCTTTCTCATGTTAATTACCTTCTTTGTGACGAGGTGTTAGAGATATTTTCAGTAGCTCCTGCGTTTTTTTTTCTCTCAGGAGGCAGCTTTGAAGATAGTGATGGGAGCTCGGACTTACTGAAATCTGAATTTAGTCTAGCATCAAGGTCTGATCAACTTCTCTTTTAGCTTAGCTATTACAGACACAATAACCAAGGGATTGAATATTTTGCCTTTTTCTTATTAGTTTGCATTTCCTTATGCATCCATTGGAACCAATTCCCCAGGAATTGGATCCATCTCTAAATTCCATTGGTAACTTTTATCTTTAGTAACTGATTGCAGCACAGTTACTGCTCCATACCGATGCAGGACAAGGCAAATTTCCCTGACTGGGGGTAGGGGAGACCAAGAGAAGAGGGCCCTTTGGTGGAGAGCATAGAAAGAATTCAACACACATGCCAAAGTTAGTCAAAAGGAAAGTTTATTAGAAAAGGATAACACTCCACATACAGAGTGTAGTCTCATCTCAGAGGCAGAGAGGGGGACGGTGAGAGGGACAGTGACAATGAAGAGAAAATTTGAGAAATTTACATCAAAAAGCTAATTAATTCTTTGTTCTGCTTCTATAAATGTGCTTGCTGTATGCAGGAGCTCATGCAAGAGCTCACTTGCGCTTTGCTCGACCTGTATATGTAACAGTTTATACCCATAGCAGCCTCCGCCTCTTCTAGTACCCTGTACCTTGGCAGATCCTGCTTCCTGTAACAATTTGTATTCATGGCTTACCCATAGCAACTCCTGCCCTTCTCCAACGTTACTACTTGCAATCTGCATAGCAACTCCCACTGTTTGCAACATACACAACGGTTCGAGTTCAAACTGACCAATCAGCTTATGTAAAATCCTTGTATATAAGGAATGTTACCACTGAGCACACTGCCCAGATCTTCAGAGCACTAGTTCCTCTGGGACTGCACGTAATAAAACTGAGTTCTCTTTCTCTCTGAGTTACTGCTTAGTTTTTTGCCGGACGGGTTTTAGGATTTTTCTGCTACAACAATAGAAAGAGACAAGGACAGTGAGAGAGACAGTTAAGACACTGAGAGGGACCCTGAGTATTAGGAGAATTCAGTTACAAATCATTCTTTAGAACCTATGAGTTATAGTTTAAAAGACTTTGTTAATCCATTTCCTTTGATATGGACATATAGTGAGGAAGGGGAAGAGTGTATGGTGTGAAGAGGTAAGATTCTGTAGAGTGAAAAGCCTGCTGGCAGTTCCCAGCCTTTAATTCTAAGTTCCCCATGGTTTTAGCCATAGGGAATGACTCTTGGTTTCTGTTTTCCCTTCACAGGTGTGGGGAAATGGTTTGTTAGTAATCCCAGCAGAAATATTCCTTTGTTCTGCAGGTGTCCTCCTGGCCTGGTTGCAGGGCTGATCAGCATATTGCAGTCTCTGAATGTGGCTTGAGTAACATTTTTAATTCTCTTGCCTCCTCCCTACATTAATACCATGGATGACCACCTGGCCACCCAGGAGTTAAAAGTTCCTCATTCCCCATTCCCCATTCTTTCCCTCTTTTTCTTTTAAAACTGCATATGTTCATGAGCTAGGATAATTCTAGCAAATCCTGATTCTGACACTGAATGTGTGTCTACCAACATCACCAAGCAATCAACTCAATTCTGACACTATCTACCTGGAGACAGTATTGGATCCCACAGTTTAAGGACTCAGTTCTACAAGACTGCCCCTCTACACCCCCAATCAGACACCAAACACAAGTCTAGATTGTCACCTGTACTTCTGTTCAACTGAGTGTACAGCAGAGGTTTCCACAATCACCTCCTCCGGTTCAATTAATTTGCTATAGTGGTTCATAGAAATCAGAAACATTTTACTTACTAGATTATCACTTTATTATAAAAGGATACAACCTAGGAACAGCTACATGGAAGAGATACACAAGCAAGGTATGGAGAAAAGGATGTAGAGTTTCCATGTCCTCTCCAGGCATACCACTCTGTGAATCTCAATGTGTTCACCACCTTGGAAGCTCTCTCTTTCTTTTTTAAAAACAAAAATTAATTTTCTCACAGTTCTGGAGGCTGGTAGTCCGAGATCAAGGTGCCAGCATGGTTGGTTTTTGTTTAGAGTTCTTTCTGTCTTTTACTATGTCTTCACATGCCCTTCTTTACTTGGTGTGCATGCATAGAGAGTGAGTGAGCTCTCTGGTGTCTCTTCCTTTTTTTCCCCCTTAATAAATGTAGAAATTTATTTTCTCACAGTTTGAGATCAAGTGTCTATAGGATTGGTTTCTTCTGAAGGGCCATGAAGGAAGAATCTGTTCCAGACCTCTTTCCTTGACTTGTTGCTGACTGTCTTCTCTTTATGTCTTCATATTATCTTCCCTCTGTATGTGTCTGTGGCCAAATTTTCTCTTTTTCTAAGGACAGCAGTCATATTGTACTAGGGCCTTCCCAAATGGCCCCCATTTTAACTTAATTGCCTCTTTAAAGACCTTATCTCCAAATATGGCCACATATGAATTTTGTGGGGGGACACATCTCAGCTCATAACAGCCTGTCTCCAATGAAGTTTGTCCCTTTAATATTGTAGAACCAATTCTAAACAAGTCTTATAATAAAATAAGGGCCATGGCCCTTTGATGTATCTTCTTATGAGAAAATGAATCCCATCAGATTAGAGACCTATACTTCCTTAGAGGTACCGTTTCCAAATATAATCACATTGGGAGTTAGGACTTCAACATATGAATGATTTGGCCCTAATGCCACAGACTCCCATAATCTTACTGAGATTTAGTAGATTTTCTTGAATAAATGCTTCTTGATTTGCTGTATACCCTTAGGTAAATTTCCAGAAACTTTAAATGGTTGTTTTTAAGCCCTCTCTTATAGATGTCCATTTAAAAGGTCCCCTTTCTTTAAAAAATAGATATATCTAATACTTTTGTTTCAGTCTCCCCTTTCTTCTATCACTCTCTTCTCAATATGGATGACTCCAAGTTATGTAAGGTTACTGAAGCCAGGAAGAAGAGAATTGCAAAAGCCAGAAGCAAGAACTTCATGCCTGAAGGCTGGGAACATGCCTGGGGAGAGTGCAATGAGATGGATGGGACAGAGCTACCTGTGTCACTTGCCTGGAGCTCCTATCTTTATTAGACTTCAAAGAAGATCAAAAGTCAGGCAGTAAGCCATATAGGATAAGTAGACAAATTCACAAAGATATAAGTATTATATTTCCTTCTTAGCATTACTCATAACAAGGATTTGAAAATTTTAACATCCATCAATAGAGAATTTGGTAATTTATGGTACATAACACATTAGAATTCCATGATCTTTAAACAATGGTGATAATTGAAGATTTATGACATAAAAAGCCATCAATGATATATATATAAAGTATAAAAGAAAAATTATGAGAAAGTATGCATAGTATAGTTTTTGTTACATATATGTATATGTATAAAATATTAAAAACTGATCTGGAAGGATATATATAAAAAATATTAAGGATCTTTATCTTTGGGAAAGTTTATTTATAATTTTAATTTTACCTTTCATTACTTAGTTTCATCTGAATGTTATAATATGACTGTATATAACTTTATGATAAAAAACTCAAGCTATCCATGTAAGAAAAACATCTTTTTTGAAAATTTTGAGATGAATATATGCACACAGAAGTATCGCTTTCTTTCCTGATTAACACAAAAGATTGATTAGATTCAGATCAGATTCACAGAATTCAGAGATCTTTCCCATATAAGCTTTAGTAATTATTTCAAGGATACAAATAATTGTGAAGCACAGGTAAAACATTCACACTACTTCCTAGGTCCTTCTTTGCCTTATTAGAATGATCTGTGGGTTGGTTTTAACTCTAGAGATTTCTAAGTGATGTCTAAGTGATACGTGAAAGCACATTACTTACAAAATTAAGACTACTTGCAGTGAGAACCATCTGCATTTTATTCTATGAAAATTAGGTTGCATGGTAATTACATGGCATTTTTCAAGGAGCCGTGCCCTGTAAATCCATAGATTCTAGGTTTGTTTACCAGAGACAATTCTGAACAGAGCAGATGCATTCTGCTAAATAAAGACTATGCTAATATAATTAGTGAGTTCACCAGGAAGTCTGTCCTTAGCATGTTTATAAAAGGGATCTGATAGAGTCAACTTTTTTCTTTTTCTTTTTTTTTTTCTTTTCCTTCCAGGAGCATTCCTGGTAAAGGAAGAGAATCTATTGTAAGACTGTCGTTAACCCTTTCTTTCCCATCTCTTAAAGTGAAAGCATTGAGAGGTATTATCACTGAATTTATGACTTATGAAGAAGGTATATGTTTCTTAATGGAATTTTTAAATACTTTCACTATGATGACTCCTATTCTGTACTCTAATTCCATCTCCTCTAAATTTCTCTTATAGTATGGTGGCTAGAGTAAAGGCAATAATCTAACTGTGAACTAACCAGGTCACTTGAACTTGGCAATTGTAGTTGTCGAAGTCCTTAATGATAGGCATTCATTTCTCCTCCTCTTTATACCAGGTCACCAGCAGATGTAATAATCAAGTCTTATAGAGCTCCTTTCAAACCATTGCTAAAAGTATGAGATGAAGTATCAGCGGCACTGGGTACATGCTCCAAAGTTGTTGCAACTGGGAGTCAAGGTAGCTTGGCAACTAAGGAGCTTTGATGTTTGATAGACTTGGATTCAAGTCCTGGTTCTACTAATCTGTGACCTTCAGCAGTTCAACTTAACCCTTGATTGTATTATTTATATAATATTATGTATGGGGGTTGTTGTAAGGACTACATGAGATATTATATTCAAAGTCCTCAGTTGTTTCCACTGTTTTAGCCCACCTTGGCATAGAGTAAGCACACTTGACCCTGGTGGAAAGAAGAAAGCTGTGGAATCTGAGAAGGAGCCCCAGGCTACTTCTTACTGATGTAAATTGGAATGGTCAGGATGGCCATTGCTTGAGGGTCAGATACAGTCCACTGGAGGATCAATGAACAGAGATGGAACAGAGAGTAGATGGAAGTGAACAGGTCCTTCCCATGGGAAAGAAATTCATGTCCAAGAGAACAAGGGTTCAGAGACCCAGGGATGGAAGGAAATGTTAAATGCTACCCTGCATAGTGTCTTATACATTATTTTATAATAGGCCTGCAGTAAACTGAAAACATGGGACCAGTTAAAGGACACACTTTATTTTACAACATACCAAACTAATTTGTTTTTAATTATATCTGTCCTCTGTCTTTAGAATGCAGTCCCCATGGAGGCAAAACCTTGTTTATCTTGTTCACTCCAGAGTTTCAAGAATTTAGCACTTACCTGACACATACTAGGTCCTCATTAAATAGGTGTGAAATGAGTGAATGAAAGGTCAGAAACTTGTAAGAGGAACACAGGGATGACCTGATTTATGACATGCAAAGAAAAAGAACTATTTCTCTTGAGTATAATTGTGGGCCATAGGTATTTCAGTTATATTATTTAGTACTTTTAGCAATTATTCAAGGGAAAGAATATCCTTGCCATTTTGCATGTTAAGAAGTGTAGGCAACGGGAATATCAGCAGAGGTCCTACAATGAGTCAGTGGCAGAGATAAAATTTATACCTATGTCAATCTGACTCCACGGGGGTTGTGCGTTTGAGAGGCTGGCACCTCAGCAGGAGGAATGATGTCAAGGCCATGTTGGGGCAAGAACAGTAATGTTAGAAAGTGGGGCTGCAACCAGAGGATGCAAATCAGGAATCCTTTCTTATGAGGTAGCAGGAAGAGAAAGCAGAGTGAAGACCACAGGGGTAACTCATCTAGCTAAAGAAAGAACATGAAAAGCAGATTGCACCAAACAGAAGGGTAAGGTCTGCAGAGGAAGTGTGGACAAATGAGAGCCCTAGAGGCTAATGTGGGACATGGCATTCCTATAGACCGTTTTAAATCAGGGGGAGATTGCCATAGAATTTTAAGAATTTCCAGTCTCATTGGCAAGACAATCTTATTATAGTATATGTTCTTTCATTCATTAATTCACCACATGTTTGTTGATCACCTACTACCAGACTCTGTGCTAGGCGCAAATGTATATCTACCCTCCAGGAGCTGACATTCTAGTGGATCCATAGGGCTATACTAAGCTCTTAACTAATTAAATTAATTTTCATTGTCCTGACTCAACAAACTTCTAATTATGTCTGTCTTTCAGGATAGTCTTGGCTATAAGGAGATAATTTAATTATTTGAGATTTAAATATTTTGGTTTCTGTGATTTATTAAAGAGGAAGCTGATGGCTGATGTGTATTTATTTCTCCTAAACTTGCTTAATGTGAAAAATAGAGTCACTCTTAGTGTGATGACAAAATTGGGTTTCTGAGCTAATAGACTGGGATGAGATTTTGAGAAATTCATGAAGGAAATGGTTTCTTATCCTCGTCTCTGCCAAGTTGGGAGTCCTGGGAGAAAAAGGATGTTTTCTTCTATGTCTTTCTCTCTCTCTCTCTGCTGCTGAAGGAATAAGTCTTGTGCAAAGTGTTAATAGCTTTACTCGGGGATCAGATAGCCTAAATAAGAGCTTTTGCTCTACCACTCACTGGTTTTCTGATTTTAGGCAACTCAACTCCTTCAAGCCTCAGTTTCATCACCTGTCATATGGAGGTAATTGTCCCTTCATAATAGAATTGTTTAAGAATTAAATAAGATGATCTATGTAAATGATTTTTCACAGTGCTGGTTTATAGTAAGTGTGCAATAGTGAACACCTTTAACATTAAATCTTTTGTAAGACAGATAACCAATTGCAGCTGTCCCATCAACAATAATAACTGCTGTGATCTATTCAACTCATAATCTGGAAGTAGAAGTTTGATTCATAGTGCTGTCACTTACCAAGTGTGTGCACAGTACACTGAGCACAAATGTACTCTTTTTGCTTTTCCCCTGAAAATAGCAATTTTTGTATTTGTTAGTAAATTCTCACTTAGTTTGTGTGCAAATATTCAAATTATTTGACAACAATTAAAAGTTATTCTGTGCTTGCTGCCCTCCATTCTGCATCTGTAGCTTTTATTCTCACTATTAACAATATATGTGAAGGCTGACCATGACATCATATAAACTGATATCTTGGATTTGAGTATAAAAATCCTACTGTTTGCTCATCTTTTCTCAGGGCCAGTGATTGATAAACCCAGAACAAAAGCAGAGGCTCAGGGTGTTTTAGGAAGCATCTATTGTTCTTTCCTCTTTATACCTATAGCTCAGAAAGAGGGAGGAAAAGGATATCTATCATCTCTTTTATGGCCTGTATTAATCTGCTGGAGCTGCTATAACAAAATATCACAGATTGGTGGCCTAAACAACAAAAATGTATTTTATCACAGTTCTGGGGGCTGGAAGTTTAAGATCAAGGTGTAGGCAGGTTTGGTTTCTCCCAGGGCCTCCTGCTTGGCTTGTAGATGGCTCTCTTCTCTGTGTCCTTACACAGTCTTTATTTCATGCACATACACTCTTGATACTTCTTCCTCTTTTTACAAAGACACCAGTAACATTAACCCCATTTAACTTTAATTACCCATTTAAAGGCCTATCTCCAAATATAGCCACATCGAGAATGAGGGCTTCAATTATGAATTTTTTTGAGGGACACAATTCAGCCTGTAATATTACCCATGGTTCATTTAATTTGTTGTCAAAGGAAGTAGACAACCCTTTTCTTCCACAGGAGCCGGACAGGCCAGAACAGTCTCTGGCTCTCTGAATAGATGAATAGAGAACAGGGGAGCCATCAATGATACTGTTTCTTGCTCTCTCAGTTGCTATAGTCTGGAGCCTAGACAAGCATGCCAGTACCTCCCTTGTCTTCCAGGCCACTCCATACTCTATTCTTCTTTCTGAGACTCATCTATTGGTAGATGGCTTTTATTTTATTAAAATTAACATTTTTTCTGGACATTATCTCTGGCTCCCAACTTTTAATCTATAGTTTTATTTAGTGCTCTTTTTGGTGTCATCTTAGGTTATTTATAAGACAACTTAATTTATATATACTTATACATCTCAAACTTGACAATTTTTATGTGACAATTCATGTTTATAAGTAATATTTTCAGAGTAGTTCTGAACTGGAAATTGGGCCATTGTAAGTAATGTGAATAGTAAAGGGAAGGTCTTCTCATAAGTTAGGATTCTCCTTCAAACCTCTTTTCACCAGCTCTGCCCTCTTTTCTTCTCTGCCATATAAGCAGCAACATCATCATTATGTATGGGATTAATCTGCTACCTGGCAAAGGTAGGAAAGAATCAGCTTCATACATAGTTTGGAGTAGAGTAATAGTTTGTTTGTTTGTTTGTTTATATATTTATTTATTCATGGATGATTCACTGTGATGTGCAATACAGAAGCAGTGCTGATTGGTGGAATGTTCATGGGCTTCTAATTTGATTAGTCTAGGTTTGAATATTGGTTCTAAGAAGTTAAAAAATTCAGCATCATGCAGCTTCTGACTGGTAGGGGTTTGGAGCAGAACTGTATGTGCCAAGGTGAACCCTAACCTCACTGAGTGGCAGAGTCTGGAAACTGCACTACGATGTGCTAGGGTGAATCCCAAGGGAGAACTTGTAGTTATATTAATGCTTAATTGCAAAAGTGGCCAGTTGTGGTCTCTCTGCATTGAAGTATGGCCAGTTCTATCTGGGAAACAAATGTAGCCTTTACTCTGGCAGGACTTGGGCCAAGCTGACATTAGAAGGGTTCTATTATGTAGTGAAAGAGGAGAACATATATCAGAGAATTACCATATTTGTTATAGTAGATGTGAAATTTATTTGAACTAAAAGTATATTCCTAAGTTTCATTTATCCTGAGAAGAGATGAATGAGATAAATGAGTTCTATGATAGAAAATAAAGATTCAAAAGAAGGCCTTAAACTTAGGTGAGAAAGATACTTTCTCTTCTCTCTGTGCAGACAATAAAGAGAGCACTCCAACTGTGGGCAGGTAAGCTGGACCTTTAAGAGTTTGGCAAATAGCTGTGGCAGGAAGAGAATCTACTATCCATAAAATGTACTTGGGATTCTTTAGGAAATACATATATAGTAGGAACTGAAGTTATTCTTTGTGCAGCAGCTCTTATCTTTTGTACTAAAACTTCCAGGAACATAATTTAAAAAGTTGTACTCTAGTGTCACTGGGAAAAATCTTTGTCTTCCTTAGAATGATACTGTAGTAAAGAACTAGTAGGTTCAGGAAAGATGGTTTTTAAATTGATGGAGGTGATATGTAGCAGAGAGGAACATGTTAAAAAACTGGAATATGGGTCTGTGCCATTATAATTTGGCCAATAAAAGGAAGTGTGACCTCAAATATAAGGAATTCTGGGATATAATATAATGTTTACATTTCCATTTATGAATGAATAAATGGATGCTCATATATGGATGAATGATATGTTCAAGACCACACAGATAAAAAGTGCCAGAACCACAATGCTAGCCCAGAAGCATCAGACCTGAATTTCTACACTCTTAATTCTATACAGCCCTCAAAAATATGGCTATCTTCTTTATATTAGCATCATCCCATTTGTCTAATAGTACTATAGCTACTTGTGCCCTCAGAACTCTCTAACCTGGTGCTATCCACTAGCCACATGGGGCTACTGAACACTTGAAATGTGGCAAGTATAAATGGAAATTATAGAACTATTTGTAATTTATAATATACACATGAGATTTCAAAGTCTTAGTGTAAAAAAAGAATACAAAATGTCTCAAATAATTTTATATTGATTACTTATTGAAATGATAATGTTTTGAATTTACCACATTAAATAAATGTATTACTAATATTCATTTCACCTATTTCTTTTTCTTTTTTAAAATGTGGCTTCTAGAAAATTCAAAATTATCTACATGGTTTGCATTTGTAGTCTGCATTCTTTATCTATGGAAGCATCTCTCTGTTATACTTTCCTCCCTTACTCTTCTCTATTCCCCCATATTCTTATCTTAAATGGCTTCATGAATTAGGTTATATTCTTCTGTGGAGAAGGTAGACTTGGTCTCCACATACTCTATTTTGCATATGGGCCTTTCTCCCAAATCTAGGAAAGAAGAAAACATGTCTCCTGATATTTTTCTTCCTGTTGCTCCAAGAAAAGACCACCATGTGACAATTGTAAATTCTTATTACAGAGACCTAATCTGGATCATTCCTGAGCCAAATTCAATGCTGTAGTCATCATTCCTGGTGCTTGCTTTCTCCTGGGCATGTTCCTGTGAGAACATTGTGTAAACTGTAGGTGCTTAAACAGTATTTATTGAATGACTCACGACAGAGGAAACAGTTTTATGTCTCATTTAACAGATAACAAAGATAGAGAGGAACTGTTTTAAGGGAAAGACCCACATCCCTGCTCATCTCTTTCCTCCAGCTCCATTTGTGCTGTCGGCAGTGCCTATGGTGGTGGTAGTGACGATGGATAGTCAGTGGCTGAATCTCTGCTTTTTTTTGGGGGGGTGTCACTCTTGGTAGAAGTAGCAGGGTATGTAATCTTTCCTGTGATCATAGGTTTGGTGGTAGCAGAGTTCACAGTACTGGCATTTGAGATGATGATGGTGTTGATGTTAGTAAAATGGCTTTTGCTTCTTTTGAGATGAGATAAAATAAATTTTGTTTGTATTACAGCCCTAGACTTCTTGGTAGTTTTTAGTAGTTGTTGAGAGTCTTCTTTAAGTGTATGAGACATTTCATTTTGCAGGTAGTTATTTATCAATTGAACCATTTTTGGCCCAGCACAACATTTTTTCTTCTTGCATTTCTGTACCTCTTTTTCACCAACAGTTCAGTGGTCTTTGAATCTCTTCAAACCCATTAAACATCTTCTAAAGCCAAAGAATTCTGCAAAAAGAAAGAGAAAACCACTGGGCTAATGTTAATAACTAGATACGATCTCAAAACTGCTAGAGGGAGAGGAATAGAGTAAGAGAAACTTGGTTAATACTAAGTTTTAAGTACAGGGTTTAGGGGTGTTGATGTAGGCACCTGGCAGGCCAAGAGAATTTCTGTACACCTCTGAAATTCAGAATAAATCTCTCTAGTTTCCCTTCATTGAGTAACTTTAAAAATCTAGGGCACATAGAGGAAAGGAGAAAAGGGAACCCAATTATTTACTTTCAAATAGGATTTTCTACCTTCAGCTTATCATCTTAGACACTTGTAGGGCATTACTCTCTCTTCTGATAATTCTAGGAAATACCAATGAGAGTAATATCTTCCATAAAACAAATCCAAGAAAGAATTTCAAGAGAATCAATAAAACTTTCAGGAGTGCTGGCTTCTTTCCAAACCCAGTGGTCTATAACATCACCCTCTTCAATAATTGCTTGACCTGTGGTTCCTGGGGCATGGTGTTCTATCATTCTCAGCCTCTCTGGACACTCTGTCCCTTAGAGGTCTTATTCATTTACATAGCCTTAACCTTATCTCTATCAAGATAATTTCCATGCTGTCATCTATATCTCTGATTTCTCCACTCAGTTTAGTACCTCGTCTTCATCTGGATGACTTTTCTATTCCAATGACTCACTTTTTTTTCTGAATTAGAAAGTTCTCTCTCACTCATCTTAACAATTTGACTGATTTTCTACAAATAACAGGACATTTATGAAGCATCTAATGGTCACATACATTGCAACATTGTTTCTCACCAAAGACAAAACAGTAAAATTCTCATATTTTAAGCAGCAACATTGATTAACCCCATTACAGTCATGTGGAATTTGAGGCTCAAGGTGGTTTAGTGATTTTACGCAAGATAATACAGTTGATGATTATTTAAAAAAAAATTTAAGTTAAATTTATTAGAGTAACATTGGTTAATAAAATTATAGAGATTTTAAATATACAATTAAATAATATATCATATGTATATTAGATTGTGTGTTCGCTACCCAAAGTTAAATATTCTTCTGTCACCATATATTTGATCCCCTTTACCCTTATCTATTTCCCCTCCCCTATTTCCCTCTGGTAGCTACTTATTTCTGAAGCAAGTCTCAGTGATTCTCTCTTCTTTTCAAGAAATGATGTCCAAGCCTCTGGTTCAGCCTTTTGCTACAATGTATTCCTAGATGCTCTTATGAATAATTTAGGGGTTTCCAAGACAACAAAGGCTACTAGCAAGGATGAAACTCTGTAAAAATTTCAAAAAATTTACTGGATCCTAAAAAGAAATTTTGTGGAACACAAGGGTAAAGACTTCCTCCTTACTACACCCAAGTACAAACTCCAGGACCTTTGCTTCAAGATATGGTTTAAATTAGAAATAGAGCAAAAATGAGGGAGACTTGGACTGAGTCCCAGATGATAGCTATGTAGAGGGTTGGAAAGCAGTTTTGTATGTTGGATAGTTTCTGAGCACACACACAAAAAGTGCCTTGCTTTTGCTGTAGTGAGCTCTTGGTGTGTCTCCATCAGACAGTCTGGGGTTAGGGTCTATGGGGATGTATGGGGGTTGATGCAACAGGTAGAGTCTTCAGCCATCTCTTTAGGCAACTCGTCTTTCAGCATCTCTTTGGGTTCCCACTGTCATGGACAGCCAAGTCTCTGCTTCTTTACACTGACCCCTCTTAAACCCAGGATTCCACATTACCTCTGTTCACCTGGAACTGTAGCATGAGGCTGTCAAAGATTGGATAAAGGAGTTTCATGACTGGGTGCCAGAGAGGAAGGCTTGGATCTGGGTTGGCATTCTTGAACTCCAGCCTTTATTGGACTCTTCATGACTTTAGGCCATGATCAGTGAAGTACTTCCAAAGCTCACAGCAGTATGTTTCCTCTGATTCTATTTGAGAACATTTTTTCCAAACACCTTTATCCAACATATTTCCTGCTCTTGATCCTGGGGAAATATAAGACATATAAGGAATGAAGAAGTGCAAGTCCTTTGCATCTCCTTAAAGTTTGAGCAGGGCAAGAGTAATGTATTTTCTTCACTATCTGTCAGCTAATTATGCCTAAGACATTCAGTATGTGAGAACCAGAAGAACAAAAATTGCTATAACCATGGATTCCTAGAGCATAGAAACTGTCTTTTTTGTGCTGATGTTTCCAATGGCTAGCATAGGTACTGGGTCAACATAAAAACTCAGTATATGTTTGTTGAGTGAGCTTGTGAAAGGTATCTCTTGGCATAACTTTTTCTTTTTTATTGAGATGTAACATTTTTAGTTTCAAGTATACAAATGATGATTTTATATTTGTATATATTGTGAAATGATCACACTGTCTAGTAAATATCCATCACCACTTATAATTGCAATTGTTTTAACTTGTGATGAGAACTTTTAAGATTTACTCTCTTAGCAACTTTCATATATATTTAGTACAATATTATCAACTATAGTCACTCTGCTATACATTACATCACCAGGACTTATAACTAGATGTTTGTAAATTTTGACCACCTTCATCCATTTTGCCATCCACCTCTGGCAATCATCAATCTGCTCTCTCTATGAGTTTTTTTTGGGTTTTGTTTTGTTTTAAGGTGGACATATAAGTGAAATCGTATGGTATTCGTCTTTCTCTGTCTGACTTATTTCACTAGCATAACGCTCTTAAGGTCCATCCATGTTGTTGCAAATGGCACAATTTTTTTATGGCCAAATAATATTCCAAAATATATTTCATATTTTTTTATTCATTTATTCATTGGTGAACATTTGGTTGCTTTGATACCTGGCTATTTTAAATAATGGTGCAATGAACATGAAGGTGCATATATCTTTTTGAGAATGTCTTTATTTCCTTCAGAAAAGTACCCAGAAGTGGAATTTCTGGATCATATGGTAGTTTTATTTGTAATTTTTTGAGGAAACTTTGTACCATTTTCCATAGTAACTGCACCAATAGCATTCCCACCAGCAGTTCCCTTTTCTCCACACATCATCAATGCTTATTATTTCTTATCTTTTTGATTATAGCCATTTTAACAGGTGCATGTCTTTGAAAAAATGTCTATTTAGATCTGTCCATTTTTAAATTAGATTTTTTTTTGCTATTGAGTTGTATGAGTTCTTTATATATTTTGAATATTAACCTCTTATAAGATTAATGATTTGCAAATATTTTTTCCCATTTGGTAGGTTGCCTTTTCATTTTGTTGATGATTTTCTTTGCAGTGTAGAAATTTTTTAGTTTTAGGTAGTCCCACTTGTTTATTTTTGTTGCCTTTGCTTTTGTTGTCAAATTCAAAAAATTATTGCCAAGACCAATGTTGAGAAGCTTACCGCCTATGTATTTTTCTAGGATTTTTATGGTTACAAGACCTATGTGTAAGTATTTAATCCATTTTGAGTTAATTTTTGTGTTCACTGAAAGATAGTGGTTTAGTTTTATTCTTTTACATGTGGCTGTCCAGTTTTCCCAACATCATTTATTGAAGAGACTTTCATTTCCCCATAGTATATTCTTTGCTTTTTTGGCTTAAATTAATTAACCATATATGCATGGGTTTGTTTTTGGGCTCTTTATTCTGTTTTATTTATCTATGTGTCTGTTCTTATACTTGTGCTGTATTGTTTTGTTTACTATCGCTTTGTAATATAGTTTGAAATCAGAAAGCATGAAGCCTCAGCTTTGTCCTTTGTCAAGATTGCTTTGGCTATTCAGGTTCCTTTGTGGTTATATATAAGTTTTATGAGTATCTTTTCTATATCTGTGAAAAAAGCCATTGGAATTTTGATAGAATTTGCACTGAATCTGTAGTATGGACATTTTAGCAACACTAATTCTTCCAATCTCAGAGCATGGAATATTTTTCCACTTATTTGTGACTTCTTCAATTTCTTTCATCCGTGTCTCAGTATAGGTTATGAATGCGTAGGTTGCCTCTTTGATAAAATTAACTCCTGAGTATTTTATTCTTTTCGATGTAATTTAAAATGGAGTTGTTTTCTTAATTTGTCTTTCTGATAGTTTATTACTGATTTTGGTATATTAATTTTGTGTCCTGCAACTTTACTAAATTTGTTTATTAATTCTATCAGTTTTTTTTGATAGAGTCTTTGGGGTTTTCTTTATGTATTATCATGCCACTTGTAAATAGTGACTGTTTTACTTCTTCCTTTCTTATATGGATGCTTTTATTTCTTTTCCTCACTTAATTGCTCTGGCAAGGACTTCCAATATTATTTTGAATAAAAGTGGCATACATTATGTAATTTGATGGCATCTCATAAGTCTCATAGGTTTTCTTCATTCCTCTCTATTCTTTTAATTTTTTTTTTTGTTCTTTTGACTGGGTAAATTTAAATTACCTGCCTTTGAGTTTGCTAATTCTTTCCCCTGCTTCATCAAGTCTGATGTTGAAAATGTCTACTGAATTTCCTAGTCCTACACATCATAATTTCTCCATTATTGACATACTCCACCACAGCAGTTCTCGTGCTACAGTTGATGAATGTATGACGTATTATAATTACCCAAGGTTATAGTTTATACTATGGTTCATTCTTGGTGTTGTGCTATGTTTAGACAAATGTATTGTGACATAATGATGAATGTGGATTCGTCATTATAGTATCATAGAAATATCCACTATGTTCCACCCATTTATCCATTCCTCTACTCCAATCCCTGACAACACGATTGTCTCCATAGTTTTTCCTTTTAATGAATGTCATAGAGTTGTAATTATACAGTTTGTGTATTTTTGAGATTAGCTTCTTCCACTTAGTAATATACATTTGCATTTTTCATGCTAACTGTGCTCGTTGGCCAAAGGGACTGCTGACTTGTTTTCAGAGATGGGAGTGGCCACTGACCAGCCTCTGGGCAAGGTTACTAACTGGGATGTGCTCCATTGCCAAGATCCACTCACTGATTACTGTGAGACCTGCTTGCTTTTTTGTTCCAGTTGCCTTCAAGTGGTCTATGTTTGTTAATTGCTCCAGGTTCTCCAAGACAGAAGTGAGCCTACAAAGAGTGTTCAAGAAATGCTGGGAAAACTGAATGTCTTCCTTGTTTTTTTTTTTTTTCTCCAGTGAGAAAAAAGAATTTTAAGCCCAGGGGATCACTCTTGGTTTGGTGCCATCCTGGCCTGGGAGTTGTAGTCAAAGTGAACCTGCCCCTCTTACCCTTTTAATAAGGACTTTCTTGGTTTTTATACTCTATGCCTCACTACAGTTTCTGGGATTTTCAAAAAAACATTTTGTCTGTGCATTGTTACTAATTTTTATTTCTGTGAGGACTAGATATAAGGACTTCCTATATCACCATCTTGCTTACTTCAACAGCAAAAGTGCATTTTGGGGATATCACTATGGTTGCAAAGTAGAGACTGAATCTTAGTGGGTTCATAGGAGTGACAGTGGGCTGGAGAGAATGGAAAACCTTTGAGTAGAAAGAATATTCAGAACAATTGTGTGTAAGATGTGAAGGAAGGATCATAGAAGTGCTGTTCAGTTTTCCTTTAATACTTTCCTTTCCACTTCCTCTCATGAACTTACTCCTACTTATCTCTCAAATCTCTGCTTAATTGTAATTACTAAAGTAAGGCTCTTTAAACCCTGGATTACTGTTGATCCCTTTATTTTAAGCATTTATTTGTTTGTTTGTTTGTTTATTTACTTCATTAGATATTCATTGAGCATGTATCATGTTCTAGAAACTGTCTTAGGTGCTGGTAATATAGCAATGTATACCATAGGCAGTATCTGCCATCATGGAGCCTACATTAATTGGTCTTTAAAATATGAGCAAAACCAGATAGTCCTGTCTTCATAAAACTTTTGTTGAAGAAGGTATATAGGGAATCAAATCTCTGTAAAAATTGGAAATAACAAATTTAGATGCCACTAATGTGCACAGTTATGTGATTTTCACCAGCATTGATGTTGACCTTTTTCCATACAGATGGGCTCATAAAATAATAATGTTAAGATATTGACAAGAGGGTAGGTGAAGTGATGAATCATGGAGTTGAGATTCATAAAGAAAAGTGAGGAAAGATCTGTTTGGCACATGGAATGTATTTGAGTAAGGGAGTATGTCTTGATAAATTCAAAGAGAAGCTGTTTATAATAACAAAATGAAGAAGCTGAACATATGTGTGGGTATAATCAGAGAAGGTGGTATTAGGCAGAATAGGTTCAATTCAGTTTACACTGTTGATGCATTAATGAGACTCTTGAAAAGTTATTTCATAACTCTGAGCTTCATTTTTCTAATTTTAAAAAGGCTGGCAAACAAAATTGTGGCATATTTATACAATAGACTACTAATGAGCAATTTAAAAAGGAACTACTGATACAACAACATGGATGTATCTCAATGATGCTGATGAAAGAAGCCATACAGAAAAGAGTACGTACTATGCAATTCAGTTTATATTAAATTCTTGAAAATGCATACTAATCTCTAGGGAAAAAATACAGGCTATTTGTTGTCCAAGGCTAGAAGTCTAGGGTGGAGGGAGGTGTGGACTGCAAAGGTGCATGAGGAAAATTTTCTGGGATGATGGAAATGTCCTATATCTTGATTGTGGTGGTGGTTTTGTGTGTGTATACAGCTGCCAAACTCATCCAGTTGTATACTTTAAATTGCTGCACTTCAGTGTTCATAAATTCCACCCGAATAAAGTAGATATTTTTTAAGTCCAAAAAAGTGCTTATAATGACACCAAACCCAAGAGTTATAAGTTTTAAGTGATAACTTAAGTGGAAGTACTCAGGACATGGTTGGTGCCTGCAGAATATTTGCTCATTTCTCCTTGATGCCACCTTGCCTTCTGCCTTTATTCTTTCCCTTTCCCCATTTCTATTGTTAGAGTCATAACAGAGTCATTGTCCCATGGAGAAAAAAGGGAATATAAAGGTATCCTGAAAAGAGAGATTAAGGAACTAAAAGATAAAAGACCTTAGTAGAAGAGCTTAGCAGTAAGGTCAGTTCCTTCCTCTAGGTTATTTGACTATAGGGTGATTTCAGTGGTTGAGATAGTCCAGTGGAAAGTAAAATGAACTCTCCAGGGAGCTTCTAATAACCTTTCTTTCTGATTGGACAGATCTCAAACTACTTAACCTGTGACTTATCTCTCCTACTGATGGGCCCTAATCCCAGGCACAGCATGATATGCATGCAACCACTCATGTTTATACACTTCTGCTTGGTACAGAGAGCAAAATCTTAGAAAAGATTTCCCTTAATTTCTCCAGCAAATACAGTGCAGCATGTCTTATGTGTGTTACTGAGATTATGCATAGGTAATTTCAGAATGAATGCAAATATAAGTTCCTGTAACTTCCCAGAGGAGAAAACTATGTGTATGTTAGAAACAAGATAGATTAATTTATAAAATTATGCAATAACATCATAAGCAGTTGAATACATGTAATAGTTCTATTTGTTTTGGAACAATAAACTGTTTTTTTGAATTGCAATAGCAAATATAAAGGAAACATAACATTTTTGTACAACACAGTATATATTGGCACTTTGATTGTGTAGTCCCAAACAGTTGGAGTCCTGGTAGCCTAGCCACACAATTACTTTTTCATTCAGATTCTTCAATTACTTTGGTACAAAATGTTTTTTTTTTCTTCTCATTGAGTGCTTGGATATATTCAACAGAAATTGATGTGCTTTCTTCTTGGAGATTATTTGTGAAACAACAAAAGAGTGTTTACTCATATGTTTTTTTGGTGACTATTTCCCTTTGTAATAGACAATAGCACTTTTTAAAAAGCTGTCTAGCACCTTTAAGCTCCCTCTATGATCAATTTTTCTTTCAAATGCATGCTCCCTTTTCATAGTATATAATTGTCACTTGGAAGCAGTTGCCATTGTCCCACTCCCCTTGAATCTAAGTGTGACCATATGATTTGTTCTTAATAATGGAACATGAGGTGAAGTGATTGGTAACACTTACAGGAAGAAGTTTTTATTTATCTTATTTATTTGTATTTTTAAAAATTATTTTATTTATTTCTTAATTTTTTCAATTATAGTTGATATACAATATTGTTTTAGTTTCAGATGTGCAATACAGTGATTGGCTGTATAACTTTTGAAGTGATCACCCCAACAAATCCAGTACCCATCTAACACCATACATAGTTATTACAATACTACTGACTATATTGACCATGCCATCCTCTACATCCCCATGACTATTTTGTAATTACCTATTTGTACCTCTCAATCCCCAACCCCATTCCCCAATTTGATAGCCATCAAAATGCTCTCTGTATCTATGAACTTGTTTCAGTTGTTTGTTTGTTTATCCTGTTCTCTAGATTCGCCATATGATATTTGTCTTTCTCTGTCTGACTTACTCCATTCAGCACAACACCCTCCATGTTGTTGTAGATGGTGAGATTTCATCCTTTTTTTTTACGGCTGAGTAATATTCCATTGTATATATGTATGTATATATCTATATCTACATCGATATATGTGTATATAGATATCTATGTGTGTGTGTGTGTGTGTGTGTGTGTGTGTGTGTGTGTGTGTGTGTAATCATCCATTAATGGACATCCAGGTTGCCTCCATATCTTGACTACTGTAAATAAAGCTACAATGAGCATATAGATTTACATGTCCCTTCAAAGTACTGTTTTGAGTTTCTTCAGATTAATACCCAGAAGTGGGATAATTGATTCTTGCTTTGTTTTCTGTTACAGCCTTTGTTTAAAGTCTATTTTGTTTGGCATAAACATTGCTACCCTAGCTTTTTTTCTGTTTGTTTCCATTTTCATGAAACATTTTTTTTTCATCCCTTTACTTTCAGTCCGTGGGTGTCTTTTGATCTGAAGTGAGTCTCTTGTAGGTAGTCTATTTAAAGGTCTTGTTTTCTAATCCATTCAGCCACCTTATCTTTTGATTGGAGCATTTAATATGTTTATATTTAAAGTAATTGTAGGAGAAGATATGGAGAAAAAGGAACCCTCATACACTTCTGGTAGAACTGCAAAATGGTACAGCCACTATGGAAAACAGTATGAAGGGAGGTTCCTCAAAAAATTAAGAATTCATATACCATATGACACAGCAATACCTCTACTGGGTATTTACCCCAAAGACTTGAAAACTCATATCCAAAAAGATATTTGCACACCAACGTTCATAGCAGCAGTATTCACAGTGGCCAGGATGTAGAAACAACTGGTGTCCTACGATAGATGATTGACTAAAGAAGCTGTGGTACATATATACAATGGAATATTACTCAGCCATAAGAAGAGATGAAATACTGCCATTTGCGACAACATGGTCGGACCTCGAGATAATCATGCTAAGCGAAATAAACTAGACAAAAAAAGTTGAAAATCACATGATATCACTTATATGTGGGATATAAACCTAAAAACAACAAATGAACAGGACAAAGAAACAGAGACTCATGAATATGGATTATAGACTAGTGGTTATCAGAAGGTAGGGAGTAGGGAAACGGGGAGATAGATGGGGTAAAGGAGGTCAAATATGTGGTGACAGAAAGAAATCTAACTATAAGAGATAAACACACAGTGTAAACACATATATGCCTTACTGTTAAAGTGTACAGCTGAAACTTATTGAATTTCATTAACCAATGTCACTATAAAAATAACAATTAAAAATAATCATTGCTAGATATGAAGTTATTGCCATTTTGTTATTCATATTTTCATATTTTTAATTTTTTTTCCTTCTTAAAAAAGTCTCTAACATTCTAACATTTCCTGTAATACTGGCTTGGTAATGATGAACTCCTTTAGGGTTTTTTTTAAATCTAGGAAGCTCTTTATCTGTCCTTCAATTCTAAATGATAGCTGTATAGCTGTGCTGGGTAATCTTGTTGTAGGTCCTTGCTTTTCATCATTTTGAATATTTCTTGCCAATACCTTTCGACCTGCAAAGTTTTTGTTGAGAAATCATCTGACAGTCTTATGGGAGTTCCCTTGTAGGTAACTAACTGCTTTTCTCTTGCTACTTTTAAAAGTCTCTCTTTGTCTTTAACATTTATCATTTCTATTATGATATGACTTGGTGTGGGTCTCTTTGGTTTCATCTTGTTTTGGTCTCTGTGCTTCCTGGGTTTGTAAGTCTATTTCTTTCACTGGGTTAGGGAAGTTTTCAGTCATTATTTCTTGAAATAGGTTTACAATTCCTTACTCACTCTTCTCCTTTTGGTTCCCCTATGATACAAATGTTGTTAGTGTCCCAGAGGCTCCTTAAACTATCCTCATTTTTTTGGATTTTTTTTTCTTGTTGCTGTTCTGAATGAACATTTTCTACTACCTGATCTTCCAAATTGCTCATTTGATCCTCTGCTTCATCAAATCTACCATTGATTCCCTCTAATGAATTCTTCATTTTTGACTGGTTCTTTTTAAGGTTTTCTATCTCCACTTTTATGTTTTCTATCTCTTTGTCAAAGTTCCCACTGAGTTCATAAACTCTTCCCTTAAGTTCATCGAACACGCTTATGTGAAATGTTTTGAACTCTGCATCTAGTAGATTGCTTGTCTCTGGTTGTTTAGGTTTTTTTTTTTTTTCTTGAGCTTTGTTCTGTTCTTTCATTTGGGATGTGTTTTCTTGTATCTCCATTTTGGCTGCTTACTTGTGTTTGTTCCTATGTATTAGGTAGGGCTGCTATATTTCCCAGTCTTAGTAGAGTGGCCTTATGTAGTAGGTGTGCTGTAGGTCCCAGTGACACAGTCTTCTCTGATCACCTGAACCAGGTACTCCAGGTATGTCCCTTGTAAAGGTTGTGTGTGTCCTCCTGTTGTAGTTGAGCCTTGGTTGCTATTTGCTTGTTAATGGGAGAGACTGACCCTTGGGCTGATTGGTTGTGATGGCTGGCTGTGACCAGTGGAGAAGCTGTTGTGCAGGGACTGACCCTGCTCTGTAGGGTCACTTTAACAGAGTCTGGTGCCTGCCTTGTCTGCCCTTTGGGTGTGTCATCCTCAGATGTGACCCTGGGTGGTGTTTCTGGTATTTGGCTCAGATTGAAGCTTGACACCAGGTGTTCAGGCTGGGGCCTCCTTGGGGGTGGGGGATGCCATGCTGCAGGCCAAGTTCAGCTGCAGCTTGTGCCCAGCCCAGGCCACATAGAATAAGCCATCAAGTAATCTGCAGATAGCTACCACCCACACTGGGCTTGGAAGTACCTCGAGAGACCAAGCCACAAACCAAGGCCTGCTGCCACTAGTGCAGAGCTTGGGGATGTTCAGCAAGAGGTACAGAGCACACCAAAGCCAAATGCTATTTGTTTAGGTTTTGTGATCTTTTGAGAGATTTTTAGGAAAGTCTGCAACATGAGCCATGATAGGCCTTTTGTATAAAAAATTCACTAAAAGTCACTTGGTGGCCTGTGTGTTGGGCAGGATGGAGTCTCAGGGAATCACCAGGCAGAGTAACCAGTGTTAGCTACTTTGATGGAGACTCAGATATGGCAGCCACCTGGGTCTGTGAGCCCAGTTAGGGAGGGTTCAAAAAAAGAGTAATGGCCTTTGCCAGCACATCTGCCTGGGAGAAAGCTGCCCCTCCAGCCCTTGCCCTGAAGTCAGACAACTTGGTTTTTCTCTATATGTTCATGGCACCTTTCAAGCTGTCTCCCCAGTGCTGGAGCTTGGAGTGAGTGAGTCTGTCACCAAGTAAGTTTGTGTGTGGGCCTTTTAAGAGGAAAGTCTGTGACTGTCTCAGTTCTTCATCTCATTCAGCCACAATCTCTACTGGTTTTCATAGACAAAAGTTGTGGGGACTTCTCTTCCTGACACTCGAACCCTGGGTTGGGGAGCCTGGTGTGAGGCCAGGACCCCTTACTCTTTTGGCTAGAGGATCTCCACAACCAACATTTTTCTCCCAATTCTCAACCACCACATGCAGGTGTTGGACCGGCCTATTTTACGTCTCTGCCCCTCCTATCAGTCTCCAGATGGCCTATTCTGTGTGTCCTCGTTGTAGGACTTCTGTTCAGCTTGACTTTAGGTGACTCCCAATAATGGTTATTTTGTAGTTTAGTTGTAATTTTGATGTGGTTGTGAGAGGAGGCAAGCTCAGCATTCACCTACTCCACTTTCATGACTAAAAGCTGCTAATTTTCTGGGGAAAAAAAAGCTTTTAAGAATGAGAGATGATTTTCTTATGTTTCCATACATTTGCACCAACAGTCTGGACCACATTGGTCTGTTAAAGAGAGAGACATAAAGCAAGTGTATGAAGTTGTTAAATGATCAGGATTGAGGTCTTGCAGTGGGAGATGTGGATCCAGGTGGGAAGGCTGTACATATATGATGGTAATCTCTACAAGTGAGATTCTCTCAATGTCTTTCTGCAATGTAGCTAATGTGAACCCAAATCCCTGTGCTACTGCACACCATAACAGTCCTTGTTAGGCTAGACCAGGAGAGACTCTTATATTAGGTAGTAGAGTGGCATAATGCATTTCACAAGAACATAATATTTTACAATAATCTACCATTACATTGGGGGGCACATGAATGTCCTAGAGCATCTTCTAGGGGAGTCACAGGATTTTTTTCAGGTCTACCTTATTTCTTGAAGGATGAATCCTAGTCTTCTCTTTATTGTAGATCTTATTTTCCTAAGTGCTATGGGCAGTGTTTTTGGTCTTCACTTTCCTAGTTGTATACTTCTAGATTAGTTCGGTTTAATTTTTATATAAAATTATATAGTGTTTTGTCATTTAAAAAACACAATGGATTATATGTACAACTGTCAAAAAATAATTACTCTGTTTGTTGGAAAACATGATTAGTGGTAGGGAGGCCAGGAAAGAGTGATCTGCAAGAACAAGCAGGAGGTAATGAAGGATGAACCAGAGAGGGTAAAGTGGAAGTGGAGAGTGGGGCATGTGTGTGGAGAGTCTGGGAGTGGCCAGAAGAGGGAAAGCTGAGGATGAAACTTTTAGGTATCTGGTTCAGTCACTAGTGTATGTGGTAGGGATATAATCCCCCTCCCAATGATCATTTCTGACATTCTTGTTCCTTTTTGGAAGAGCTGTCTTCCATCTGATATCATTTCCGTTTAGCGCTTTGACATTTGTTGTAGCATAAGTCTGCTAGTGATGACTGATAAAATAACCTCAGAATATATTTATTTTATTTTTAATTCTTGAATGATATTTTTACTGAATATAGAATTCTGAGTTGACTGTTGTTTTTTTCTTTTAGCACTTAAAATATATTGTTCCACTCTCTTCTGGTTGCTAAGTTTACTGAAGAGAAGTTAGCTATTAATTAGATTGTTATTCCTTGTAGAAATACATCATTTTTTTCTTGCTGTTTTCAAGATTTTCTCTTTATATGTGAGTTACAACATCTTGACTATAATGTGCTTCAGTGTGGGCTTCTTGGTGTTTATTCTACTTGGTGTTTGATTAGCAATTATATCCGCAAATTTTTATTTTTTATTAAATTTAAGAAAATTTTAGTCATTATATCTTAACTTTTTTTTTTCTGCCTCATTCTTTCTCTCTCTCCCTTCTGTCATTTCAATTACATATGTGCTTCATTTTTTGGTATCTAACAGGTTCATAAATTCATTAATTAAAAAAAATTTTTGTTTTTCACCTTGAATAATTTCTACTGATCTATTTTCAAATTCGCATCTTTTTCCCTCTCATATTTGTACAGTTTTTAGATTCATCCAGGGATTTTTTTTAATTTCAGAAATTAAATTTTTAATTTTATAAATCCATTTTGTTCTTTCCTGATTGTTTCTATTTTTTCTTTGTTGAAACTTCCCATTTCTTGGCTGAAAATTTTCATTAAAAACATTCTGTTTGCTTTATTATGGTTAGTTATAAAAATTGCTTCAAACTCTTTGTCTATTAGTTCTAATGTCTGGTTTTCTCATAGTTGGTTTCAGTTGATTGTATTTTCTCTTAATAATGCATTTCATTAAAAAAATTCTTCACATGCTGTGCACTTTTGTATTGTATTCTGCATATCATGGGTGTAAATTATGGAAAGTTTGAATTCTGATATTTCTCTAGTATTTTTCTTTTATTTTACAGTAATTTTCCTGGCTGTACTTGAGCTGCAAACTCTGTTTCTTGTGCAGCAGCTCTAGTCTCATGTCTTCTCCTTCTCCTTCTCCTTTTCCTCCCCCGCCCCCTTCTCCTTCTCTCTCTCTAATGTCCACCAAGAGATAAATGGAGAAGTAAACTTACTTTCTATATTAAAAATGAATTATTGATATATGTTACAATATGTATTAATTTGAAACTAATTATACTGAGTTAAGGAAACCATACTAAAAAGGAGTATATACTGTACAATTTTATTTATCTATAATGACAAGACAAAAATCAGTTTTTGACTGGATGGGAGGTGGGGAGAGTCAGGAGAGAGGAATTACAAAGGGGCAAGGGGAAATGTTTTAGGGTGATGATATATTCATTATCTTGATTGTAGTGAATGTTTCACAGATATATACATGTCATACTTATAATTTTGTACACTTTAAATAAGTGCAGTTTATTGTTTATCAATTGTACTTAAAAAACTTTTTTTTTTAAAAAAAGACAGACCACCACCATTACTAGCAGCAACAATAAACAGAACTTAGTGCATTAAAATTTTTCTGAGAGGCATCTTTAGTGTCTGTTTTCTAAAGGACTTACATTATTGTACAATCACATTAGCTTTGTCCTTTATTTTGTTTTCATTTATTAATTTCCCCCTAAGCAGTTCTTGTAGAGTATTTTTGTTGTTAATTTTTAGTTGCTTTGCTTATTTGACATCAGATATGTATTTTTTATCTTCAAGTAAAATGTCTCTAATATAGACATGTGTCTAATATAACTTGTGATCCATACATGGTGCCCAATAAATATTCTATTATCTATAACACTTTTAGGGCTATGATGGATAAGAGTCCATTAAAAGAACAACATTCTTAAGTGGTAGGCCAATATTTCAAAAAGGGTTTGGCTCTTTGGAATATTTTTCCACTTCTTTTTAGAACTTGTGTTATTATTTTTTGCTGAAATATTTTAAGTTAAATTATAAACACCATGATATTCATTCCTACATACATATCAGTAAATATTTTTTAAAAATAAGAGTATTTGCCAACATAGCTAACATAATATAATTACATTCAGCACAATTAATAACATTTCTTTGATAGCATTTACAGCTCATTCCATTTACAAATATCTCTAATTGTTCCCCAATTTTTTTTTACACCACTGGTTTGTTCAAATTAAGATTCTCTCCAGGACCAGTCAATTTAGACCTTTCTTATAACATAGCATTTGCTTGACGTGGTGTGCTAGGGGTGTTTGAGACAACTTACCTCTCCATTGAAGTGATTTTTAATTTCAGAAGATATAATTGTATACACAAATTTGTTTCCAGTTGCCTGCACAGGGTAAAAAAATATATAATAGTCTCTAGATCTTTTGAATTTTTTAAAGTTTTCCCCAACATTTTGTTAATATCTTTTGTTAATATTTTTAAAGTCTCTAGATGTCCATGGACACCTGACAGCACAACTACAGGAACGTGATGTTCAATACTTCCAGGGAGCTATCTTGACATTTGGAAGAGAATTTGCTTTGACCACTAGGTGGTACTTAAAATCCAGAATACCTGATTTGAAATTTGAATGAAAAGCAATAAAAACTGGGGCTAGCTGTTTAAGTGGTTTAGATGGAAGAAAGAGGAAAGAAGCATGATCACAATGGGTTTTGCAAGGATTGCAGGAATATTGAATGAAGTATTTCAACTGTGAAAAATATTTCTAATATTTTCTGTTGCCTCTTGGTTTGAAAGGAAGGGGGTGGATTAAGAACACAATTTTGGCTAACCTGAAAGGTCATCCGTACTTTTTGAGGTATATCAATTTTATTACTCCAAAAATTTTTAATTATCTTACAATTATTTTACAATTATTGTTTTATACCTAAAGTAAGCATCAGTAACTCTATATGAGGTAGATATTATGTTGAGCTTTTTACCTACATACATAATTTTCTATTAATACATAGATGGGTTTTCAAAATAACATTTTGACACCAAAAGTATTTTGGTAAAAAAAAAATTCTTTGTTTTTCTGAACATTTGAAGGTATATGCGGAGTCCTTCTATGAACACACGTTTTCCTCATTTGGTAGCTGGGTATAAGTTGGCCTAGAGCTATCTCTGATCTCTCTAGGATGTCCTATCAAAAGATAAAATATGTCTCTGGTTTTGATTTAAAAAACTTGGAAAATTCTCAGAGGAAAAAACCCTGCATCTGAGTTATCACAGGGTTTACTTTCTGGACTAGAAGATACCAATTGTCCTGTGTGAACAAAATATTAGTTCAGGTTTGGAAGCTTGTTGGCAAAGTATGCATATCCCTTCTGACAGTACATGCTTATTGTGATAACTTGGCTCAGTTTCCACTTTTATGTTTCCTATTGCTTTGTTGAAGTTCTCGCTGAGATCACTAAGCATCCTTAAAACTAGTGTTTTGAACTCTACATCTGGAAGATTTCATGTCTCCATTTTATTTAGTTCTTTTTTTGGGATTTACTTCTGTTCTTCAATTTGGGACATGTTTCTTTGTCTCCTTATTTTGGCTGCCTCCCTGTTTGTTTATGTGAATTAGGTAGATCTGCTATGTCTCCTGGTTTTGGTAGAGTGACCTTATGTAGTAAATGTCCTGTGGGGCCCAGTGGCTCAGTCTCCCTTGTCACCTGAGATGGGTGCTCCAGTTATGTCCTTTGTGTGGATTGTGTGTGCCTTCCTGTTGTAGTTGAGTCTTGATTACTATTGGCATGTCAATGGAAGAGATTGACCCTTCAGGTTGATTTGTTGTGAGGAGTGGCTGTGACTACAGTGGAGTAGCCATTGGACAGGAGCTGACCCTATGGATCAGAGTTCATGTTAGTAAGGCTCTGGTGCCTGCCAAGTCTGTCCTTTGGGTGTCATTTGTGGAAGTGGTTGGGTGGTAGTCTGGTGTGGTCTGGAGCTGGCCACTGGACATACTAGTTCTGAGGCCTCTTGGGAGGAGCTCTGGTGTAGGCCGAGGTCAGTCACTGCCTGTGCCCTCTCCAGGGCCACTTAGTATGAGCTACACAGTGATCTGTAGATGGTTGCCACTTGTGCTGGGCTTGGGGCTGCTTAGCAAAAAGTATGGGGTATGCTGAGGCAAGATGCTGTTTGTTTGGGGTTTGTGAACCTTTGAGAGATTTTAGGAGAGTCTACAGTAGGAACTAAGACAGGCTGTTTGTATGAAAAAGCCACTGGAAGTGGCTTGTGTGGCCCACAAGCTGGGTGGGTCGCGGTCTTAGGAAATCACCAGGGCAGGGGGAAAATTGTTAGCTAGGTTGATGAAGAATTAGATATGACACCTGCCTGTGTGTGCAGGCCAGGTGAGGAGGGGGCTCAATAAAGGAGGAATGTCATCTTCTAGCACTTCTGTCTTGGGGAAAGCTGCTTCTCTAGCTCTCGCCCTGAAGCCAGATAATTCAGTTTCTCCTCATATGATTCTGGTACCTTCTGAGCTGCTGCTCCAGCACTAGAGTTTAGAGCTAGTGAGTCTGTCAGTCACTAAGTGTGTGTGTCAGTTTTTTAAGTGGAATGCCTGGGACTCCAGCCCCTGTACTCCACCTCTCACTTAGCCACCATCTCCACTGTTTTTCACAGCTATGGGCACTTCTCTTCCAAGAATTGGAATGCTGAGCAGGGAGCCTGATGTGGGCTGGGACCTTTCACTCTTTAGTGGGACTTCTGATTTTTAACTAGATATCCCTCCTGATTTTTAACTGCCACATGTGGATATGCAACTAGCCTGTTCCTCATCTTTGTCTCTTCTACCAGTCTCAACGTGGCTTCTTCTGTATATCCCAGTAATAGAACTTCTGTGCAACTAGACTTCAAACAATTCTCAATGATGGTTGCTCTGTAGTTTAGTTGTAATTCTGATGTGATTGTGGGAGGAAGCGAGAGCACAGCGTTTACCTACTCTGCCATCTTCATAGCAAGACCTTTACTTATAGGTGCATGCTAGCCTGTGTTGATCCTAGCTCATTCTTTATTAGTTGTTTGACATTGGGCACATTATCAGTTTCCTAAATTGTGGTTTTCCAATTTGAGAAAAAGTGGTATTAATTTCTATTTCATAGCGTGTTTAGGTAATATAGTGCACTTAAATAATATAAATATATAAAATGAATTTGTCATCTAATAGGCACATATTAACAGGTCTGAGCTGAGACCAATGGCCTAGTGAAAATCTAGTGGGGCGATCAGTCAATTCTTATCCTTCTCTTGACATATCAGCAGCATTTGATACACTTTATTCTCCTTGATAAACCTAATTCATTCTGGTTACTGAAAAACACAATAAATCATACACAATACTTATTCCTAACCCTAACCCTATGTTGTGATATGAGTTTAACCATTAACATGTATTTATACAGCTTTCACAAATTCCATTTTCTTCCAGGTAGTATCACAGAAAGATATTTGGATGGGCCCTAGTAACTATAAATTCAAGGTTCTAGTGTCCAGAAATTGTGAAATGAGGTAAATTGTATTCTTCAGGATATGCTTAAATTAACTTTATTACTGTCTTGAGGTATTTTATTTTATTTTTTATTTTATTATTATTTTTAAATGCCTACAGCACCTGTTATTCTTAAGTGGTCTCCCATCCAAGTACTAACCAGGCCTGATTCTGCTTAGCTTCTGAGATCAGATGAGATTGGACATGGTCAGGGTGGCATGGCCATAGACTTGAGGCATTTTATTTAGCAATAATTTATTTAGTACTTTTCAATAATTCATCCAACAATTATGTACTAAGGATATAGCATGAGTTTTGTGTGTTAAGAACTCCAAAATCAGTGGCCTGCTCATAGAGTATTGCAAAAAAACAAATAATTGGAACATAACATGATGTGACCACCAAGAAAAATATGTACAAGATACAGTGGTAGCACAAAAAAGGGACTTTGCAGCTCTATTTAGTTGAGTCAGGGAATCTTTCACAATTGTGGAGAAAATTGAACTTGGTTTTAAAGGAAAACTAGAAGCTCAACAGGGCCAATTAGATGGATGTTATAGGCAAGCATAACATAATCTGTTAAGAGAGATTTAAATGTGCAAAGAAACAGATTATGGAAGTAACAGGTTGGTATGGGCACCCTCACTGATTTGGCAGAAACATTAAGTGGCTCCATAAAATTCCATGGGAGGGGGGAGCAGGGACCAGTTCATGAGTCGAATGCTGTTTTAAAGAGATGTGATTTTCTGAAAGACTTCAGATGTAGAATTGAGTTGTACTGAATGAGAAACTCTGAAATAATATTAGTTTATCTAGCCAAACCTAAAAGTAATATTACTCCTAGATGATTTTCTAGAAGTTTTATACATTAAAAAATATTATTGGATGTATATCTACCTATATTAGTTAATAATTTAATTAATCTTCCAAACCAGGTTACTTTTTTGAGTGAAAGGTGGCACTAGCTGGATAGGACATTGGAACAATAAGAATGAACTAGAATGTCCCACACAGACCAGACATATGACCAACAAACTGACCCTCATGGGCTGATGGCCCAGGTGGAGAAATTTTTGTTCCTCTGGAAGCTCACATACTGAGGAAGGAGGAGTGGGTGTGATATGATGGAACATTCTGTGATTATGAACTCCATATTTGGGAATGTAGGTGGAGGTAGACTTGGATTTTCTATTTATTCATGTGGATTAAAATGAGAGCTCCGAATGCCAATAGCATCCAAAACTCTGGCTCATCTTGAAAGATTCTGTGTGACACAGATTACGGGAGAAAGAAATCCTGCTGCCTATTTTCCTGAGAAGTCTGTAAACATGAAGCTGTTTCTGGTTCTCATTATTCTGCTGTTTGAGGTACCAACAGGTAACTTGTCCAAATGTACCATGAAATCCTAGGAGATGTTACTGTCCATAGGAATGGGGTCAGGGCATTCAAGATTGTTGGTATCTTGCCAATATCATAGAAAGTATCTTAGGTGCCTGACTTGCGTCTGTGTCTTAGAAGGGAGCATCTAGAGAGGTAAAAATAGATCAGGGCCATACTCTCGGAAGTCCTCTCCAAAGATAAATATGAGCCCATTATCTAAAATTATCTTTATAATGTACAACAAAATGTTCTCCCAGGAATCTGGCCATCTCTTTTTTCATTCATTCATGTTTGGTCTATACTGCAGCAGTAAGGAGAACAGGACAAGCTTTGGAGTCACATATATGTGAAGTCAAAATATGTCTTCATCAGAGACTAGTTGTCTGAATTGAGCTAATACTCCTTTTGAATCTCAGTTTTCTCATCTGTTTAGTGAGTATAATGGCTAAATTTTATAATAGTTGTATTTCATGTGATGATTACAGAGTTTACAAATGTGAAGCACCAAGTTCATGGTAGGAGCTCTGTCAGTGAGAGTTCCCTTCTCCCTTGCCACTGTAGAAAGGCATACGGTCCTTTTGGAGCTCTAAAAATACCTTTCTAACCTTCAGAGATGCTCCCTGGTTCTGGAATTTGAGATAGGGAGTACCTTGTGTTCGTTCTCCATCTTTATTCCATGGGCTTGTATACAGGGGCAAATAAAGAACTGGAAACAGGATATTTAGGACCTCAATGAAATACTCCATATAGATGACAATTTGGATCTCTAGAGAAAAAGGTATACATGGAATTGAGTTTGATCCCTGGACAACACATTATTCTGAGCTCAAAAAGAGAATGGAGAGAAGAATGAGGGGCGGGGGAGAGAGTGCAAGCAAGCGAGTGAGGTGGGGAATAGGTTATGGGGAAGTTATAAAGGTTGAATAAGGGAAGAAATTCTCAAAAGCATTTACAGCTGAGATCCATGAAGTCTTGGTAGAGGGAGATTGCTGCTGCCCATGTCAGTGTGAAACTCAATTGCACCGTTAACTTAAAAAGTCCTGTCTGTGATACTCTTAAAAGTTAATTTGGCTTTTAATAGTGCCATGGTGACAAGTTGGTACTCTCTGAGGACACTGGACTGAGGGAAAGCTGACTTTGGAGCATGTAAGATGGAGTCAGATTTGCCAGGATCCTAGGGGTTGGATATAGCTTCATTTGAGAACCATAAATTGTGCTCTTTCTTCACTTTTGTCATATAAGTTCTAAAGTTCTCAGATCCATTTGTGCATTGGCTAGGAGCTAGAGTTTTGAATATCCTTAATTTAGTATGTTTTTCAAGGGGGAGGCTCTGAGTTTTCCCGTAGCAGCATAAAGTTTACTCTGGGACCACAGGAGGCCATAAGTGTGTGGAGAATCACTCACCTTTTCCAGTCTGCTTCAGGAACTAATCTGGGTTCAATGTTGTTTCTTGTGCACAGATGCCATGCGACCCAAAAAATGCTTTAACAATATAGCAGGCTACTGCAGGAAGAAATGTGAAATGGGGGAAATATCTGAAATATCATGTCTAAATGGGAAATTATGTTGTGTTAATGAAGGCAGAAACAAAAAACAGGAGGAAGCCAAAGATGTACTTCAGTCTCCATTGCTGTCCGATCAGAAGCTGGACTATGTCATTTTACCCACCATCACAGTTTTCACAATCCAACCATAAATCAAATGCTTGCTCCACTGGTCTCTACTCTTTTTTAATCAAAAGTGCCACCTAATACAACAGGTTGGGGCAAGAGATTTATCTACTTCTTTCTGTGAACTTAATTCTCTATGTAATAAAGTCCTATGCTTCTCTGAATTTATTTATTAATGTATTCATTCACTCACTATTTTGAACACTTCAAACATAAATGAATAGTTAATCATGTTCTGGGCATTTTACTAGTAAGATGGGTGATATAGGGATGAAGTGAACATGTTGGTGGAGGTAGAAGTTCGTCCCTCCATTTTTATAGCATTTCAGGTATTACTCCTATTTCTAATGAAGTTTCTTATATCTAAGCATATCTGAATGTCCCAACTTTGTGTGTGTAGGGACAAGTACAGAAGGTTATTCTAACAAGCAAGATTTCATTAGAGAAAAGCAAGATAGTTGAACCTTTTTATATCGTTTGTTGGGGCAGGTCTAATAATTCCAATACATCATTTGAAGCTCATTTAATATGCATGCTTCATTTCCTTTTGTAGTAGCATTTTGAACAACCAGTTGACCCTTTTTTTTAGATGAATATTACTCTTAGGATCTTTGAAATCATTATATATTCTGTTTGTTTCAATAGTATAAAATTTATAAACTTTCTGTTATAAGATGAATAAGGTCAGAGGATCTAGGGTAAAATATGGTGACTATAGTTAAAACACTCTGTTCTATAATTGAAATTTGCTAGGAGATAAGTACTTAAATGATCTTGCCACCCCTCACCCCCACCCCGCCAATAAAAAAGAGAGAGAAAGATAAATATATGAAGTGATGACTGTTAATTAACTAGATGGGGGAGTCATGTATATCAAATCACCACAATATACCCTTTAAATATCTTATAATTTTTTAAAGTTGAAATTAAAAAAAAGTATGAAATTTAAAACATTATAAATAAGGAGGCCATATTTAAGAAGATTCTTACAAGGTAAATACAGTTTCAGTTGGTCATGGTAGTTGGAAATGCTCTCCAGATGAACAGAACATACCATTTTGTGGTGACATCCATTGATATTGATTGGTTCAAGTACAGGTCATAAATAATTTTAGTAGAGCTGATATTTTTACTCATCTGGGATAAAAAAATAAATGAGCCCATTCCTCCATGAGCAGCTCACCATCTTGTCTCACTGGGAGGACAGGGAGACAAATATTTAGCTGGGTAAGTTAATGTTTTAAGTGTGCCTTCTGAGAATTTTGGAGAAGTGTATGGGAAACAAGATTATAGAATTTTTGATATTTTTGTAGATGATTTCAGCAACTTAAAAGCTAGTGGATAACTATTTCAATCTAATTCTCAGAGTGTTTTTTAAAAGGCTAATATAGGAAGCCCTTTTTTATTGCAACATTTCACAGGCTCCTGTCTTTTTCAGTCTTCCATCACTGTGGATCATAAGGGGGCATTTTTAGGGAGGATCTATTTTGTCACTATGATGTAAAGATTGATCCTGCCCATTGTCTTTAATCTACATGGGTCCTCTATTCTACATTAATCTGCAGATAAAAGATACAAGAATTCATTTGACTTAGTATCAGAACAACCAGTGAAGTATCTCCTGTGTTGGGAGAGAGAGTTATAATGAACTGAACAGAAAATCAAGCCTTGAATTATACTTTGGGAGGATCCAATTTTTGCTTTGACTTTCCCCTACTACCCTTCTTATATCCCTCCATACTTATAGGAGAAGTGGATGTAGTCAGTAATTGTTAGATGCATGTTTATTTGTCCATTTTATTTTTATATATAAAATTAAATTGAAATCCTATATTTTTATTATGCATGCTTTTGGTATAGGTAGTATTACTGGTACCTTATTATTCTTGTATCTGTTTTTAGAGCATTCTCCAAAATCTTATTCATAGGACATTTTTCAATTGCCAGAATGTTCCAGTCAGTTTTCTACTACATAGCAGCAATTAGGGCCATCCATCTCTCTGGGGGGTCTTGGACAATGCTCATAAAATGCTATTCACATTCATTCTTTCTTAGAAAATTTGCTTATAGATCTTCTTAGGGAACCTATTTCTATGGGCTCTGGCAAGAGAGTGGAGGTCCAGATAACCCTGCTATCTTGGCTACAAGTAATTTGACCAGAGTGGGTAATAGATGTGTATATAGAGGCTGAACCTACTTTTATGGATATCCAAGTTGGGTCCTGGTACACTACTGAATTAGAAAAGATGGAGGGAGGGAGGCAGGAAAGGAGGAGGGGAGAGAGAAAGAGAGAGAGAGCGAGAGAGATTGACTTCTAGTTCCTTTTGATTCTATTGGTTCTAGTCCCTAAAGCCTCATGTGATTGTTATCAATTCTTATAATAGGTCTTCCTTTTCTGAAGTGAGTTTTAGTGGGCTTATGTTTCCTATGACCTCATATCTAAGCATGATAAGTAGTGTATTGGACAACTTTTCAACACAGAGGTACAAACAGAAAATTTGCTCTTTAGTAATACTTAATTAGTAAAGACTAGGATTATGACAGTGACAACAATTAAGATCCATTTCAACAATTGGTTTTAGAGATAACCACGTATTTAAGACAAGCCATGATCAGCTGATGCCCAGCTAGCTCAGTTGGTATGGCATGAGACTTTTAAGACAAGCCATGATCAAAGCAACTTCTTGATAATATTTTATGTTCATATGTTCTAATTTAGCCTCAATTAATCAGTGGTTCTTGGGAATATATAGATATTCATTACCAGTGTGGTACTTTTCAAGCTTTCAAAAAATACCCAATTAATACTATTAGAAAATATGGATAAACTAGTAGAAAATAATAAGAAGAAATAATAATTCAGATATTACGATTAAATAACCACTATTCAAATAGTGCATGTCAGATAAATATCAAAAACCCAGATGCCATTAAATGATATTTCCTGAGTCTGAGAATCAGGTTGGTTACATAAGACTTAGGCACATCTGAAATCTCTATCTTATGTCAAAATAGAAGTATGCAAATGACATAATAACAATCTTTTAGAATTTTTTTTATTATTTTTTTTTTGAGGGGATGCAACCCTTGGTTGACTTCACAGATTGCAAGGACTTTGTCAGTTTACAATCTCTTATTTTTTATTTTATTTATTTTTTTTATGCCTACAGCACCTGGTTTTCCTACGTGGTCTCTCATCCAAGTACTAACCAGGCCCAATCCTGCTTAGCTTCTGAGATCAGACAGGATCAGGCTTGTTCAGGGTGGCATGGCCATAGACTCTTCTAGGTTTTCTTGTTATGTTTCAACCTGGTAAGATTTGGAAGGCAATTATATATAACTTCTACAAATTAAAATGAATTATGGTTCTTAGATAAAGTAAAATGTAGTTAACCAATTTGAAGTAGTAAAATAAAAATTTAGCAAACTACAGTATTTTCTAGTTAAGAACAGTGACATGGTAAGCATTACCATGCTGGGGAGTAAAAAAAGCTTGCTTCAAATAACACATCTGATGACTTGCACAAACACACAGCACACCTCCCAGAGTTTGCATGGAGTCTACCTTTATTTTAAAAAATTAAGAGCACGGTGAACAACTGAACATTATCAAAATTAAAAACTTTTGTGCTTCAAAGGACACCATACAGAGATAATCCACAGAATGGTAGAAAATTTTGGCAAATCATATATCTGATAGAGACTTTATCTAGAATACATAAAGAACAATTGCAACTCCATAACAAAATAACAACCCAATTTAAAAAGGAACAAAAGATGACTCTCATCTTCTTTAAGTGTGTTAGGCTAGCTGGTGGTGAAGGGAAACTGAGATGTTGTTATCACTAGTAGTGATCTTGTGATGTAGCTTGGTGGGATCAGGACCTTAAAGATAGCTAAAAAGGGTGAAAATGCTGATAATAAAAAACAGCTGCTCTGGAGGCCAAAATTTATCATCAAATTGAGTGTTATTTTGGTGACTTCAATTTGCACCAGAAAAAAATTTTTAAAGAAACAGATCAAATTGGATGAAGGCTAGGTAACTTTGGAGATAATGATGAAATTTAGCAGGTTAAACCTTTGATATAATAGTAGAAGCACTGAGTAGATCAAAGGCAGAACTCATGGAAATAAATAAGCTAAAACTAGAATCGGATTTCCAAGCAAACCCCTCTCTAAAGTGACCGATGAGTATAAAGATAATGTAAAAACATCTATTTTAAAAGCTTCCCAACTGATACAACCCTTGTTGACATAAAAGAATGGTTAGAAGATAAAGGTCAAGTACTGAATATTCAGATGAGAACATTGCACAAAGCATTTAAGGGATCGACATTTGCTATGTTTCATAACATTGAATCTTCTAAGAAGTTTGTTGAGATCCCTGGCCAGAAGAACAAAGATAGGGACATTGCTTTTCAAATAAGATTCCTTTGTGGAAAAAAAAAATCTAAATTAAGTAGAAGCTAAATTTCCAGCTAAATAAGAGCAAAACAAAATAATACAAAACAAAACAAAACAAAAGTTAGCAGAAAGTGCTGAAATTAAATGTTTTCTACAAGATCCTATACAGAATCACTTTTATAGTATTGCTTGACCAACATTCATTCGTTAACAAGTTTGGCTTGTTCTGATCTACACGTTCAGAGGTGTTGCAAGGCGATACTGCACTACAACTAACAGTGCTTGCTTTTTTAGAAAAAAAGGAGACAATTATCTTAAGTAATAGTTCAAGGGAAAAAAAACTGTATTTCCCTGGGCATTGTCTCTGTTTCAGAGAGCCATATTATCCTCGACCAAACCTTATTTCCAGGCATAGTGGAGACACAGTCTCCTTTCCCTCTGAAATTGGGCTAGTTGAGGAGAAAGAGTGAATTGGGGCATGAAGTGATAGCAAATCAGTGGATTCTGGGAAGAGCGAGTAGATGACTTAGAATTACTATATTGAAGGAAGTAGGATCATTATCATTTATAGTCACTTAAATAAAGGAAGATTTATTTATAATTCCAGCAGAGTATACTTCCAATGTAGGATCCTGATGCCTTCATGGTGTATTGGCAAGATCTCACTGAGCATTCACTTATCAACTCTGTGTATCATAACTGTTAAAACTGTATCTTTGTTTAAATCCATGGCTTGCAGAATTTATTCAAGGTATTTAAATCAGCAGTTGGAGTTGTGATAATGAAGTAAGACAAAGTTATATACATACTCCCTTTCAGTGAATATGTATACTACATATATACTATCCTTCAGTGAATGACATCATAATCACCCAGTTTCTCATGTCACTGTGGGCTGAAACCTGGGAGTTATCCTCACTCCCACCACATCCAGTGAATAATCAACCATTATAAATTAGAGCTGCCATTTAGCTCTTGAATCTACCTACTCTGTTTCCGCTTCACTACTTTGACTATGATCCAAACCACCTCTCACCTGGCCCATTGTAATAACCTTTGATCTCTCTCTCTATAGCTACTTCCAGTTTAATATGCACTCAATACAGTGATTAAAAAGTACAGACCTGACCACATCATTCTCTGCTTAAAATATTTGATGGCTACCTATTTCTCTTCAGCTAAAGATCTAAATCTTTAACATGGTCTCTTAGCCCTAATAAGTCTAAATGGTCTCTGCTTACCTCTCCAACATTATCCTTTCTCCTATTCTCTATCCATGAACCCTGTTTCTTCACACATGCCATATTTCCCCTACCTCAGGGCCTTAGCATAAGCTATTTTCTATGCATTAATTTCTATATCCTTTCTCCACAAATTTCTTTTTGAAATAACAACCTCTACTCATTATTTAGCTTTATTTCAACTTTCATTTACTTGGTCAGTTCAAATATGTGTTAATTGCTCCTTTAGCTAGTAGGGAGCAAGAGTTTGGGTAGTCAGTTACTAGTAGACTTTATGAAGCAAAGAAAACAGTAATAACAGTTGACATTGCACTTTTGGAAGGTATGATGAGTGGGCCCTTGCAAAATATAGATAGTTTATTAAAATTTCTCATAACCGGTTTTATGAATTATTATATAATTTCTTTCCAACTGAGCCAAATTAAATTCCCCTTTTTTGCTGAGCAGTGTTTCCTAATGACTTCTATTCTGGTCAGATTCAACACATTTTTGTCTACTTCTCTTTTTCAAAGTTCCAGTCTTACACCAATTCAAACATCTTATCTTCCCATTTCCCTTGTGTAGGTTAGAGCTATGACTCTAGTGTATTAAAATGGAGAAAGAGACATCTCTGATTCTAAGACACCTTTCCCTCTAAGACTGCCTCACATGATGGGTTGTTTTTAACTCATCCTTGTGCATGAGATCACACACATTCAGAAGAACTTACACATATTCACTGACACACACATGCCTACTTTAGCCCCCTGCCCTGACTGCAACCCAGGAGTCTTCTGAGATCATCTTTGTCATTACTCACTGTTTTCTGAGGCTTGATTCTCAACATCTATTCCGGACTCAGAACCTAATGTGATTGCCTTACCTGGGGGGTGGGAGTGAATGAGAAGTGTGTACACTGCCCACAAGATGTGCATCCCAGCATCCACGTTGTGTCTGAGTGTAGCTAGTACTGTTGTCTGCCAGGCTCTGGAAAGCTCCTTCAGTCAGAAGAGCCAGGAAGACATGTTCATGCAGCAGCTGCATGGCTCTCAGTGAGTAACATATGCTCTAATTACTGCATCAGCACACTGGGTAGTGATGTGCTAGTGGGGCTGTACTGGCTAGATGGAGCTGATTGTGAGCATTACTTCCCAACTCCACATTCAGTGACTTCACATTGTAGCTTGAGATCAGCTGTGTGGGAGAATTTATACTAGGAACATAGCAAATTCTTTCAGGAAATCAGGAAATCAGTTTCCCTCTCCATCCTGAAAGCTGGTTTATCATGGTTGTTCAGACTGCAATAATGTCCTAATGTTTTTTTTTTTTTTCAACTTGATGAAAGGTGACTGTTTTTCTGGTTCACTTTATTGGCCTGTAGGGAAACTGGTGGACAGAGTGGTTAGCTTTTGAGTAGGTAATAAGGACATAAATTGTCTGTAGCAATTTTAAGAACACTAATAAAACCAGCTAAGAGTTTGCTTTTTTATTATGGTCATGTGCTGGCAATTCTAAACCATGTCTGATAAAATACACCTCCCCAAAAAACTTTTGTTCATTTAAGTTCCAAACAATTGCTGTAGTAACTGTTGAGTTTTGATGATAATATGTGTATGTGTGTGTGTGTGTGTATATATATATATATATATATATATATATATATATATATATTTTAATAGAGTTTTTTTAGAGTAGTTTTAGGTTCACAACAAAATTGAGTGGGAGGTACAGAGATTTCCTGTATACCCCCTTCCCCACACATACACAGCCTCCCTCACTATCAACATCTGGCATTTATAAACCTATACCAACACATCAGCACTCAATGTCCACAATTTACATTAGGGTTCACTCTTGGTGTTGCACATTCTAAGGGCTTTGACAAAAATATAATGACACATATCTACATTTTAGTATCTACAGTATAGAATAGTTTCACAGCCCTAAAAATCCTCCGTGTTCTACCTGTTCTTTCCTCTTTGATCTTTTTATTGTCCCCCTAGTTTTTTTCTTTTCCAGAAGGTCCTATAGTTGGGATCATACAGAATGTAGCCTTTTCAGGTTGGCTTCTTTCACATAGTAATATACATTTGAGGTTCCTTCATGCCTTTTTATGACTTAATATTTCATTCCTTTTTAGTGTTTAATAATACTTCATTGTTGGAGGTACCACAGTTTATCCATTCACTTACTGAAGGACAATTAGTTTCTTCCAAGTTTTGGCAATAATGAATAAAACTGCTATAAACACCTGGGTGCAAATTTTTGTGTAGACAGTTTTCAGCTCATCTGGGTAAATACCAAGGACTGAATTGTATGCTAAGGGTGTGTTTAGTTTTATGAGAAACTGCCAAACTGTCCTCCAAGCTGGCTCTACCACTTTGCATCTCCTTCAGTAATAAATGATAGTTTTGCTCCACATCCTTACCAGCATTTGGTGGTGTCAGTATTTTGGATTTTAGTCCTTCTAATACTGCAATTCAGACCGATTCCTAGGTCCTTTACATTTTCTCTAAACCCCAAAGGGCCCCAATCACCAAAAAAATGCATTACTGGTGGTAACACATAAAACAACAATAATAACAAAGAAGCTACTCTGTCTTAGAGTTACATATTTATGTCTGCCTCCACCTTATATAATGACTCCATAATAGTGAAATCCTATTAATTTCTTTCTTCCTAGCTCACCACTTTTACATAGAAACTAAAAAAATTAGACTTCCCCATAGTTCAACTTTGGATGTGTTATTCTTAAACCAAAAAAAGTGCATGTATATTCTCCTAAAATATCCAGTCTTTTCTAATTTCCCTCTATTTGTTGATTTCATTCTGTTCACTCAAATCACCTTGTCTACTAACAGTCACTTGTTGAAACCCAACACATTTCACCACTTTAAACTCACTCATCCATTTCCCCCGAAAACTCGGTTTTACCTTTCCCTCTCCTGAATAATATGTCTACTTTTCTGAGTTTCTTGTACCAGTCTTCCACATTATAGATTTTTTTATTGCATTGGTTATAATTACTTTTCAAGGGGAGGTTCTGAGCTGTTCTTATCAATTCATTACTTGGTATATTGAATGCTAAATTTATGGTTAAAGAAGAAATCAGTCAGAAAACTGGTAATGAGCTTTATTAGAATCTGCCTTAGGCTCTTCTAGTGATTGAGGAATCAGAAGAGAAAAGATGTGGATCTCTTCACCTTAGTGTTTTGAAACATTAAGAAATAAATGAATAAAAATTATACTTGATTTATGTAGAATTTGTCTTGGGGGTAATTACTTTCTGTATTTGTATCATAATCTTGAGGAAAAGTCAATGCATATGTCATTGGCTTTGGACGAGGTGGTTTTGTAATTCTTTTACGTGCTTCCAATTCCACGATGTTGAGGCAACAGTATCTCCCATTTTCACATAGTACTTGACGTATTTCACTTATTTTGCATATTTTCCTGCAGTGTCCTTGTATATATTCACCCCAGCATTTCTTAAGTTGTTCAGTTACTGTGCGCATAAAGAACAATAGGCCAATGTCAGTGTTTGAGACCAAAAGGCAACTTTGAACATGGCGGGGATAGAAAATGTTTGCAGGGATTAGGTGTGTGGGAGATCCACAAGGCATATAACCAAAATATCCCACTAAGGATGCCCCAAGAAGATAAACCTCAGTGTTTATGTCTAACTCATTGCTCACATTTAGTTCCTCCAAGATTTTGAGCTTTCAGTCAAAATATGGTGGACTCCACCAAGAGCATCAGATCTTGTTTGGGAAAATAAAGGAGCTGAATTCTTTAGGTTATGACACTATGCTCCATCTGGGAACCTCAGCAAATATACCTCCCTTTGAATGTTCCCAGGATACTACTTTTTTACTATTGCCCCACCTCTGATATCCAGAGAATAATAATTTCTTTACTATGTACGTATGTCTGAGTCAAATTATGCTCTTGGGTTCAGACTCACTACCATAGTCAAGAACAACTTTCTTATTGTCTAGTCATGTATATTTTCCCTCAATAATCTTCCTCCCCTATTAATTCTTAGCATTGTACATTTTGCCAATGTATATCTTCCTTTGGCTTTACATCATCACAATAATCTTGATTTTATCCCTCTACAACTCCTCATTTTTCCTCCACCTCCATAGGCAAGGATGACTCTAATGTTCAGCCTTAGACCTTTGTTCACCTTGATATATATTCTTCCCTTTAGTGATCTGAAATATTTTCAATGACCTAAAAGTTAGAATGTTCAAATTTTGGCTCTGAGGCTTGTGCAATCTCCTGGAATAGATCTTAGAGGATGAAGACTGAAAACAAAGATGCTGTCTTCAAACCCAGGTTTTAGAGCTCCTTTGATTCTTAAGAGTTTAGGAGGCTAGGGACAGACCATTACTATTCCTATAATAAGAGATAAATGTAAGAGATCTGGTTTGAAAGAGAAAGGAAAACTAATTTTTAAGTTCTTAGTATGTGCCAAGCTAGATGTTTCACAAATGTTATATAATTTAACAAAGCCCCCATGAGCTAGATGTCATTATCTCCACAAGTGACAAAACAGGCTCAGAGAGTCTTCACCATCTATTGAAGTTGACAGACTAGTAGTAAACACTGAAGCTACGTTTCTCAAACCTGACTCCAAAGTCTGTGCTTCTTCCACTATTTACACAGTGTAGTAAAATAGACTAATATAGATATGGAATATGGTTGGATGCCAGAGTAAAAACTGTATTCACAGAAATAAGGGCATCCTTAGATATTGAGCTCATTTCTTTCTATAATGCGACCTTCCCAGAGGAAATTAAGATCTTTTTTTTTAGCTCCAAGTACTCCTTTTTAAGACTAGTACCATGGTAGAAGGCCTTAGGAAGAGGGAATTTCTGATGATGTTGGGTAGACTTCAGCTATCTCTAGTAGATCTATCTTTTTCTACTGTGACTTATGAAATTACCTCAGGTTCTTAAAAATATTCCATCACATTGTTGATTTGCACAAGTCCCTGGAAAGCTCTGGATTACCTGTGGATTTCTGGAATAGCAGAATTGCAATGATCAGGATGAGCCTCATGGCCAAGCTTCCAAGGCAGCCAAAGCTCTCGGTCCAGTGAATTGCACACCATGTCACCTTCCTCAGAGACTTGAATTCTTATGCACTGAACCAGAACACATGGTACGATATAAAGTGTGCCCCAAACTTCTGAACTGTGGACTTTGCATCATGTGGGCAGGCACAGGAAATTTGAGGTCACCCATTTGACCCCCACATGGAATTTAGAGACACAGTGTGTTCCATTTTATCACACCTGATGCCATTCTGTGGGCTGTGGTCTGCTGGTGAGAAGAATCTGTGCGTTCTCTACTTTGGCTGCCTACCCAGCTAGACCAAGGCAGACATGTACTCACTTCTGTGAATGAATGAGGTAATATAAAGAATGAAACCCATTCCATTTACTGCATTCAGCTAAGTCTAGGATCTCTGGGTGACTGTCATTTGATTCAATCCAAATGGTAGCCAATTTTCACTTTCATATCCTAGATTAATTATTCAAAGACAAATAATATAAAATGACAAGAATAATAGAATGACTAAAATAAAAATTTCATTTAGAAACAGCAAAAAATGAAGAAAAGACAGAGATAATATAACATAAAGCATTGCCCTGATAGACTGTAATAGCAAGGTTCCATCCTTGCTGCCTCCCCACCAATGTAGAGAACTCTTTAGTTAATTTGTATTCTTTCTGTTCTCCTTTCTGCAAAGATTTCCCTTGTTCAATGATCTCAGTGGCCATATACTGGAGGAGGTTGGAAGAGGGGGGAAATTTTCCTGGGGATTCTGCTACGTTAGCAAAACATTTCCTGTTAGTGCAGATTTAGGAGACTGTGTGAATAATTTTGTTACACAAGCTTCGACTTCTATGGCATTATAACCCTTTTGAAAGACAGACTTTCCTTTGACTGGCTTTTGGTCATTTTCATGTCTAAGACCAACCTAGAAATCTTTTTGAATCATAACAATTTATCCTGTATTCCAACTAGGGTACTGTAATCGATAAAATAAGCTTTGAGGGATTATACCATTTTTATAGCCTTTAGTTTAACAACTTTTCAGTCAGGCCCTGACTGTATGCAGTCCAATACAATAGCCTCAGGACTGTTAAATGAACTAATTGGGATTGAACATCATGAATTTATAGTAGTATCAGTGTATGCTTTTGTGTAATGCCACTGGCAACACTTGCCTATCTAAATATAGAAATGTACAAAAGATAGTTGGGTTAATACGGGTTGTAGTGTGCCCAAGGAGTTAAATGTCTAAAGAAAGAGAAACAAAGGAGTCCTACTTATTGGCTGGAGTTTTATTGAACTAAATCATGGACACTATTTTTGACAGGAAGAGAAATATAAACAAGACATTTATGATAAATTGATCTTTGAGTTTTGAAGATGAAAGAGTTTTTTAAATACTTGTTCATATATTTATATTTACAAAATATATTGCTTGTACAATGGCGAGAACATTCTGTACTTAACCGGTACTGTCTTCTTCACCAACTACTTGATTAGAAAGCTCACATTCCTTTGTCTCATAGATAACAAACATTAAGACTGCATCTTAGAAAAAATGGTGTCTCTCTACTCCCACTTCAGTAATGTGCTTGTATGTGTGTGTGCATGTCTATATGTGTGTCTTTTCTGGCCCCTGTTGCCAGGGTCTACCAACTAGATTTCCTAGATTGATCCCGTAAAGAGTCTTCTTTTTCCTCAAATCCTCTTAGGATTTGACCAGTAGGTGTTCCCATGAGCAATATGGCATGAATAAAGAACACAATGTTTCTTAGTGAGGAAGAAATCACCAATCAGTACATACTGTTAATTTTAAGGATCTCAAAGTCGACTAGAACATTGAAAAGTACAAAATGTTTGATATACTACTTATAAAAGAGCATAAGTATAATAAATTTCTGGATAATTTATCCACCAAGCTTCATTGAGTTGAAGAGTACAAATTACATTTGACCATTGAACAATGTGACATTTAGGGATGCTGGCCCTCACAAAGTTGAAAATCTACATATAACTAGGCATTTGATTATTTAAATGAGTCAGCCAATGAAGTTGTGTTTGTTTGAAAGATATTGTTTTTTTCTTTTAATGTCAATTAAAAACAATATTTAAAAAAAAATTCCACTTCATGACTTTTGAAAGTCTAGGGTCCTTCAAATCTCTGCTAGTTCCAGAGATGTTCACATTCTTAAGGATATACTGATCTTCTGAATTCTCTGTCTTCACAGAGAGCAGAATAGAAAGAATACAATAGGATGATTTTTCAAACCTGGGCAAGGTTTTCTTATGGATAAGGGCTAATTTTGAAGGAAGCATGAGTGCTGCTCCTTTCATCAGACAGATGAGTTTTCTCTTAGTTTAGGTAAGTACCACACTTATGCGTAAGCAAAGAGTTTCCCTGCCCTAGGTCACATGCTTTGGAGAGTCCTTATTCTTGCCCTCATCTGGCTGCATCTCTTCCTGTAGTGCAAAATGTCACTGAAGCCAAAGGGATATGTTAATCTAGACACTGCTTTCACTGCTTTATCCTTCTAGATTGTGCTCTGGGTAACTGGGACCCAGAATCCATACTCTAAATGTCTGTGGCCTCCTTCCCAAGTCTGTATGTCTTTACGTATATCTTCCCAAAGCCCCTCACAGTTTGGGAAGTAAAAAAAATGAAGCTGCAGGATGGAATCTAGAGCCCTGAATTTGGTTCTCTTTGAGATGCCATATTCTGGGGTAAAACTCCAGAGAGTCTGTAAATAGAAAATTTAAACTTGGCTTTGCAGATGTATTTGTCTAAGTAAGGGGATATAATTTATTTTATTTAGTAATTTGTGTGATTTATAATTTTTAAGTACTTATGGTATGTGAGCCTCCATTTGCATTTTCCCTAGGCTTCATCAATGTAAGGATGTTCTTGAATGAAGGTTTTCCTCTTTGATTTACGCAACTATTTTTTTTTAAGGTATAGCATATAAGCAAACAGTTTTCCCAAGTAGTTTCCTTAAGAAATGAGGCAATAAAGTTTCAGGGTTTAGATCAATATAGAGAAATTGGTTACATTTCTAAATGTAACTAACAACAAAACATCTGAAAAATAAAGAAAACTATCTCATTCACAGTAGCATCAAAAACAATAAAATTAAATTTAACCAGGGAAGTAAAAGATGTTTGCAATAAAAACTCTTGGACCCTGATAAAAATAATTGAAGAAGACACAAATAAATGAAAAGATATGCTGGTGGTCATAAATTGGAAGAATTAATATTGTTAAAATATGCATACCACCCAAAGCCATCTAGAGATTTAGTGCAATCTCTATCAAAATTCTCATGGCATTTCTCATAGAAATAAAAAAAAATCTTAAAATTTGTATGGAACCATAAAAGATTCTGAGTAGATAAAGCGATCCTGATTTCAAACTATATTAGAAAGCTATAACAATCAAAACAGTATGATACTGGCATAAAAATAGACAAATAGACCAATGGGACAAAATAGAGAACCCAGAAATAAACCCCTGCATATACGGTCAACTAATATTTGACAAAGGAGCCAAGAATACTAATGGGGAAAGGATAGTTTCTTCAATAAATGGTATTGGGAAAACTAGATAACCACATCAGAAAAATAAAATTGGACTCTTACCACTTACAAATATAAACTCATAGTGATTCAAAGACTTAAACATAAGACCTGGTATCATAAAACTCCTAAAAGAAAACATAAGGAAGAAGCTCCTTGGTGTTTTTTTTTTATATGACACCAAAAGTAGAAGCAACAAAAGCAAAAATCAATAAGTGAAACTACATTAAACTAAAAGGTTTCTGTACAGCAAAAGAACACAATCAACAAAATGAAAAGCAACTTACAGAATGGGAACTATATATGCAAATAATATGTCAGATAAGAAATTAAAGACAAAATATATGAAGAACTCATACAACTCAATTTGATTTTAAAAATAGGCAGAGGAACTAAATATACATCTAAACAGCAAAACTGTATGTAAAACTATTTATTATCAGTAATTACTTTAAATGTAAATGGATTAAACTCTCCAATTGAATGACAGAAATTGGCAAAATTGATTTTAAAAAATTTCCAAAACATGATTAAGCTATATGTTGCCTAAGAGAGACTCATTTAGATTCATAGAAACAAATAAGTGGTAAGTGAAAAGATGGAAAAAGGTACTTCATACAAACAGTAACCAAAAGAGAGCTGGGATGGCCTTATTAATGTAAGACAAAATAGACTTTAAGACAAAAACTGTTATGAGATAGAGTGGGACATTATCTATTAATAATTGAGTCAGTTCATCATGGAGATACAAAAAATGCAAGTGAAAACCAAAATCAGACAATACCTCACACTTACTAGTATAGTTAAAATTTTCAAAAAGAAAAATAAAAAATGTTGCTGAGGATGTGGAGAAATTGGAAGCTTCCTACATTGTTGACTGAAATATAAAATTATGCAGCCACTATTGAAAACAATTTGGCACTTCCAAATAAAATTAAACATAAAAAATTACAATATGATCCAACAATTCTACTAGATATGTACCTAAAATTTATGTATGTACCCCTCAAAATTGAAAACAGGGATGTGAGCAGATACTTGTACATAAATGTGCATAACAACAGTAATCACAATAGCCAAAAGTTAGAAATAACCCAATAGAAGAATGGGTAAACAAAATGTGATCTATACATACAAAGGAATATTATTCAGCCATAGAAAGAAATGAAGTTCAGATTACATTCTCCAACATGGATAAAACTTGAAAATACTCTGCTAAGCAAAATAAACTGGACATGAAAGGAATTATATTGTATTATTTCACTGATATAAAACATCTAGACTAGGCAAACTAAGAGAGAGAGAAAATACATTAGAAGCTGTCAAGGCCTGAGGGGAGTGAAAAATGGGAGTTACTGCTTAATAATTTCAGAGTTCTCTTTGGGTGGGTCACGAGAGGAATATGGAAGATATAGCAGTAATGGTTGCACATTCTGAATGTATTTAATGTCACTGAATTGTACACTTAAAATGGTAATTTTATGTTTTATGTATTTTACCACAATTTTAAAAAGCAATGCAAGAGGAATTATTTTACTAGATATTCCTTGTCTTTGAGAAAATTATTTTGATCTTTTAATTTTCTTTTAACATATGTAATATTTATCTTTATTATTTTATTTATTCCATTATTATTTAAATGTGTAGGTATGTGTGAGAGAGAGTTCTGTAATTGAAACCTTGGGTAACTTATCTGACTTTCGCTAAATCAAAAGTCTCCACTAGGGGGAGGTATATACCTAGATTATCTTTAGACCATTGATTTTATTTTTCAAAACTTTCAACTCTGAACCATTGATATGCATATCAAAAAGATAAAAAATAAGCCAGTTGGCTTAGATGAGAACTATCTCCATCATTCAGGCAATATAGTAATTTTTCACAGGAATATTTTTTACATCAAAAGAAATTGATATAGAAGAAATCTTTATTGGAGGCAAATGTGAATTTAAGAGAATTAAACTCTGAGATCCCCAGATCACCACTCTTCACCTTTGCCATGAGCCTTTACACCGTGTAAGCTCTAGTCAAGATATTGATTTTATTATTGATAGTCTTCTTGTGGACATGAGTTTCCTCTCTAGGTGACTTGCTGTAGAGTCACCTATAAGCATCAAGCAAGGACAATCAATTAAGTCTGAGGAGTTATGAGAAGTGTATAAGGCTTTGTATTGTTTAAGCGTTATTTCTGAAGGTTGTTGGTAAGTTAATAATGGTAAACATATGCATAAATATGGGTCTTAATAGTAAATACAAATCACTAATAAATAAAAAATCTATAAATACTTCAAAACAAAATGTATAATATTCAAATCAGTAGGAGAAAATGTGATATATCCAATGGAATCTAAGATATGAGAAATAAGTAGGGCATAACCAGAGGATAGGAAAAAGTCCTAACATATCAGTAGTTATAATACTGCATGTATCCATAATTTCTTTCTTTCTTTTTCTTTTTTAAATCACTGAGTAGTATTCTTGGCAAGAATGTACATTGTTTAAACATTCACCTATTATGGGACATTTTGGTTACTCTATTACATATGAAATTGTTATGAATAATCATCAACAAATTTTGTGTGGACATGTTTTCATTTCTCAGGGATAAATGCCCAGGAGGACAATTTCTGGTTTGTAATAAGTAAGTGTACATTTTCTTATTTTTGGAAATTACCAAATTATTTTCCAGAATGGCTGTACTATTTTTACATTGCCATCAGCAATATATGAAAGATCTAGTTTTTCCTCATCCTTGCCAATATTCCAAGTTGTCACTATATTTTATTTTTACTGTTTTGATAGGTGTTATGATATCTTATAGTGATCTTAATTTGCATTTTTCTATTTGCTAACAATGTTAAATATGTTTTCATGTGATTATTTACCATCTGAATATCCTCTCTGGTGAAAAATCTCTTCATGTCTTTTGACTTTTTCGAAATGGATGGTTTATTTTTAACTTTTTAAAATTGAAGTATATTTGACATGTAACATTGTGTAAGTTTGAAGCATACATGTTGATTAATACATTTATATATTGTAATATGATTGCCATTGTAACACTAGCTAGCACCTCTATCACATCACATAATTATTATTTCTTTTTTGTGGTAGGAATAATTAGGATGTAGTCTCTTAGCTAGTTTAATGTCTATAATACAATATTTTTGCCTATAATCACAATACTATGCTTTAGATCTCCAGGGTCTGTTTATCTACTAGTTGCCCTAGTTTGTATGCTTACAATGTCTCCCTAACCCCCAAATCTCCAACAATTCTGTTTTTTTTTTTTTAAATACAGCCAGCCACTCTGTGCCTTTGATGAATTGCATCCATTTACATTTAGAGTAGTTATTGTAATGTAAGGACTTACTACTGCCATTTTATTGATCGCTTTCTGGTTGTTTTGTATTTCCATTATTTCTTTTTTTCTTCTGCTTCTGCCATTGTAAACTGGTGATTTTCTATGGTGGTATGTTCTCTGCTCCCCTTTAAAAAAATCTTTTGTGACTCTGCCTTAGATTTTTGCTTTGTGGTTACCATTAGGCTTACCTAAAACATTTCATAGACAAAACAGCCCATTTTATGCTGAGAGCAACTTATCTTTGTTCACTTATAAAGACTCTACCCTTTTTCTTCTCCCTTTTATATTTTTAATGTCGCAATTTACCTTTTTTTATGTTGTGTATTCATTAACAAAATATAGTAGCTATAAAATTTTTAAATACTATTTTTCTTTAACCTTATACTATAGTTAAGTGGTTAATTAACCATCCTATTATAGAATTAGAGTTTTCTAAACCTGACTTTGTATTTTTTATGCTTCCATATGTTTTCATTTTCTTGATTAGTGTCTTTTCTTTTCAGTTCCAAGAACACCTATTAGCATTTCCTGCAAGGCAGTTCTAGGAGTGACAGATGAACTCCCTTAGCTTTTGTTTCTGTGGGAAAGTATTTCTCTTTCATACCTGAAGAATAACTTTGCTGAATAGAGTATTCTTGGATGGCAATTTTTATTTTTCAACATTTACTATGTCATTCTATCGACTCCTAGCCTGTAAGGGTTTCTGCTGAGAAATCTGCTGATAGCCTAATGGGTTTTTTTTTTTTTTTGTAACTTATACTTGTTTTTATCTTGGCTGCCTTTAGGATTCTTTTTTATATATATTATTTTTGAAAGTTTCACTATAATGTATTTTGAAGAAGGTCTTTTTCCATGGAGATGATAGGGTGATCTGTTAGCTTCATGAACTTGAATGTCTAAGTTCGTGGTTTTGGAAGTTCTCAGCTATTACTTTTTAAAACAAACTTTCTGTCTCCGTCTCCTTCTCTTCTCCTTTTGAAACCCAGATTATTCTGCATAGTTTGAAGAGCTCATTCTTGAGAACTATATGGTTATGCAAAATGACACACTAAAAAGGTAGAATTTAGCTTTGAGAATATTTTCAATATGACCATGAGATGGATTAGAGATGTTGTGGCCTTGGAAGCAGGCAGAACTGCTTTTGACAAGTAATTGTGTGAGATCCTCTTCTTCCATGAAGCTTAGATTTTTTATATTTTAAGTGGAAAAAACTTATACCTCACTAAGCCTATATGTCTCAGAGTTTCATGGGTTCCAGAGACTATGATATTCTGTATGCCTTACCTATTATAATTTTTAGAGTGATTTTAGGAGGTAGGTGTGTGATTATATCTGTCTTACCAATTGAAAAATTGAGATAGAGGCGAAGAGAAACCTAGATGTAGCTTCAAGCATGTTATTGTAATTATTACATAACGCTTTTGTTGAGTGAGATTGGCCATCAGTGTGCCTGACCCATTGTGGGTTCTCAGACAATAAAAGCCCCTTTCTTCTCCAAATCCAACAGGGAAAGGTTATTTTTTCCCTAAATTCAAGCATAGGAGGAAGAAGGAATAGAGGTAAGGAAAGAAAACAGGAGGGTGAAGTTTCAGGCTGCAGCACTAAGATTATAGTCCTTATTTGTAATTACAGTGCTCATAGCTCTAAGATATTTTTCAAGGTAGTGATTAGGGTGACCGCTGAGAAGAAAGCACAGTGAGTTCTACCAGGAGCCTTTGTAACTCCATCTGACTGCTCAAAGAGATCCTATCATCCTAACGTCTGTCACACTCTTCCCCACAGAGCAATGAGCTTTCCCCCAGGTGAAACATGGCTTATAATCATCCAGACCCTTGCAGAGCAGCCATGGTCCAGTGGGAAGGGCCCTCAAGAAAGGGCCCTTAGGAAGGGTCTTCCTGCTCTTCATCCAAGAATCAGCAACATACTAGCTAAGTCCCTATGATATGGGTAAATTTGAACATACTACTCTAGCAACTCTCCAAGTAGTCTAAGTGGGAATAAATACTTCCTTTATTCTTCCAGTTCAGAAACTTAGACTCAAAGATGAGAAACCGATTGTCCACAATCTAAGGCTGAATGCATGGTGGGACTCTGAATGACCTCATACATGTCTGATTCTCAAGTTCATGACTTTTTCTACTATCCTCCTCTGCTAAAGTGACCCACCTCTATGTTCTCATCTTCTTGTGAGAGTCATGAATTATACCTACATGATAGTCATGAGTATAAAAGACAACAATGTCCTACTCATTTTGTCTACCTACCCTCAAGTCTCTTGTACTAGACAATGATGGTGATTACAGGTGTGTCTCTTGAAAGAGGCAGAGGCCTGTCTCCTGGAAAAGATCTAGAATAAATGAAGATGGGGTTTCACTAACATCCAAAAAATCTTCCAGGCCTTTAAGGACCCCTTTTATTTACTCAACAACTATTAATATAGAATCCAGTTAGGTGATGATAGGAGAAAGAGAAATAGAAAATTCTTTTCTTTGAATAAAATTTCAAAGTTCATTAGAGGAGAAGACATACAAACAGATGCATAAAACATGATGTGACATGTTGACAAATTCTGGATAAACCAAAATAATAGCCAATAAAAGGTTGTGGTAATTCTGTTTTGTGTGAAACAGTGTGGTTATCAATGTTCTCTGGAAGATAATAAGGATTTTTCTAAGCAGGGTTAAGTGGAGAGAGAAGAGTATGTATAAAAACTCAAATCCAGAAGCAATCTAATGAGTTCAAATCAATCACCCATAAGTGTGTGTAGCAGGAGTACAGGATATCCTATGGGTGAGTGATGGGAAATGAAACTGTAAATGTAATCTAAGGTCTGAACATGAAGAACAACAAAGGTTGAACTGAAATATTGGCTAGACTACTGTGGCACAATGCCAGAGGAGAGTTTAATTATTAGATTTGTGTCAGAAAAATGGCTCTGGCTATCAGTGTAGAGGATGGATGAATATATGTGTGAAAGAAATGCAGAGCGATTAATGGGAAGGCTATTGCAATAATCCCAGGGCAAGTCTTGAGGGCTGAATCTTTACATTAGCAATGGAAATAGAAGTCATGGTGGTAGATGCACATGGATCTATTAGTAGCTAGATGTGGGATCAAGAGAAGAAGGAAAAAGATTCTGTGATGGCACTCATGGACCTGTTTTATAGTGGAGACAATCCTTCCACCAATGTTTTCTCTCACTTTTAGGTCTCACCACTAAATCTTTGGCCCCTAATCAGATCAAAAGTGAAGTTGACCCAACAAAGCATAATCTAAGTCTATAGTTTTAGAATCAGAAGGACATAAGCATGACAAGGATGAGGAGAAAGACATTCATTCCAACCGTATTTTTTCATAAGTGGGCAAACTGATACTGACAAAGACAAAATGGCCATTATAGGTGTCCAGAAAGTGAAGGCAACTACGTTTCCTATTCTTCCTGTCCAAGTATCAAGGAAGTGGGCCTGAGGCATAGATGGGTGACTATGATGCACATTATTCTCTTATTGGTGCAGGAAGAGCTCTTAAGGGAAAAATCTTACAGCTTAAGTGAAGTGAGAGTCTATCCCAGTCTATGGGTCACACCATAGAGATCTTGATCTCCCATGCTATCTAAGTTAGATTCTGTGATTGGAGATTTCCAGGAAGAGGAGAAGATTAGACATCAAGGTATAGTGACAGATGCTCTCAGTAGTCATTTAAATTTGTTTAGTTCTAATACACATTAGTTTCTTCTTCCACGAAATAAGGTCATAATACCTACATTCTGAGGTTGTTATAGGAAATCTAATGAGAAAATGACTCTACTCTGTAGAAATGCTTTCATATCACTAACAACTTCAAAAATACATAGAAAATGACTTCAGTTTGTAGAAAGAGGCCTTCAATCATTAGTGTTATAGGCCTGAGGTTCTCAAAGTATGGTCCCTGGGCAAGAACCACTGGCATCATCTGGAACTGTGAACATGCAATTTTCAGGCTCTCCCACAAAATCAGAAACTGGAGATGAGGCTCAAAGTCTGTGTTTTAGCAGTCCCTCCAGTTTCTGATGCATTTTAAATTTTGATAATGACTGCTACAGTTGGATTGTGGGCTTGTGGGCTGGGAGCTGTCTTCAAGGATGACACCTTTTCTGTCCATCTGTCCTTAGTGGGTGTTTGAACTAACTCTCACCTGGGCGTGGCCTACCCTGGAACCATGGGTGCTATGGAGATGTGATGACTTTCCAAACACTGTTGTGTGGAGGAAGAGTGGGGAATAGTGAGCAGACCGACACCCAAATAAGGCCCTTTGCTTTAATGAACCAGGGATCTCATGTCAGGAGACAGAAGCTGGAATGCTCAAATGGTGGTAGTAGCAACAGCAGGCGTCACCGACATGGCCTGCGAGTTTATCTTGGCTCCAGCCACCGTACTTGCCATACTCGCCATACTTGCCATAGACGCCATACTCCCCGTAGGTGCCACATTCTTAGTTACTGCACCGTGTGCTGCAGCTGTGGTTTTTACGTTGTCTGCACAGATAAGAGGATTCACATCTTTGCCAGATATAATACAGCACAGTTTTTCCTTGCTGCACATTCCAGTAGGTGGGTGTATCCGCATCTCTCCATTTCTGCACTTGCTCCTGCAATTTCCCATTCTGTTTGCACACTTTCTCACATACCAACTACCTGCATAAAGGAATTATTTAGATCACTTATACCAGAGATCTGTCACAAAAAGATAAAAATAATAATTTTTCGAGCATTGATTATTCAAGTTTCTTGCCTTTGTTATACTTTCCTAATCATAAAGACTTACTCTGAGGATTAAATAAGATTTTATAAATATATACATAAAAATTTTAGATATGTATGAGTCTTTCTGAAACCAGAATTCTACATATAAACATACATCAGTTGTCTATTTCCTATTTTAAGTGGGAAAATATGTAATACATTATTACTTATGAATATAAAACACATAACCAATTTCAAAAAACGTAACTAAAACATACATTAACACTTAAATGAAAGTAAAAATGCTATCTTTTAAAATATGAAATGGTCAGCGATCATTGCTGTAACGTGCCTCACTATTACCCAAACACACATGGCTTTTGTTGATGCTTGGTGAGATTTTCAAAATGTTTACATGTTTCTGAGGTCCTACAATTGTATTTGAAATGTAATCTAGATTTGTCTTATATGTTGTCATGTTAAATATGAATATAATTTTTTCATATATTTATATGTAGAAGTATATAAAGCTATACCTGTATAATATTGAGATATAAATACATTCTACAAAACTTTAGAAATAAAAAACCAAACGCCATTCTACTAGAAATATATTCATTAAGGAGATATTCTGCAGGATGTGGCTGCATATATGTACATATTATATAAATATATAAAAAAAATGCTTTCATCACTTGGTATAACACATAGAAGGCCCTGAACAGATGTTGGAACTCTTTCTTATCTTGTTCTATGTTGCTTAACTTATTCTTCTATTCAACTAACATATAATGAGTGCCCACTATGTCAGAAGTCTGTAAGATGATGAGAATAAACAACAAACAGAAAGACAGGGTCTGAGAAGCTCATATTGGGGAAGGGGAGAGAGAAAATAAACAAGGAAATGGATAAATAAAATAACTACAGATTATGATAAGTACAACAAATTAAAAAATAATGTGATGTAGCAGAGAGTAAGTGAACAAAGCAATCATTTTTGAGTTCTATTACCATTATTATTATTCCTTATCAACTGTTTAATTCTCCTCTCAGGACTAAATGAAATTTTAAGTACATAATATTTATGTACATACATTTAAAAAAGCCTCTCATTCCTAAAATCAGAATTTTGCATGGGGTCACTGAGGAATTTATCTCTCAGGAAATAACATTCAATCCTACACATAAAGGATGAAAAAGATCCAGCTATGTGAAAATCTAAGAGTGTTCAGAAAAGGAATAGTATATGCAAAAAGCCATGAGCAGGGGAAGAACTCGATATTTTGGGGAACAGAAAGATTGCTTGACTTCTTTCTTTTCATGATTTTTCTTACTCTGTCTTCTCATTTTCCTCTTTTGTATCTGCAAGGGATCTCCATAATGCTCCTTGGCTTTCCACTTCCTCTGTAGCCACTCCCTCCACAATCCCTTTCCTTCTCACTATCCTAAACATCTCCGTGGAGATAACATTTACAAGTTTTTCTTCAGCTTTCTTCAGCTGGGATATGTAGAGGAAAACCTCAGATCAAGTTTCCTTCCTTTTTCTCTGATCTTCTGTGGGCCCTGATGTTTTTGTTTATTCTTCCTTTCAAATGTCCTTTTAAGGGTGGCATTTCTAATGCCTCTAGATCTTGGGTTAGACTTAGATAATCTTACAGAATAATCCTGAATTATTTGTGTTTGTCTAGAAAGAGAACTGAAAAGTTTTCTCAGGCCCTTTGGTTTAGAAAGGAGACACCTGAGAATAAATGTGATGCATGTCAGCAATGTCCCAGAGGCAAAGGGAGAATTTATGTAATCTAAACTCATATAATTTCAAGAATAGATTTGAAATATCTTCTGAGGTGATATTATTAATTTCTTTTTTTCCCCCATCAATCTGAACAGTTCTGCAAATTAGAGAACATTAAATATTATCTCTAAAGGTAGGTTCAAAGTTACACAATTCTCTACCTGTTAGGAAATTCTACCTCAAAAAAGTTTATTTCTCACTTTTCATCATATATAAAATATGGGTTGAGTGCAATATAAAAATAGAATTAAAAAAAAACTAAGCATGGTGAATAAACTTCTCAACATGGTGTCTTAATTCTGTAAATATAAACTAAAGAATTAATGAAAAAGAAGGAACACTTACACAAGTAGAGCTGAAATCTGACATAGAACTTCCTACAGTCTTGAATCTTTTCCCCCTGTTCACTCTGAATATTTTTCTTCCCTTTTTTACCTTACAGTTTTATAGATATTTAGAAATAGCTTTCTCTGTCAATTACATACAAGAATAAAAAATGGGAAACCTTCTCTGTAAGACCAAGAAAATTGGGAGAAGCTGTGTTATAGAATTGTTCCTTCAGGAGGTAGTATCTAGTACCATACAAAGTGACTGAACTGGCCCAGAGTAATAGGACAGAGGGAAGTTTGGGATGTCAGGATCATCTCTGTCCTTGGCTTCTCATTATCCTTTCTCACCTCCAATCAGAGACAGGTGAATGGAGGTGAGAAAGGATATGACAGGCTTGAGGTCACTTATAATAGAGGTGTTTTGAAGAAGTGAGAGCCATGCCCCACTCCTATGGCCAGTTTGGTAATAGGGACTCCATATGCAGGACCCTGTTGTTGGTTGGTGTTTCTCCTTCCCCAAGATTCTATTTACCTGAGACCAACTGGGCTAGGAGCAAAAATGTTGCAAGAGTGAGTAGTAGGGACTTCATGGCTCCTGAAAGATAGTAGACAGGCAGTAGGTTCTTTGGAGTCCCGAACTCTCTATTCGATGTGACTCTGAACTCAGGTCTTTATTGTCCTCCCTGGAGGGGTTGGGCTCAGCCAGTGGACCAGAAGGATATAGTATACTGTGCCAAACATAACTTCAGTCCATTGGCCAGCAGTTCTAATTGAGGCATCACTATTCAAGAGCCCTATTCTAGGCATGCCTTGGGGGAAAGAGCAAGACTTAGAAGAGAAGGTGCACACCCTTCTGGAAGTATTTGAGAATTTGGAGAGAAAGACACAGAAGAATTTATGATGATTTCTCCAAGGCTGGGTACTCTTATTTCCCACAGTCTCCTTTATTTTACTGCATTGTGATAGTCTGTTCACCTATATGCTTCTCCCCCTAAAATGCAATGTATTTTTTTGCACCCTGACTACATAGTATTATTTTTTGTATGTTCTGGATATAAAGAAGTGCCTAAGCAATTGTTTGTTGAATGAAAAGGTAATTATCTGGCAAATTATAAAGTATTTTTTAAGGAAATAAATCAGTTTGGGAGGGAGTTCCATAGAGTAGTGGTTAGCACGTCTGCTTTATAAACAGAAGGTCCTGGGTTCGAGCTCCAGCAAGCCACAGCCCATACCCCGGGTGCTCCAGGCCCCCCGGGTGTGCCAGGCTCTGGGTGTGTGCTGTGAGCTCCTAAAAGCAGACACCCCACCTTCAGAGATCCAGTTCTTAAGGGGAGTCAGCAACATCTATAGGTCAGGGGTGAAAGTGGAGGGGGGAATTAAAGAAAAGAAAGAAAAAGAAATCAGCGCTCAAAGATAAATGTACAAAGATGTCTTTAAGCCTCCACTTGAGTCCAGCAATAGAGCATCATAAAGTGAAGTACATCTGTATGATTTAATGCTATGCATTAAGAAGAGTGCAGCAAATTCTGTTTTACTAAAGATATTTTTGAGTAAAAAAAGAAACATTATAGTACATTTTTGAGTAAAAAAAGGAACATTATAGTACATTTTCAGTAATGATTCTAATTTATGTGAAGAAGTTATATATTTATATGTAAGTAAATGCATTAACTAAAAGAGTACAAGGAAGATATCATGCTAAAAATAGTTGTTTTCTGAATGAGTTTGAGGCAGGCATTCAAAGATGATTTTTTGTTGTTAAAATTTTTCTGAGTGGCCTGGTGAAATGTGACTGGAAGCCATAAGACCCTGGAAATTTTATTCTTTGCGAGGAGTTTTAATTTTCCTTTTTAAAAATTAGGAAGATATAATTGGCATACATGAAAATCCATCAGAGTGTACAATTAGATAAGTTTGACAAATGATGCACTTGTGAAACCATCACCAGAATCAACACAATGTATACATCCTTCACCCTCAGAAAGTTCATCATGCCCCTTTCTCTTTCCTCAACTCCATGATACTGAGGCAACCCTGATCTGCTATTTGTCTCTATAGCTTTGTTTGAATTTTCTAGAATATTCTAGAAATAAAGTCATACACTATGCATCCTTTTCTGCCTAGCTTTTAAATTATTATTAAACTTATTGGGATGATGGAATGCAAATTGGTACAGCCACTATGGAAAACAGTGTGAAGTTTCCTCAAAAAATTAAGAATAGAATTACCATATGACCCTGCCTGCTTCTTTTATCCAGGGTATGATTTTGAGATTAATTCATGTGATTGTGTGTATTAATAGTCTATTTCTTTTTATTGCCACTATTCTTTTTTTATAGATATATAATAATCTGTTTATTCAACCACCTCTTAATAGACTTTTTGATTGTTTCCAGATACTAGCTATTACAAAAAAGCTGCCATTGATTATTTGTGTATAAGTCTTTGAGTGTATAAATGCTTTCATTACTCTTTGGTAAACACCCAGGGGTGGAATGACTGAGTCACAGGGTAGGTGTATATTCTACTTATTAAGAAACTGCATTCCCTGTGCCATACTTTCCATCCCTGGGACCAACTATCAACTACTAATTTGTACTTCTTTGACCCTTTAACCCATTCTCCCAGCCCCCCAAAACCTCCTTCCCCTATGTTCGTCACCAAATTGTCCACTGTATTTGCGAGTCTGTTTTTGATTAGTTTGTTCTTTTTGTTCCTTAGATTCCTCATATAAGTGAAATCATATGGCATTTCTCTTTTTCTATCTGACTTATTTTATTCAGTGTAATAACCTCTAGGTCCAGCTATGTTGTTGTAAATGGTAGGATTTCATTTTTTTTAATGGTTGAGTAATATTCCATTGTATATATGAACCATAATTTCTTTATCCAATCATCTGTTAATGGACATTTAGGTTGCTTCCATATCTTGGCTATTGTAAATTGTGCTGCCATGAATATTGGAGAGCATAGAGCATTACAAATTATTGTTCTGGTTTTCTTTGGATAAATACCCAGAAGTGCAATTGCTTAGTCAATAGGAATATCAATTTTAAATATTTTGAGAAAGCTCCATACTGTTTTCCATAACAGCTGTACCAATTTGCAATGTATGAAGTTTCTCTTTTCTCCATATCCTCACCAACACTTGCTGTTTTTTGATTTATTGATGATAGCCATTCTGACAGATGTGAGGTGATATCTCATTGTGGTTTTAATTGCATTTCTCTGATGATTAGTGATCTCGAGCATCTTTTCATATGTCTATTAGCCATCTGTATTTCCTTTTAGGAGAAGAATTTGTTCAGGTCTTCTACTCATTTTTTAATTGGATTATTTGTTTTTATTGTTGAGTTGTGTAATTCTTTATATATTTTGGATATTAACCCCTTATCAGATGTATCATTAGGGAATATCTTCTCTCAGACATTGGTTATCTTTTTGTTTTGTGGATGGTTTCTTTTGCTGTATAAAAGTTTTTTAGTTTGATGTATTTATTTTTTCTGTTGTTTTCCTTGCCTGAGGAGATATATCTGAAAAGAAATTCCTGTTAGTAATATCAGAAAGTTTACTGCCTATGTCTTCTTCTAGAAGTTTTATGGTTTGGGGTCTTACATTTAAGTCTAATCCATTTTGAGTCTATTCTTGTATACTGTGTAAGAAGGTGATCCAGCTTCTTCTTTTTTTTTTTTGCATGTGTCTGTTCAATTTTTCTAACACCATTTATTGAAGAGACTGTCTTTACTCTATTGTATATTCTTACTTTCTTTGTCATGTATTAAGTATAGGTGTGGATTTATTTCTGGGCTCTCTATTCTGTCCTATTGACCAGTGTATCTGTTTTTATGACAGAACCATACTATTTTGACTACTGTCACCATATAGTATATTTTGGTATTAGGTAGTGTGATACCTCCAACTTTGTTCTTTTTTCTCAAGATTGCTGTGACTATTCAGGTTTTTCTATGGCTCCATATAAATTTTAGGATTATTTATTCTAGTTCTCTGAAAAATGCCATTGGTTTTTTGATAGAGATTGCATTGAATCTATAGATTACTTTGGGTAATATAGCCATTTTAACAATGTTGGTTCTTCCTACCCATGAGCACAGTATATGCTTCCATTTATTTGAATCTTCTTAAATTTCTTTTTTCAATGACATAATTTTCTGAAAACAGGACTTTTACCTTTTGGTTAATTTGATTCCCAAGTATTTTATGGTTTTTGACACAATTGTAAATAGGATTGTTTTCTTAATTTCTTTTTCTGAAAGTTCATCATCGGTGTATAAAAATGCCACTAACTTCTGAATTTTTATTTTGTAACCTGCTACTTTACTAAATTCATTGATCAGTTCTAACAGTTATTTTGTGATATCTTTAGGGTTCCTTCTATGTAGTATCATGTCATTGGCAAATAACAAGAGTTTTACTTCTTTCTTTCCAGTCAGATGCTTTTTTATTTCTTTCTTGTCTTTTACTATGGCTAAGACCTCCAATACCATGTTGAAGAGGAGTGGTTAAGGTGGGCATTCTTGTCTTGTTCCTAATCTTAAGGAAATTTTTTTTAGCCTTTCCCCACTGAGTATGATGTTAGCCGTAGGTTTGTCATATATGGCCTTTATTATGTTGAGGCATGTTCTCTCTATTCCCACTTTGCTGAGAGTTTTTATAATAAATAGAAGCTGGATTTTGTCGAATGCTATTTCTGCATCTATTGATATGATCATATGGTTTTTATATTTTGATTTGTTATGTGGTGTATCACATTAATTGACTTGTGGATATTGTACCAACCTTGCATCCCAGAAATAAACTTGATCATGGTGTATGATATTTTTAATATATTGCTGAATTTGGTTTGCTACTATTTTAATGAGGATTTTTGCATCAATGTTCATAAGAGATATCTGCTTATAGTTTTCTTTTTCTTTTTCTTTTTGTAATGTCTTTGTCTGGTTTTGGAATCAAGTAATGGCGGCCTCATAAAAAGAATTAGGGAGCCTTCCCTCTTGAATTTTTTGAAATAGTTTGAGAAGAATAGGTGATAATTCTTTTTTGAATGTTTGGTAAAATTTGCCTATGAAGCCATCTGGTCCAGGACTTTTGTTTTTTGGGACGTTTTTGATTATTGATTTCATTTCATTGGTGGTAATCAGTTGATTTAGATTTTTTGTTTCTTCTTGACTCAGGCTTGGAAGATTGCATGTTTCTAGGAATGTGTCCCTTTCTTCCAGATTGTCCAATTTGTTGGCATACAGTTGCTCATAGTATTTTCTTATGATCCATTGTATTTCTGTGGAGTCCATAGTTATTTCTGCTCTTTCATTTCTGATTTTATTTATTTGAGTCCTCTCTCTTTTTTTCTTGATGTGTCTGGCTAAGGGTCTGTCAATTTTGTTTATCTTTTCAAAGAACCAGCTCTTGGTTTCATTAATCTTTTGTATTGTTTTTCTAGACTCTATTGCATTTATTTCTGCTCTGCTCTTTATTATTTCCTTCCTTCTATTCACTTTGGGTTTAGTTTGCTGTTCTTTTTCTAGTTCTTTTAATTGTAGGATTAGAGTGTTTATTTGAGCTTTTTCTTGTTTCTTGAAGTAGGCCTGTATTACTATAAATTTCCCTTTTAGGGCTGCTTTTGCTGTGTCCCATAAATCTGGAATTGTTGTGTTTTTATTTTCTTTTGTTTCTAGGCAACTTTTGATTTTTTCTTGATCTCATTAATAATGCATTCATTGTTTAGTAGCATGTTATTTAGCCTCCATGTGTTTGTGTATTTTCTAGTTTTTTTTCTTGTAGTATATGGCTAGCTTCATACCATTGTGATCAGAGAAGATGGTTGATATGATTTCAGTCTTCTTAAATTTATTGAGACTTGATTTGTGTCGTAACATGTGGTCTATTCTTGAAAATGTTCCATGTGCTCTTGAGAAGAATGTATATTTTGCTGCTTTGGGGTAAAATGCTCAGAAAATGCCTATTAAATTCATCTGTTCTAGTGTATCTTTTAGGCCCATTGTTTTCTTGTTGATTCTTTGGTGTCAGGTGGGATGTTAAAGTCTCCTACTATGAGTGTATTACTATTGATTTCTCCTTTTATGACAGCCAATAATTGCTTTATGAATATAGGTGCACCTATGTTGGGTGTGTATATATTTACTAGGGTTATGTTCTCTTGATTTATCAATTCCTTTATCATTATTTAATGTCCTTTTTGGTCTCATTATAGCCTTCGTTTTCAAGTCTATTTTATCTGATATAAGTATTGCTACCTTAGCTTTTTTTTCATTTCAGTTTGCATGAAATATCTTTTTCCATCCCTTTACTTTCAGTCTGTGAGAGTCATTGGATCTGAAGTGGGTCTCTTGTAGGCAGCATATGCATGAGTCTTGTTTTCTTATTCATTTGGTTACCTTGTCTTTTGATTGGAGCATTTAATACATTTACGTTTAAAATAATTACTGATAGGTGCACTGTTACTGCCATTTTATTATTCGTATATGTTATTTCTATTTTCTTTTTTACCCCTTCTCTTTTTACAGAAGATCTTTTAACATTTCTTGTAATGCTGGCTTGTTGGTGATGAATTCCTTAAGCTTTATCTTATTGGGAAGCTCTTTATCTCACCTTCCATTTTAATTGAAAGCCTTGCTGGGTAGAGTGTTTGTGTTTGTAGATTCTTGGTTTTCATAACTTTGACTATTTCTTGCCATTCCCTTCTAGCCTGCAAAGTTTTCTTTGAAAAGTCAGCAGGCATTCTTATGGGGGTACCCTTGTAAGAAGTTTCCTTTCTCTTGCTGCCTTTAAGATTCTCTCTTTGTCTTTGACCTTTGGCATCTAGTTATGATGTGACTTGGTGTAGTTATGTTTGAATTCCTCTTGTTTGGGACTCTGTGCTTCCTGAACTTGTATGTCTAATTCCTTTGTCAGATTAGGGAAGTTTTCTGTCATTATTTCTTCAAATAGATTCTCAATCCCTTGCTCTCTCTCTTCCTCTTCAGATACTCCTATGATCTGGATATTTTTACTCTTCATGCTGCTTCATGTTGTCTCTTAAATTATCCTCATTTTTAAAAATTATTTTTTGTTGTTGTTCTGATTGGATGTATTCTGCTACTTTGTCTTCCAACTCGCTGATTTGATCTTCTGCTTCATTCAATCTACTGTTGAATTCTTCTAGTGTATTCTTCACTTAAGTTATTGTGTTCCTCATTTCTGTCTGGTTCTTTTTTATGGTTTATATGTCCTTCTTTTATACTTACTATCTCTCTGTTGTCATTCTCATTGTGCTCATCCATTCCCCCCATAAGTTCATTGAGCATCCTTATAACCGTTATTCTGAACTCTGTCTCTGATAGGTTGCTTGCCTCCAGTTCACTTAGCTTATTTTCTGGAGTTTTCTCCTGTTATTTCATTTGTGGCAGGTTTTGATTTTTTCTCATTTTATTAGCCTCTCTGTGTTCATTTCTCTCTTTTAAAAAGTTATTTTAATTAGTTTCATGTATACAGTACATCAGTTAGACATCTATATAGTTTGTAAAATGATTCCCCAATTGCTTCCTCCCTCTCCTGACCCTTCACCTAACCAATGTAAAAATGCTAACTGCATTCCCTATGCCGTGCTCCCCATCTCTGTGGTCGTTCATTAGCTACTAATTTGTACTTCTTTAATCAGTCATCTCATTCTCTCAGACCCCCAAACCTCCTCTCCTCTGTCCGTCACCAAATTGTTCACTATATTCATGAAAAGCTCCTAAGTCTCCCAGTCTTATTAGTGTGGATTTGTGAAGTAGCTGTCTAATGGCACAGTCCTGAGAGGCCAAATTTAGCCCAAGCCTCTACCCCTTCAGAGCCACCTGTTAAGATTCAGCAAGCAACCAAAGATTCTGTACTTAGAGTTGCCTCAAAAGGCCACTCCAGAAACTGAGGCCAACTGCCTTCAGTGTGAATCTCGATGATGCTCAGCCAAGAGCACCTGACTTGCTGAGGATATATCTGGATGAGGCTTGTGTAGGAATTTCAGGGAATCCTCATGGTGGGGTGACCCCTGTTATCTAGTTTGATGACATCAGGCCTATGGCAGCACTGTGTCCAGTGCACTGGTAGTGGGGAGGGCTCAATAGGGAGCAATGGATACCAAGTGAGTCTTGTCTTGGCCTTCACTATAACAAAGTCTCCTTGTAAGTCCTTGGTGCTCATTAATATGACATGACACATTAACAGGCCTGGAACTAAGGCCCAGGGTTATTTCAAGTTCTACGGCCAAGACCAAAGTCTGCATATCTAGCTTTGGAGGCATGAATGAGCATGCTTTTCACCAGGTCCTTTGGCCAGACTGCTCCCTGACCATTGCTGGAGTGGTTGGAGCCAATTATAGAGTTCTTTCTGGATCTCCTAAGGTATAGTTGTATCTCCTTCTGGTTCTCTATGCCAGCAGACTTTTCATGGACTATTAGTGGGAAGGTTTGGAACTGAGTATAGGGGTTTTCAGGATCTCTGGGGATGCAGACAGGAGCATCTCCCACTGGGACTTTGGACTCTCAGGACTGCTGTCAGACTGTGGTTGTGAGGGGCTGGAACCAAGTATAGAGCCCTCTCAAGATTTCCAGGGGCACAGACAGAAATGTCTCTGGTCTGTGCCAGCAGGACAGTCATGGACCATGGCTAGGATGGCTGGAATTCAGTTACATGGCCCTTTCAGGGTCCACCATCTGACTGAGTTTGGCAGGCTTGTTTCCACGGGTCCCCAGACTATGGCAATAGGCGCCAGAGCAGATTCTTAGGCCACTTTTGAGTCTACAGCCAGGACTGAGTTCTGTATGCCTATTATCTTATGCACGCGTGGGTGTGACTCCTCTTGGGCCCCATGGTATATGGCACAGGTGATAAGACCAAGACAAATAGGGCTGTAGTTGAGTCCTTAGGGGTACAGAGCTTTTTTTCTGGGTGTGTAAGTGGGACCACAGACATCGAGTCAGCTGCCAGGTTGTGGGCCTGCTTTCTCAAAACAGTCCTCCTCAGTCTTGGACTACACCAGATTTCACAATCTCCTGGATCTCAGAGCTCCCAAAAAGGCACTTTTGTACATAGATGGATGCCAAATTGTTGTTGTTCAAAGAGGATATGAGAGGGAGACATCTTAATTAGCTATCTTGCTGATGTCACTCCTCTGTTTTCTCATTGCTGAATTTTCAGAGTTCGTAGTATACATTGAATACAAGTCTTTTGATCAGATATGTGTTTTGCAAATATAGTCTAGTCTATGGCTTATTTTTTTTCATTCTCTTAACTATGTTTTTGACAGAGCAGTTTTTAATTTTAATGAAGTCCAGCTTATCGAGTTTTCCTTTCATTGATCATGCTTTTGGTGTTGTATGTAAAAAGACAACACCATTTAGTGGTTATCAGAGGCAGAAAGTAAGTAAGGGTAAAAGGGGTCAAACGTAAGGTGACAGAAATTTGGATTCCTTCTACTTTGGGTAGTGAACACACAATGCAATATACATAGGGCATACTATTAAATTGTTAACTTGAAAACTATATAATTTTATTAACTAATATCACCCCAATAAATTTAATTTTAAAAGTTTCTATTATATGTCAGGCACTTGGATGCAGATAACCTGGCCTTGGATCCTGGCTTTGATATACTTAATATCTTTTCTCAGAGAAGTTGCTTGACATCGTAAGAATTGTTTTCTCATCTGAGAAATGGGAATTATATCCTTGATGACATTAAAGGGAAGATAAGTAAAAACTGAAAAATAAAACAAAATAAAATTACCAAACCCAAGGTCAGCTAGATTTTCTCTTACATATTTTCTAAGAGTTTTGTACTTTTGCATTTTATATTTAGGTATATCATCTGTTTTGAGTTAATTTTTGTGAAAAGTGTCAGTTTTGTGTCTAGATAAATTTTTTTTTTTTGCATGTGGATATCCAGTTGCTCTAGCACCATTTGTTAAAAAGACTGTCTTTATTGTATTGCCTTTGTTCCTTTGTCAAGATTGGTTAACTGTGTTTTTGTTTGTTTATGAACACTTTATTCTGTTCCACTAATCTATTTTTCTATTCTTTTACACATACTACACTAGCATGATTATTGTAGTTTGATAGTAAGTCTTTAAGTTGGATAATTTAAGTTCTCCAAATTTGTTCTTTAATATTGTGTTGGCTATTTTGGGTCTTTTGCCTTTCCACATAAACTTCAGAATCAGTCTGTCAATAACCACAAAATAACTTCCTGGTATTTGGTTTGCACTGAATTTAAAGATAAAGTTTGGAAGAACTAACATAGTAACTCTGTCTCTGCAGCTCACGGAAACCTCCAGACTCTTCCGGCTTTTGTCTTTCTGTACTGCAAGTTGGAAAATTTCTTCAGGCAGTTAGCTGGGGGTAATTGTAGGCTTCATCTTGTCAGTTTTCTTTCTCACAGGTCACTGTATCGAAGTTCCTATGATTTAAATCCAATGATTTAAAAGTGTTGTGTTGTATATTTTGTCCAATTTTTTAGTTTGAGTTGAGAGAGCAAATCCAGTCCTTTTGATTTCATCTTAGGCACAAGCAAAACTCTAACATTTTTATTGAAAATGGGTTTTTATGGGTTTCTATTTTATATTATCAGTGGGCTAGGTTTTCAGATCTACATTTTAATTAAAAATAACTGAAAAGCATGGTAATGCTTTTTATATTGTCTAGAAAACATTATTGAACTGATAAGAGAGTAAAGACGTTTCTGGCTAAAAGAGCAGGAAAATTAATAGAGATTACAAGTTACTTTTAATCTGATGGCCTGCTAAGTGTGGTTAATTTAAACAAAAATTTTGGATGCTATCCCTGGGTAAAGTGGATAGAAATCAAAACTCAACACATATACATGGGTTTTCTAACAGAAAACATTTTTTACAGTAACTGATACCATAGAAAGCACAAATAATATAAAAATAAAATGTTAAATTTAATAAATAAAGTTATAAAATACACAAAAAGTGAATTTTTTTACATGCAAACAAATATAAGTAGAATTAAAAAATTTTAAATATAGTAGTATTAAACCCTTCAAAATCTAGGTAAAAATCTAAAAGAAAATTAAAGGAAATTAAAGAAGGAGTATACCATGCTTCAGGATTGTTATATTCAATCTTTTAATGTTCTTAAATTATACATTCTATAAATTAAAGAAATCTACAAATGCAATCCCAAGCTGTTTAAATTCTATTAAGTTTGTTTCCCTTTAACAGGAATTGGCAATCTGATCATCAAATTATATAAAAATTTAAAGAATAAATAATAACTAATGTAACCTTGAAGAAGAAGTATAAAGCTGGAGACCAAATATCCAATAACAAGATATAAGATTTTAGTAAGAAAGATATAATTAAACCAGTAACAAAACCATTTATATTTTTATGTAGTCATTTAATTATTGCAAAAGTGGCACTGCAGTGTACTAAATAAAGAATGTCTTTTTCAATAAATGATGCCTGGTGATTTGGATATTCATAGAGCAGAAAATTAGCCTTGACTCTACTTTCACAACTTATACAAAAATTAGTACCAGATGGTTGCAGATATAGATGTGAAAAGTAAAAGAATAAAGATTTTAGAAGAGAACAGAGAAGAAAGTCTTCATTTTTTTCTTAAATAGGCTCTGAAAAGCAAAAATAAAAAAAAAGAACTATAATTTGAAATTTATTAAAATCTAGATTTTGGTCATAAACTTACAACAGTAAAAGAGTGAAAAGACATAGAGTGGGAGAAATATTCAGAATCCATTCTCTTTATCATTATGAAGTGTCCCTCAGTATCTTTTTTTATCTTTTTTATTTTGAAGTCTATTTTGTCTGATATTAGTACTGCTACTCTGACTTTTCACTGAATGCCATTTGCTTGAAATATAATTTTCCACCTTTTCACTTTTAGTTTATATTTGTCTTTATAGCTGAGATGTGTCTCCTGGAAGTTGGGTTTTGGTTTTTGATCCATTCTGCATTTCTGTGACTTTTTATTGGTGAGTTCAGTCCATTTACATTTAGAGTGAATATTGAAATATGAGGTCTTCTAATAGCCATTCTATCTTTTGCTTTCTGGTAGTCGGTGTTTCCATTGCTTCCTTGTCCTTATGTTTCTGTTTTCTTTATTTTGTTTGGCTTTTGTGGGTTTTCCCTCTGGTTCTTCTTATTTTATGTTATATACAGTTCTGAATCTTCTATGTGTGGTTACCATTATGAATATGTAAAAAAAAGTTAAATAAATACAGTCATCTATTTTATTCTGTGCATGCCTTGTTTCCATTCCCCTTTGAGAATTTGAATCTTTGAATTTTCCCCTTTTCAGTCATTGTTGTCTCAATTTGTCCCTATGTATGCTGAACGTTCATTACTATCTTGCTATAGCAATTCTCTTCTTATTGCTTAAGCTTATAATGCCCTATTCTTAGTAATGTTTACACTCCTCTGCTGCTATTTGCTTTACTCCTAATTATCTATTTTTTTTTTGTCACTCTGTTTTAGGTGAGTTGACCCCCTTCAGTATTTCCTGTAGTACAGGCCTTGTAGTGGAGAATTCCCTCAATTTTTGTATGTCTGGAAAGGTCTTAATTTCTCCTTCATATCTAAAGGGGAGCTTAGCTGGATACATTATTCTAGGCTGGTAGTTCCTTTCACTTAATATTTTGAATATTTGATTCCACTCATTCCTGGCTTGTAAAATCTGTTGTGAGAAGTCCAACAATAGTCTAATGGGTTTTCGTTTATAAGTTACAGTCTTCTTCTCCCTGGATGCCCTGAGAATTCTGTCTTTGTTGTTGATTTTTGATAAGTTTAATACAATGTGTCTTTGTGAAAGCCTTTTTGGGTTGAGATAATTGGATGTTCTGTTGATTTCTTGAATTCCAAGCTCTAGTTCTTTCCTTAGAGTTGGGAAATTGTTGTCCACTAATTGTCTGAAAGTGCTTTCTAGTCTCTGCTCCTTTTTCTCACCTTTGATAATACCCATTATTTTTATGTTTCCTCTCCTGATGGTATCAGTTATTTCTTGTATTTCTCTTTCATTATTTAGTTTTCAGTTTCTCTCTTTTTCCTTCGGATTTATTTCTAGATTTCTGTCTTTTATATCACTGATCCTTTCCTCCATTTGGTCGACTCTATTTCCCAACCTTTCTATCTAATTTTTCAACTCTTGCAGTGTGTTTTTTTATCTCCGGAAGATCTATTCTGTTCTTTTTGAGAGTTTCAATCTCCTTTCTAAAGAACTCATTCTGCTCATCTAGTTGTTTTTTCAATTCCTGAAATTGTTGATATGATTTGTTTTGTATCTCACTGAGTTTTTTCAGAAGTTTTATTCAGAATACTCTGTATTTCAGTTGCATATTTCTATGTCTGCAAACTTATTTTCTGGAGATTTTTTTCTTTCTTTCTGATATGCCTTGTCACCTTGGGTGTTCATGGTTTTTAGTGGACTATTTCTCCACCTGGGCATTAATAGAAATATATTCTATTTATTTCCCAGAAAGAAGATTTATTATATAAAGGTGACTCTTTAGCCTGTGCAAAGAAGGCACTTTTCTTTTGATTTCCAGTAGGTGGTGTCTAAAGCTCTTGGATTTCTGCTTTATATAAAGTCTAATAATGCCTTTTTCTTTTCTTGTAGATATTTAATCACACTTGCTACTCTCAGTCTCAGTCCCTGTCAGTGTTAGTGACAGTTTTACTCAAATTCCTGTGGGGCTGCATAGTGTTCATCTCAGAGGATATGGGGGGAAGGGCCCTCTGGTTTGGGTGGAGGCTGCGGCTTAGCCTTGGTTTTGCAACTGAGGCAGGTAAAAATGAACTGTTCTTTCTCTGCCGTCCTGCTTCTCTGCTTTCTTTCCTGATGACTGGGCGCTGCCACCAGCTGTGTGTAGCTCACAACTTTCCCAGGCAGTGCTGTTCAGGGAACTGCCAATCCCTCTTCCCTCCCTCTTCTTCTACAAAGTGCTCCAGCTGCAAGAGGCAACTTCTTTATTTTTCCCAGTCCACTGCCTGACACCCAGGGTTCTGACTTGTGGTAGCCCTTATGCACAGATCCCAAGCTCAGACTTGCTGGTGGACCGTTTGGGTGGGGTTTTTTTGTTGAGTTTTAGATGTTCAGCTTATTGCTGTCTCAAGGAGAGAGATCTGGGGACATCTCTCACTCTGTCATGTTTCTCCAAACACTGCATCACCTCTTTTTTATTTTTTCATCTGTTGATGAACACTCAGGATGCCTCCATAGCTTAGCTATTGTAAATAATGCTGCAGAACACATGGATACAGATGTCCCTTCAAAGTAATATTTTGGGGTTCTTTAGATAAATAGAAGTGGGATTACTGGGTCCTTCTTTGTCCCTTGTTATATAACCTTTGTTTTAAAGTCTATTTTGTCTGGTCTAAGTATTGCTAACCAATTTTTTTTTTTGGTTTCCATTTCATGAAATATTTTTTTTATTTCTTTACTTTTAGGTTGTATGTGTAATTCAATCTGAAGTAAGTCTCGTGTAGGCTGTCTGCATAGGTGCTTTGTTTTCTTATCCATTTAGCCACCTTATCTTTTGATTGGAGCATTTAATTTCTTTTTTACATTTGACAGTCTTATGGAAGTTTCCTTGTAGGTAAGTAACTGCTTTTCTCTTGCTACTTTTGAGATCTCTCTTTGTCTTTAACATTCATCATTTTTATTATTATGTGTCTTGTTGTGGGTCTCTGTGGTTTACTCTTGTTTGAGTTCTGTGCTTTCTGGGCTTGTAAGTTTATTTCTTTCACTAGGTTAGGGAAATTTTCAGTCATTATATATTGAAATGGGTTTTCAATTCTTTACTCTCTCTTCTTCTTCCAGTTCCCTATGATGTGAATGTTGTTATGCTTAATGTCCCAGAGGCCCCTTAAACTATCCTCATTTTTTTCTTTTTTATACTTTTTTTCTTGTTGCTGTTCTGATTGGGTGTTTTCTGCTACTTTATTTTCTAAGTTGCTAATTCAATCCTCTGTTTTATGTAATCTAATGTTAATTCTTTCTAATGTATTATTTATTTTGGTTATTATATTCTTGCTTTCTGACCATTTCTTTTATGTTTTTTTTCTCAATTTTTATGTTTCTATCTCTTTGTTCAAATTCTCACTGAGTTTCTCACTCTTCCCCTAAGTTCATTGAACATCCTTATAACCATTGTTTTGAACTCTGCATTTGGTGGATTGCTTATCTCCATTTTGTTTAGTTCTTTTTCTGGAGTTTTGTTCTGTGCTTTCATGTAGGACATGTTTCTTCGTATCCCCATTTTAGCTGCCTCCCTGTGTTTTTTCTAAGTATGAAGTAAGGTTTCCATGTTTCTCAGTTTTAGCAGAGTGGCATTATGTAATAGGTGTCCTGTGGGCCCCATGGTGCAGTCACCTGAACTGGGTACTCCAGGTATGTCTCTTGTATGGATTATGTGTACCATCCTGTTGCAGCTGAACCTGGGCTGCTTTTTGAATATCTATGGGAGGGATTGACCTTTAAGGTGATGGTTATCAGGACAGGCTGGTGGCTATAGAGGAAGAATTGTTGTGCAGACATTGACCCTATGGAGCAGGATTCTCTTTAACAGGGCTGTGGTGCCTGCCTTGTCTTCCCTTTTGATGTGTCATCCTTGGATGCATCCCCAGGTGTTGCTCCACTTCAGTTTGATGCTAGCCACCATGTATTCTGCCCCAGGGCCTCCTTGGAAGAGCCCTGCCGCAGGACAATTTCAACTGCAGCCTGTGCCCTGCCTGGGGCTACCTGGCAAGTCTCCAAGCAATCTGCAGATGGCCATCACTCCTGCCGGGCTTAGCAGTGCCTTGGTAGACCAAGCTATGAATTGAGGCCTGCTGCTATTAGTGTCAGGCTTGGGTTGCTCAGCAAAAGATATGGGCATGCTGGGGCCAGATGCTGCTTGTTTGGGTTTTGTGAACCTTTGAGAGATTTTTGGAAAGTCTGCAGCATAAGCCAAAATAGGCCATTTGTGTAGAAAAGCCACTGGAGGCAGTTTGGGTGGGCCTGCAAGTTGGGACTGGTGTGGTCTCAGGGATAGGGCGACATGTGTTAGCTTGTTTGATGGAGCTCAGATATGGTGGCTGCCTATGTCTGCATGTGAGGAGAGGGGAGGGCTCAACAAAGGAATAATGAATTGTGCCAGTACTTCTTTCTGGGAGGAAGCTGCTCCTCCAGCCAATACCCTGAAGCAAGACAATTTAGTTCCTCCCCATATGTCCCTGATGCTTTTTGAACAACTGCCCCAATGCTGGAACTCAGCATGAGTGAGTCTGTCAGTGAATAAGTTCCCCACTTAGGCCCTTTAGGAGGAACATCTGCAACTCCTGCAGCTCTTTATCTCACTCAGCCACAATTGCTGCTGTTTTTCACAGCCAGAGGTTGTAAGGACTTCTTTACAGTCCTGTCACTGGAACCCTGGGCTGGGGATCCTGGTGTGGAGCCTCTGGGGGGCACCTCCGCAGTTGAGATATCCCTCCCAATTTTCAATCTCCACATGCCACTGTGGGATCAGCCTGTTTCATGACTCCACCCCTCCTACCAGTCTCAAGGTGACCTCCTCTATATGTCCCCAACTGTAGGACTTCTATTCAGCCAGACCTCAGGCAACTCCCAATGATGACTGTTGATTTTACAAATGTTAAAAGATACTAAAAGTATTAATTACTTATTAGTATTTATCACTTATGTCAATTATTTTTTCTAATTAAAAACTCAGATTAATAATTTGACACTTTTCTCTATTCTAATATAAGTTTTTAGTGCTCTAAATTCTACCCTCAGCACTAATTCAGCACAAATTTTGAATAAGTTGAATTTTTATTTTCATTTAATTTGATATGTTTTTAATTTTCTTTTAGATTTTCTCTTTGACCTAGAAGTGTGTTGTATAGTTTCCACGTGTTTGGAGATTTTTCTGTTTTATTTTTGTTATTGATTTTTAGTCAGCATCCACTGTGATCAATCATACAGAGAACAAACTCTGTGTGTTTTCAATTCTTTGCAATTAGTTGAAGCTCATTTTATGGCATAAGATATAGTCTATCTTGGTATATAGCCCATAGGAGCTTGAAAGAAATATTCTGCTGTAGATGGGTGGAGTGCCCTATAAATTCCACTTAGATCCTGCGGTTGATGGTATTGTTGAGTTCCTCTGTTGATGTTGATGATTTTCTTTCTTATTGTTCTGTCAGTTGCTGAGAAGAGTGGTGATGTCTTCAAATATAATTGTGTATATGCCTAATTTTCCTTGTCAACTCTTGCATTTTTTTTTCTTACATATTTTGCAGCTCTGTTGTCTGGAGCATACACATTAAGGTTGTGCTGTCTTCTTGGTGTATTTGCCCTTTTATCATTATGTAATGACTTTTATAATCTTGATAATGTTCTTTGACCTAAAGTGTACTTTATCTGATATTAATATAGTCACTCCTATATCTTCTGATTAATGGTTGTATGGTATATCTTCTCTCATTCTGTTACTTGTAACCTACTTATGTCATTATATTTGATGTAAATTTATTGTAGACTGCATATATTTAGGTTATTGTTTAAGAGACTCTGAAATTATCTATGTTTTAATTTGTGTATTTAGATCATATAAATTTAAACATAATTAATGATATGATATGCCTTAAATATATCACATTATTTTTGCTTTCTTTATTTTTTTTGTTTCTCTGTCTTCCTTTTTCTTTCATTCTGAGTTACCTGGCATTATTTAGAATTCCTTTTTGATTTCTTCCAAGGGCAATAAAAGCAAAACTAAACAAATGGGATTGTATCAAACTAAAAAGCTTCTGCACAGCAAAAGAAATCATCAACAAAACTAAAAGGCAACCAACCAAATGAGAGAAGATATTTGTAAACAATACCTCTCATAAAGGGCTAATATCCAAAATATATAAGAACTCACACAACTTTATAGTATTTTTTAGTGTACCTTTTAGTATAACTTTTGCAGTGGTTGCTTTCAGTATCACATTTATATCCATAATTTATCAGTCTACTGATACATTATTTTACCAGTTTAGGTAAAGTTTAAAAACCTCATCATCTTCCTATGTCTTTTTGTTCTTCCCCATTTAATATAGAATTGACTAAAACATTTCCTTTATCTATGTTGAAAACTACACTAGAGCATTATAAGTTTTGCTTCAACTGTTAAATGTAATTTAAAAAACTGAAAAGTAGAAGAAAAGTCTATTTTACTTATCCATAGTTTTGTTCTTTTTGATGTTCTATTTTCCTTACTGATATTCCAAGGGTTCCTTTTTTTCACTTCTTTCTGTGTGGAGAACTTCCTTTAGCCAATCTTTTAGATAGGCTAACTTGTGGCCATTTTTTTTTTTCTGTTTTCAGGCTTCAATTGAGAATGTGTTTCTTTGCTCTTCATTCCAGAAAGATATCTGGATTGAAACTAATATTCTTTCAGCACTTTAAATATGTTTTGCCACTTCTTCCTGGTCTCCATAGATTCTTATAGAAATCTGTTGTCTTTTGAATTGTTTTTCTTATAAAGAGAGGTATGTGTTTTCTATGTCAATTTTAAATATTTTTTTCTTTATATTTAGTTTCAGAAAAGTGAATTTGATTTGTCTTAGTGTGCATATTTTGGAGAGTGATTTATTTTTACTTTAGTCATCTTCTTGAATCTGTAGGGTTTTTTTCAAACCATGACATTTTAGCCATTTTTTCCTTGAATAATTTGCAACCCCACAATTTTTTTTTATTTTTTCTGAGAGTCCAGTGACATAAATGTTATATATTTTTGTTATAATCCAACAGATTACTGAGGCTTCGTTCATTAATTTTCAGTCTATTTTCCCTGTTGTTCAGACTTAGTAATTTCTTCTGCTCTATCTTCACATTTGTTGATTCTTCTGTTCCTTGCATTCTTCTGTCAAACCTATCTACTTTGTCTATTGATTTTTTCAGTTTTAAAATTTCCATTTGATTTTTATTGTCTCCTATTTCTTTGCTAAGGCTATTTGTTTATAGTCTTTCTTTTTCATTTACAAAATTGTTCAAGCATGTTAATTATTGTTTGTTGACACATTTTTATGCTGACTACTTTAGAACACTTGTCACATAGTTCAAACATTTGTATCATCTCTGTGTTGCCATTCATTGATTCTCTTTTTTTCATTCAAGTTGAGATTTTCCTGTTTTAGTATTATAGTTTTTTAGATCGAGACCTGGACATTTTATGTATTATGTCATGAGATCCTAGATCTTAATTAATTTTTTGTTTTGTTTTATCAGGCTTATTCTGATACCACTCTATTGACACAATCGTATCTTTACTGATAGGGATGGAAGTCCAGTTTTTTCAATTGGTCTCTGTGGACATGGATGATGATGAGGAGCTCCTTATTACTATTGGGTAGGGGTGGGATTTCAGGCTTCCCATGAAGTTTCTACTGACACAGCTCTGGCTGGGAAGGGGTGATATATGTCATTACTGCCCAAACATGGCCTTAGCTGACTTCAATTTGTGTGTTTGTGTGTCTGTGTATATTTGTTGACCTCATTACTTCTAAGTCAAATAGCACATTGAGTTCTCCAAGAAAGCTGGCATACCAAACTAATGATCCTTTTCTTGGAACATCAAAATATAATGATTCTGGAAGCCTGCAGGCATCTCCTGAGCTTTGTGAAACATCACAGAGGGTCAGATGAGGAACTGCATGTTCATAGCACCATCTGAGAAAGGAGCGTGCTAGAGACATGAAACGTATAAGAGCTTTGTTGACAGGTGATCAGTGCCTCTACTGACAATTTAAGTCAGCTGAGGAATTTTGACTGGTAATACTAACCTGCTTTCCCTAGAACACATAGGGGATCCTCAAAAGACCTGCCATCCTAGGATATAATATATGACCAGGGCACACTGTTAGTGTTGGTGAGAAAATATTCAGAGTTAAAATATTTTAATGCAAGCTACCTATTTTCTGGTTCATTCTTCTGGCCTCTATCCCACCTAGACTTTTTGTTCTTGTTACTATTCTGTTTTATTTTAGCAAATAAATTGACAAAGACAGTATAAATCCTTTCCAAAGTTTATAATATGAACATGATTAGCTTAATTTCATGCAAAAATACTGTAATATAAATAGAAGTAACATATGTAATAAACAGATGGTCAAATATATATTCTAGAAGAAAGGCCATCAAACAAAATAAAATATCTAATTATTATTATTATTTAATACCATTATGATATACATGTCTATATATACATATGTACATGTATTTGACTATAATTTGTTAACTTTTGAGCTTATCTATTATCTTACGGATATGTTAGATAAGGATGTATCTTCACTATACTTTATCTCTGGAATCTTCATTCTTCCTTCTCTAGTGTGAACTGGTTGTTGCTATACAGGCTGCATAGCTGTCATCTTATACTTTAATTTTACTAATCTTCTGAGTTGGCACAAACATTCCTGGAAGTCATAATTTCAATTACTACCTCTTTTTGCTCAAATGACTTCTTTTAAAGAGAGGATGTAAGAAATAAACTTTATTACTATTCATTCTATCATAAATATTTTTTCTATCTTCATAGCTCAATCATTGTAAATAAAAATTTAACCAAGAACAAGCTTGCACATATAAAAATAGCTTAAAATTAGCCTTATTATGTATAGTACTAATGAATTTGAAATCTAAGATTAGCAACTACTTGAAAAAAATCTGCACTATGACTAAAAGTAAATTTTTAAAAGTCATATTATTTGGTAATAAGCTAAAAAACAGTGACAAATAAATTATAATTAATATCTTTAAATAGATTCAAGAGTATATTCTAACCACAAATAATAATATGATGCTAGGTAAAAAGAACAAGAAATTCTTACTGTTAAAGTGTACAGCTGAAACTTATTGGGTTTCATTAACCAATGTCACCATTAAAAGAATAATTATTTAATTAAAAAAATAAAGCCAATCAGATCTTTAAAAAATAAATAAATAAAAATAAAACGAACAAGGAAAAGAAGCAAACTTCTGGAAATTAGAAATATGATTTAAAAAATAACATTCATGTTTAAAGACAATGTTAGGAAATATTTGAAATTTAAATTCAAGTGAAGGTATAAGCAAAATATATGAGACAGAGTGTCAATTCAAGAGAGCCAATATCTGATAATCAGAGATCTGATTAATATCTGGTTTTCAAAGGGGAAGACAGAACAAATAGAGAAGAATTATAAAAAGTTAGATGAATTTGAAAAGATAATGGAGCTTATATTTTTTCCAGAAATGCTCTAAGTAACACTATTACATATAATAAAGAAGAATGGTGATTTTCTAGATAAAATCCAAAGGGACAGAAAAGCTAAAAACAGCCAGAGAGAAAAAGAAAGTATTTACCTTTGACAGAATAACATTTACACTGCCAGGTGAATTCTTCACCAGCAACAATAGAAGCCATAATCCAGTGAAATAATTTCTTCAAAATATTTTTAAAAATAAATGCCACCTAAAATTTATATCTATCAAAATATAGTTTAAAAATAAAACATAAATACAGCTTTTCCAGGTATTTTTCAAAAAGAAAAATTCCCAGAGATATAGAGGTATATTTCAGTTGAACACATTTTTCTGTGATGAAAGTCTGTGATAGAAAAGCAATGAAGAATGTGATAAAATTGGATAAATAAAATTAAGAACTGGCAAGGTTAAATAAGAATGTTTTGCAAGATCTAAAGACATATTTAAAGAATACTATATGTAGGAAATAGGTTGAGAAGGTTGAATAGAATTAAAATTTCTGAAATCAGACAGAAAAAGTTGATTTCACTCATAGGTGGGATATAAAACTAAAAGCAACAAACAAGACGAACAGAGACTCATGAACACAGATAAGAGTTTAGTGGTTACCACAGGGAAGCGGGAAAGGGATGGGGTAGATAAGGGTAAAAGGTCAAATATATAGTGACGGAAGAAAATTACCTTTGGGTGGTGAACACAAAATGCAAAATTCATATAACATATTGTACACTTGAAACTTATATAATTTTATGAACCAATATCACCCCAACAAATTTAATAATAACAAATATTATTAACTGTAGTCACCATGCTATATATTAGGTCTCTCAGAAGTTACTAATCTTACAACTAGAGGTTTGTACTTTTTGATCACTATCTTTCCTTTTCCCCTACTTCCACTCTGGTAACTACATTCTAGTCTCCATTACTATGAGTTTGATTTTTTTTTTTTAGATTCTATATATAAGTGAGGTCATGTGATATTTGCCTTTCTGTGTCTGGCTTATTTTAATTAGCATAATGTCCTCCAGGTTCATCTATATTGTTGCAAATGACAGAATTTCCTTTCTTTAATTTTTAATTTTTAATTTTTTAATTAAAAAATTTTTATATTTTATTGTCTTATTTTCCCCTCCTCCCTTCTTTTATTAAGCTGAATAATTATTGATAAGGAAACTTACCATTTCCTTTTTGTTAGTCGCTTTCTGGATATTTTGTAGATCCCTTGTTCCTTTCTTCCTCTCTTGCTGTCTTCTTTTGTGATTTAATGATATTCTGCAGTGGTATGCTTTGATTCTTTTTATATTTTGTGTACTTTTCTACTATAGACTTTTACTTTATGGTTATCATAAGGCTTGGAGTCAAACTTTTGAATATTATATTAGAATCAAATACCAGTGAGCATGGAAATTGATTTCTAATTTAATTAAGGCAAGGATTTATTCAAAGACCCTGGAGCCTGGACACACACTGATAAATTTGCAGGGTTTGCAGAGCTTATTCTTGAGGACTATAAGGCTATGCAAGATGACAAGCTAAGAAGTTAAAAGTCAGCTTAGAAGTCATCTTCAGAATTAGCATGAAATGGGTTAGAGATATATGGCCTTGGGAGCAGGCAAAACTGTCTCCCAAATGTGGTTGTCTATTTCTGTTCAAGATTCTTTTCATATATGAACTCAGATTTTTCATATTTTAAATGGTAATAACCTATACCTCATAAACTTTTTCAAAGCTCACATTTCTTAGTGTTTCATAGGTGTCGGAGACTGTTCAATGTTCAATGTACCTTATTTTATTTAATCTTTAGACTTATTCTAGGATGTAGGTTTGTGATAATACCTGTCTTACCAATGAAAAAATTGGGGTAGATACCACATGATAAGTAAAAGTAGTAAACGAAGAACCAATAAATGTTTTGCTCTAATTTCCTCTGCTTTAACTGTGTTACCATAATTATTATATAATGATTTTGTTTAATGAGATGTGCATCAATGTGCTTGGCCTATTGTGGATTCTCTTAAAACGAAGGCCCCTTTTCTCCTCCAAACTCCAATATGGGGAAAGGTTATTTGCCACTTAAGTTCAAGCATGGGATGAAGAAGGAATGGATGTAAGGCAAGAAGACAGGAAGGTAAAGTTTCAGGCTGCAGCACTAAGATCATATTCTTTATTTGTAGTACAGTGCTCATAGCTCTAAGATATTTTTCAAGGTAGTGATTAGGGTGACCGCTGAGAAGAAAGCACAGTGAGTTCTACCAGGAGCCTTTGTAACTCCATCTGACTGCTCAAAGAGATCCTATCATCCTAACATCTGTCACACTCTTCCCCACAGAGCAATGAGCTTTCCCCCAGGTGAAACATGGCTTATAATCATCCAGACCCTTGCAGAGCAGCCATGGTCCAGTGGGAAGGGCCTTCAAGAAAGGGCCCTCAGGAAGGGTCTTCCTGCTCTTCATCCAAGAATCAGCAACATACTAGCTAAGTCCCTATGATATGGGTAAATTTGAACATACTACTCTAGCAATTCTCCGAGTAGCCTAAGTGGGAATAAATACTTCCTTTATTCTTCCAGTTCAGAAACTTAGACTCAAAGATGAGAAACCGATTGTCCACAATCTAAGGCTGAATGCATGGTGGGACTCTGAATGACCTCATACATGTCTGATTCTCAAGTTCATGTCTTTTCTACTATCCTCTTCTGCTGAAATGACCCACCTCCATCCTTCCATCTTCTTATGGGAGTTCATGAGTTATACCTACATGATAGTCATGAGTATAAAAGACAACAATGTCCTATTAGTTTTATCTCCTACCTTCAAATCTCTTGTACAAGACAATGATATAGACTATAGATGTGTCTCTTGAAGGAGGCAGAGGCTTTTTCCTGGTAAAGACAGAATAAATAAAGGTGGGATTTTGTTTTGATTACCTTCTTGGACTTCTGTGGGCAGAGATCTTAAGGAAAAAGTCCTATGGCTAACGATGAGTGCCTATTCCAGTACTGAGGTGATAACGCCAGAGCTTTTGATCTACCTTCTATCCCTTCTAAGTTTGCAATTCATATGAATGTAGATTTCCGGGTAGAGAAGAGAATTGGATATCACAACATATTGACTAAGTGCTCTTAATAGTCAATTAAATTAATGCTTACAAATCAATTTTCTCTTTTCTGAAATGAGGTCACAATACCTGCATTTTAAGGTTGTTGTAGAAAATCCAATAAGAAAATGAATATGAAAGCATTCTATAGTACTGTTTTTGTATTACTAATCATTTCAAAAATTTGTAGCAAATGACTTCAATTTGTAGGAGGAAGTCTTCAGTCATTCCATATTGTAGGTGAGTGGTTCTCAGCATGTGCTTCTTTCACCTACAATATCAGCATCACCTAGGAATTTGTGAGTAATACTAATTTTTAGGCTGTACCACAAAATCAGAAACTGAAAGTGAGGACCAGAAATCTGTTTTTTAGCAACCCCTATAGATGTTTCTGATACAAATTAAAGTTTGATAATCACAACTACAATTAGATTATGGGCCTGTGGGCTGGGAAGTGTCATCTGTGATGACATTATTTCTGTCCATCAGTCCTTAATGGATGTTTTGAACTAACCCTCATTTGTTTTTTGCTGTTATCATATTTGCATCCCTACCTTGGGTCTGCTAGTGCTATGAAGATGTGATGCCCTTCTAAATACTGTTGAGTAGAGGAACACTGGGAAGGGGGTTATAGAGAGAAGGTAGACCCCAGAATGAGTCCCTTTACTTTACTGAACCAGAAATCCTGTGTCAAGAGACAGAAGCTAGAATGTTCAAACAGTATAAATAGTGGTCACTGTTACTGTAGATTTTAGTTTCTTAGTTGATAGTTGTCAATTCTTAACAGTTCACATAAAGATTTTATTATCAGAACTTAAGGGTTTAATTTTAACATTCCGAACACAGCATATCTTATAACTTTGCCATATTTCCATTTAGAAAGATAATTCTGAAAATCTCCATTACTGCAGTTCTTCTTGCAATATTCATTTTTGTTTCCACACTTTCTCAAAAGCCAATTACCTGCATAAAAGAATTCTGTAGATCATTAAGACAAAGATATGTATCAAAATAAATTTAAAACAGAAAATCTTTGAGCATTGACTATTCAACTCAACTATTTACCAGTTGCTTTGATATAATCATCTTAATAGTGAAACCACCTCTGTAGAATAAATAAGATTTCATGCATATGTAAACATAATGATTTATAGATACGTATATAGATTTACCATTCTTGAAATCTATATGCAAACTTTCTCCAGAATACTCATTTTTTCAAATGGGGAAAAATATATCATATCAACACAAAATTCCCCCAAATTTTCCAAAATCTAGCCAACAACATACTTAAACACTTAAATAGTACAAGTTGTCATTTTAAAATGTGAAATGTTTAAATCACTGGTGTAATGCTTCTCAGCATTACCCAAAACACAAGTGGCTTTTGTTGATACTTGGTGTGATTTTCAAAATGTCTTTCCATGTTTCTGAGGTTTCACAAATTGTAATTGTAATGTAACTCTATGCTTGCGTTACATATTGCAATGTTCAAAATGTTGTATTGAGTTATAGACAAGTATCTATAAACTTTATATATAAATATTGATTATATATATAACACTGAAATATATGTACTTCTTTGTAATTTTAAGAATAAAATATGCAAGAGTTATTTTACTAGGAATATATTAATCAGAGAGACATTCTATAGGGTGTGCCTATATATATGTACACATTCTATACGTATAAAGTCTCCCATCACATGGTTTAACATATAGAAGGCCCTGAACAGTTGTTGCAACTCTTCCCCACGTTGTTCTAAGTTGAGTTATTTATTTTTTAATGCAACCAAAAAATATATAATCAACACCTACTGAGAAGGACAAACAATGTCAGGGGCTTTATATTAGAGAGGAGGAGAAAGAAAATAAATAAATGACTACAGATTGATAAAAGTATGATTAAGAAAAGAAATAATGTGATATAATAGAGGAAAACTGAATAGTTTACTGTTGACAGGGCAATATAGGAAATTATCCCAAGGAAATTATATACAAGGCTAGATATGAAAGACAGAAAGAATTCAGTTATGTGAAGAGCTAGAAGATTGTTAGAAGCAAGAGGAATAGCATATGCAAGGCCATGAACTGGCGAAGACCTTGATGTATCTGAGGAAATTCTGTTGTTTTTATGACTTTTCTTCCTTTTCATATTCTTCTACATATCTCAAGGACACTCCACAATAGTGCTTGAACTTAAACTTCCTTTTTAGCCACTTTTCAAACTTCCTTATCCTCTATTTCCTCATTCTCACAAATCTCTCCATGGACATGACACTCAAATGTTTTTCTTCAGTTCAGATATATGAATGAAAATCCCAGATCAAGTTATTGTTTCCTTCTTTCCATTCCTGATGTTTCATGTTTCTTGGCATTTTGTTAGTTCTTCCTTCCATATATTCTTTCTAAGTGTTCCATTTATTTTTAAGGCAAGTTAAAATCAATCTTTATTTTGCCATGTAAAAAGGGGAAAATATTTAAAAATTTTAATAATATTAAAAATAACAGAAAACAAAATTTTAAAAATATTTTTTAAAAAGTACTTCGAACTTTGGGTAAAGAGAGTCAAATATATGGTGATGGAAAAAAATTAACTTTGGGTGGTGAACACACAACATATGTATATATATATATACATATACATATATATACACATATATATATACATATACATATATATACATATATATATGATGTATTATTGAATAGTACACTTGAAATGTATACATTTTATTAACCAATGCCACTCCAACAAATTTAATTTAAAAAAAATCCCAAACATCAAGTGTTCTATTTTTAATGCCACAGGATTCTGGAGATGGATTGGCTAATCTCGTGAAATAATCCTAAATTGCTTGTGTTTGTCTAGAAAGGGACTCAGAGTTTTCTCAGGGCTCTTCAGTTTAGAAATAAAAGATCATAAGAGTATGTAATATAGGTCATCAATGTCCCAGCAGCAGCAGAGAAAGAAATAATATAATCTAAATTCATAGAATTTCATGGATATAATAGACCAGAAACATCTTCTAAGGGAATTTTCATACCATTATTAATTTTCTCTCATCCATAAATTTTAACAGTCTACTATTGGCAGAGAACAAAAACTATGTATAGAGGAAAGCTGTAGAGTTATTATACAACTCTCTTTCTGTTAGAAAGTTCTTCCTGAAAAAATTAGTTTGTCACTTTGTGCATATATTAAAATATTAGAAATGAGATATAGTCCAGTATTTAAAAAATAGAACCATAGAAAATATAAAGCATGTGTGAATCACTTCTCAATATGAGGAAGAACTTCCTAAGCTACTAGAGAATAAAAAGTTAAATATCAACAGATTTAAAAAGAAAATGAAAATTTTGTGCTTCAATAAACTAATTAAAAAATTTGAAAAGTGACCAATACATGATTGACTTGGGCTGGTGGGGCCAAGTGAGGAGTGACTGCTAATAGGTGCAATATTTCCTTCTAGGATGATGAAGAGGTTCTAAATTTAGTTTATGGTGATGATTACACAACTTTCTAATTATACTAAAAGGCATTGATTGGTTTCTACATTATAATAGGTAAACCACACAGAATGTAAATTCTGTATCAATAAAGGTGTTAAAAATAACCAACATACAATAATTCACAATATATAAAATACCAAAGTTAATATACTGTCAAGTAAAAGTAACAAATTAGTAAGAAAGTACTAATATACTAAGAGTAACTATTTGAAAATGTATGCCATTTCCCTTAAAAAATAATACCTTGTGACATAGATATGAATTTATATATCAATAAAGGTATTAAAAACCAGCACACAATATTTACAGTAATATCAAATATCAAAGTTAATATACTTATCAGGTAAAAAAAAACAAATTAGTTAAGAAAACACTAATAAACTAAGAATAACCACTTGAAAATATATAACAGTTCATGCAAAAGAAATAATGTCATATTCTGATATATAAATAAAACTAGATTATATTTATATATCAGAAATCCCACAATGATTTATTACTATGCATTGGAAAAAATAAATGATACAATAGAGGTCTTGCCAAGTAAATACTGGTACAAAAATAAATAAACATCTATTAAAACTTGTGTCTTCAAGGAATATTTACAGATCTGAATTTTTTCCTGATTAAATGTTAAGTTGTAAAATCCATTTAGAAACATGCATATAACTTGGTCAAAACTTAGAAAATATAAGAGATAATAAAATTGTAGCCATTTTTTCTATTTCCCAAATACAATGTTCCTGTCTTAATTTTACAAATATAAATTGTAGAATTAATTAAAAAGAAGAAATGCTTACACAAATAGGGCTGAAATATGACATAATACTTCCAAAAGTTCTGAATCTTTCCCCACTGTCCACCTAGCATAGTTTTCTTCCCTTTTCCACCTTAGTGTCCTACAGGTGTTTGGAACAGCCTTCTCTATTCTGTTCACCACATCTAAGAACAACAACAAGGAAGGGCGAAGCAGAGACCTTCTCTGAAAGACCAAGGAAATTGGGAGACATAATTTCATAGAATGTTGCTTCAGGAGGTAATACCTAGTGCTCTACAAAGTGAAGTGAGGCATGGCTGGATTGGACTGGCCCTAAGTGATAGAAATTTGAGATGTCAGAATCATTTCTGTCCTTGGCTTTTCATTTTTCTCCCTCAGCTCCAATCATAGACACTGCTCTCCTGTGAGAGCCTTGAAGTCTCTTATAATAGAGGTGTTTTGAAGAAGTGAGGTGAACATGAGCCCGCTGCCCTATGAGAGCCATGCTCCACTCCCATGGCCAGTTTGGTAATAGGAACTCCGTATGCAGGACCCTGTTGTAGGTTGATGTTTCTCCTTCCCCAAGATTCTATTTACCTGAGACCAACTGGGCCAGGAGCAAAAAAATATAGCAAAAATAAGTAATAGGGACTTCTGGCTCCTGAAAGACAGTAGACAGACAGTAAGTGCATCTTCATGATTTAATCTGCTAAAAAGAATGCAGTGGGTTTTGTCTTTCTACATATACATATATATATATACATATATATATATATATATAATTTATTATAGTGACATTGATTAACAAAATCCAATAAGTTTCAAGTGTACAATTCAACAGTAAGATATATATATTGCACTGTGTCTTCACCACCCATAGTTAGATTTCTTTCTGTCACCACATATTTGACCCCTTTTAGCCCATCTACCCCGCTCTTTCCTCCAACATTTGGTAACCACTAGTCTATTGTCCATGTCTATGAGTCTCTGCTTGTTTGTTCTGTTCTTCTTTGCTTGTTTGTCCTGTCCTTCTTTGCTTTTAGGTTTATATCCTACATATAAGTTATATCATGTGGTTTTTAACTTTTTCTGTCTGGCTTATTTTGCTTAGATGATCATCTCAAGATCCATCTATGTTGTCGCAAATGGTAGTATTTTAATATTCCATTGTATATATGTATCACAACTTATTTATCCAATCATATATTGTAGGACACTTCAGTTGCTTCAGTCTTAATCTGTCTTTCTTTGTCCTTCTCAACTTTAACATTTTGAAGAGATGTAGCCAGTATTTTGTAGAAAGTTTCTCAATTTTGGTTCATCTGTTGTTTCATTAGATTCAGACTATGCATAGTGGCAGAAATACCCCAAAAGTGATACTATCTATGTTTTTTCATTGATCCTATCAGATGGCAGGCTATCGTGACTTGTTCCCATATTGGTGATGTTAACTTCGATCACCAAGTCCTGGACATGTCCTCCAAATTTCTCTACTTAATTACTATTTTCCCCTTTGTAATTAATAACTAACCTGTGGGGGAGATTATCTGAAGCTATGAGAATATCTTGTTCCAAATAGTACATTGATGGCTCTTGCTTGAATCAAATTAGTATAATAATTACCAAATAGTGATTTGAAAACTCTATCATTCTTTCTGCATTTATTAGTTAACATTTTACTGTAAGGGTCTTCCCTTTTTTCTTATTGCTTTTGTCAATATGGATCCATAGAGTCTGATTTACTCAATGGGTTATAATCCATTGCTATCATTACTTATTTTTATGCTCATCCCATATTTGGCCAGTGGGAGCTCCTTCAAGCTGGCTTCTGTGCCTGTCATTCTTTGAGCATACTCTTTCTTTTTATGCAAGATGGTCTAGGTTTACTCTCCCAGCCCCAGCCCTGGACTCAGCCATTTTGCTAAGAACCCCTGGTTCTTTGTAATGGGGAATAATATTAGAACCCACGATTTGGAAACTAGGTGTGCTCTTTGCCACTTAGGTGTTATTGTTCATGTTCTTTCAGTGGACAGACTGGGGGAAATATTCATTATGTATCATTCTCGCCTTTCACTATTTTATATTTGTAGCTCTTTTCTCTCACTGTGAGAAGCCTGGCTCCCCAAAAGATCAATATATTATTCCTTTGCTCACTTCTACAATACACATAATCCTGTTTCAGAATTACTACACCCATACCACTATTAACAATAAACCTAATAACCTAGTAAGTCAAATTTAAGTTTTCTTTGTAGTTCTTTTGGTCCTTTTATCTTCAGACTGAGGGGTTTAAAAGTATTATAGCTAAAAGTTACTTGGATTCTTTCTTTTCTATTTTCTTTAATATGGTTGTTACCTGTTTGATGTACAGTTGTTTGTTTCTGTTTGTTTTCAACTTTGAAGTTAAAAAAAAGTCCTTGTTGATTTAACTTTTGGAATTTTAATTACAATGTGTTTCGGCATGGGCCTCTTTGGCTTTACCTTCTTTGGAACTGTCTGTGCTTCCTGGACCTGGATGTATGGTTTTAAATAGATTTTCTGTCCCTTTCTCTCTTCTCCTTCTGGGATCCCTATGGTTTGAATGTTGGTACACTTGATGTTGTCCCCTTAAACTATCCTCTTCTTTTTAATTCTTTTTTTTTTTCTGTCTTGATTGGGTGATTTCCACTTCCTTGTCTTCCAGCTCTCTGACTTCTTATCTGTAGGAAAAACTTCACTAGAGTCTAGAGCTGTAGCTGGAGTAGGCACAGGCTGAGGGAGGTCCTGTGGGCAAGTTGCACAGGATCACCTTGGTAGGCAGTTAGAGTTGTAGCTGGAGTGGGCTCAGGCCTTGGGTAGTCCTGGGGGTAAGCCACTGGGGCTGTTACTGAAGCAGGCATGGTTTGCAAGAAGTCCTAGGGACAAGCCACACTTGGGCTAGAGCTGTATGTAGCTAGAGTGGGTGCCTGCCCAGGGGAGTCATAGGGGCATGTTGCACTGTCGTGCTTTGTTAGGCTAGCTGGAAGCTGGAGTGAGAGCTATGGGGTGACCTGGGGACAAGCTGCACAAAGCTGTGGATGGAACAAACAAGGGCCAGCAGCAGTGCTGCTATGGGCATGGGGTGCACTGGGTTGGCTTTAGCCTGTAGCCAGAGCACCAGGATCTAGCTCCTGCCCTTGTGATCAAGGGGGAAAGGAAGGCCACAAATGGTGAGCCCACAGTGAGTTTCTGTAGCTCCCCTCCTACTTGGTAGATGCTATAAGGTTCAGAAATGGATTTCCTTCCTGTATAGCCTAGGTGTCCTATACACCACTGTTTCTTCCCTGTCACCCAAGGCACAAGAGTCTGCATAGGCCCTTCCACAATCTTTCCCAGCCACAGGGCAGTGCTATGTCTGGCTCTTCTCTTTGTTTCTGTGTCATCTCTCTCTCTCCTTTGTTGTGCAGAAGCTGTTCCGTCAGACCTCAGTTCATCTTCAGGGGTAATTACTCTGTCTATAGGTATAAATTCCATGTGTTCATGGGAGAAGGGGAGTTCAGGGTTTTCCTACCTCACCATCATGGGCTGAAAGTTTTTTGGTTATTTTTATTGAAAAAAATTGACATATAATGTTGTGTAAGTTAAAGGTGTACAGTGTGGTGATTTGATACATTTAAATACTGTAATGTGATAGCCACTATAATATTAACTAACACCTCTATCATGTCACATAATTATCATTTTTTTGTGTGATGAGAACATTTAAGATACAGTTTCTTAGCAACTTTGAAGTATATTAATACAGTATTATTGATTATAATCACAATGCCGTGCATCACATCTCCAGAACTTATTCATCTTCTATCTACAATATTTCCAATTACCCCTTTTAGTAGTGCCTGGTAATCAGCATTCTTAACTCTGTTTCTCTGAGATTGTTTTTTTTTAGGTTACACATAAAAGTAATACCATAGAGTATTTGTCTTTCTCTGTCTAACTTGTATCTCATAGCATAATGCCCTTAAACATGGGAGTGCAGATATCTTTTTGATATCCTATTTTATTCCCTTTGGGTATATACTTGGATGGAATTGTTGGATCATATGGTAGTTCCATTTTTCATTTTTTGAAGAATTTCCATACTGTTTTCCAGAGCAGCTGTACCAATTTACATTCCCACCAAGGGCACACAGGATTTTCTTTTCTCCACATGCTTTCCAATATTTGTTATTTCTTGTCTTCTTGATTATGGACATTCTAACAAGTGTCAGGTGACATCTCATTTTGATTTTGATTTGCATTTCCTTCATGATTAGTGATGCTGAGCATCTTTTCACATACCTGTTGGCCATTTGGATTTCTTTTCTGGAGAAATGTCTATTCAAGTCTTCTCTCAAGTTTTAAATTATGTTTTCTTTTTTTTTTTTTAGTATTGAGTTATATGACTTTTTAAATATACTTTGGATATTAAGCCTTTATTCAATATATGGTTTGCAAATATTTTCTCCCATTCTGTAAGTTGCCCTTTTCATTTTGTTGATCATTTCTTTTTAGAAGCTTTAAAGTTTGATGAATTCTCACTTGTTGATTTTGCTTTTGTTGCTTGTGCTTTTGGTGTTATATCCAAAATATCATTGCCAAGACCAACGTCATTTATATGGTATTCTAGAAATTGCAAATCAATCTATAGGGAATTTGTAGAAGTCCAGCCTGTTTGAAGGAGATTTCAGCACACCATTGGAGTGGGAAGATATGAGTTTGTACTCAGTGGAGAGGGAGGAGTTCCACCAGAGCCCTCCCTCCCCCTATACCAGAAAGATACCGCAGCGGGTGGCGGGTGGCAAAGCTGTTTAGCTTGGTAGCAACCTATCCTGCTGAGGTGGTGGTAAGCAGTGCTCGAGTTCCCCTCTCCCCCAGTTGTACAGGTTGTGGCTTGAGTAACCCACTTCTTTCCAGAAGAATCTAGAGTACTGAGGCAGGACCCCCATGACTGAAGGGAGGGAGCAGAAAAGAAAGGAGGCAGATGAGAATAACAAAGGACATTAAAGCAAAGTGATTCCTGTTGAATGCTTCAGGATATCAGTATTTAATCTGCCCACAAGCCTCTAGGAGTAACCCACTCCAGGATCTCCCCACTAGGTCTATAGGCACCCACAACCCCAGTGCTAAACTTACCTCTCCCCACTGTACATATGGATCCTTGTGTGGGCTCCCCATGGCAGCAGCCACAGCAGTTTCATTAATCAGAGTACTCTCAAAAAAAGAAACCAGAGTCTATTGGGCAGGGAAGCAACAGCAAATTGGAGCTGTAGCACCAGCTTCTGGAAACCAAAGGGAGGTCTCTAGCAGCCAGCCTGGTGAGTTATAAGAACAAGAAAATAAAAATGCTTAAGAATTCTGCCACAAGAGGGACTTGTGACCTACATCACCAATATTTCAAGTCTAAAACTAAAAAATATGAATAATAATGCATGTATTATTACAGGCACATAAGCTATCTAGCCAAAACATCATTCTATGTGTGAATTCTCTCTAAAACATACCAGTTATAGAACCCATTTTTCTTTTTCTAACCCATATTCTTGTTTTTATCTGCAATCTAGAATTTTCTACCTTTTCGGGTAGCATCACCTTCAAGATAGCTATGGACTGTAGTTTGTTGATGGGCAGCTTGGCTTGGTAAAAAGTTTTTTAACACAACCACCAGATACTGTCTTACTTGAAAACACACAAAAATAAACTTAAATACATTAAATAGTTACAATTTAAAACAGAACTTAGAAGGGAAAATCTAAAAATCAACAGGATTAAAAACTGTCCTCCCCCCAAAATAAGAGAGAAAAATAGACAGAACCATATAATTTGTAGAAAACATAAAGTCCACAACAAATATAGATTTATTATTTCCTTTATTCTGTTTGATTTGGGTTAATTTTGCTCTCTTTTTAGTTTTGAGGTAGGATTTTGAATTATTGAGATCTTTTCTCTTTTCAAAGATAAGCATAAAGTGCTATAAACTTCCTTCGAATTATCACTTTAGATGTAGCCCACCTATTTTGATAAATTGTGCTTTATTTTTATTTATATAATATATAATATATATATTTTATTTGAAAAATTCTCTTTGTCCCCTTGCTTATTTAGAAGTGTGTGTTTGATTCTTGAAGAGTTTAAAGATTCTTTGTTTATGGTGTTGTTCAATTCTTCTGTATCCTTGCTGATTTTACATAGTACTTTTATCAACAGCTGACAGTGGTATGTCAAAGTCCCTGATTATGAGTGTTGATTTGTCTATTTGTGTATCTAGCTGTGTAAGCTTTTGTTTCATGTGTTTTGAAGCTATAATTTTGAGAATATATTTAGAAATATTATGCCTTACGGTGGATTGACTTTATCATTATGTACTGTTCTTTTTTGCTTGTAGTGATTTTCTTTGTTCTGAAATCTCTTTACCTAATATTAATATGACCACTCCTGCTTTTTTAAAACACAATGTTTTCATGCATCTTTCTTGCATCCTTTTACTTTCAATTTACTTATCTCTTAGCACTTGACTAAGTTTTCTGTAGATAGTTTATTGTTATATCATGCTTTAGTACTTTATCCACTTTGCCAATATCTCTCTTAAAATTGGTGAATTTTTATTACACACCTTTAGAATAATTATTGTGAGGCTTTAGGAAACCCAGAGAACTCAGCCCCATGTAGTAGTTCAAGTCTTGAGTAGTATCAGCCATCCACTTTCCTCTCTCCACCTTTCAGAGTCGTACAATGCCTGTTTGTTGTATCAAGCCTAGAATACTTTAGAAATAGGAGGGAGGACCTGGCAGGAATGGGCTACGCCACCTTGGTGGAATTGGAAGACAGTTTTAGTTATTTGTTTTTGTTTTGCCTTTTCCTGTCACACTCTTAGTGTGCACCTTCCATTAGAGAACTCACTTTTTATATCTTTAAATGTTTTCTTTTTTGGGTAATTTTAGTATTCGTTCCACCCTTTTTATTTTTTTACCCACCATGCACTCTTATGAAATGGATTTGGGGATTTCTTGGTCTGTTCCTCACATTTCTTAACATTTCCCCCACACACACTCACTTTCTAACCCATTTTCTTTTTCTTTTCTTGACCCCATCCTTGTTTTTATTTGCAATCTAGAATGTTCTACCCAGCTCTTCCAAATAACCAAGTTCCTCTCTAGCTGGTTCATTGCAATATTAATTGAAAATTTACATATCGACAGCTGTGTTTTTATCATATTGTTCCTTTTTGTAAACACCTGTTTCATTTTGTGTAAGTGCTATGCTCTTACCCTTCTGATTATATTAATTAGATGTTTGAGGGAGAGGGTAAGAGCCACCGTTGAGTCTTGCATTCTGTGGTGTTGTTAGTAAGAGGGACTTAGAGAGAAAACCTGCTGGGTGATGTTCCTCAAGATCTGTGTTGCTGGGTATGTCAGCCATCCAAGGTCCAACATGAACTGCTTCTTGCAGACAGATGCTACCTTCTTTCTGTCTAGTGTAGAGTCTAACAAAGAAGCTGTTACGTGCTCAGTCCAAACTACAGATGTTCCTCCTGCAGAACGTCAGTCAGCTTCTTTGTGGCCTGTCTCAGGGCATCTGCCCTCCAGATCTGTATATCTCTGTGGATAGAGCCCTTTTCCATTTTCCACAGTGGCATTCTATCATGTACCTTGGAGACATTTCTTTTCAATCTGATCTCGTCAGCGTTTTGTTCTTGAAGCACAATCTCTGCTCCAATGAAGTTCCTTTCCTTTTCCATAAAGGAAAACCAGAGAAGACAGACAAGCTGAAAGAAATTTAGGCCTTTCTCCCAAAGCATTGTTTTCATCTTAATTAGAGCTGTTGGATGTGACTAGGAATACATGTGGGTGTTTGTGTAAACATTAAGGTATGCGTTCATGTATTTATTCTTCCAACAAATATTTATCGAGCCCCTGCTGTACTGGTGAAGGAGCTTGAGAAAGAGCAGTGGGAAAAACAGAAACAGTCCATGGGCTCATGGAGTTTAAACATAAGTGGATTAAACTTCCAATTCATGACCCCAAGAAATATGCTCAATGTGGACTCTGGATAAATCTAATTTATGGTTTATGGGGTTTTTGTTTGTTTGTTTGTTTTCAAAATTGGGATGGTACTCTTCTCAGGGTTATGAAGCTGCATTTCATTCTCCGGTCAATTATGTGTTTTAACCTTCCAGATAAGGTGCCCTAATAGAACTGATTGCCCCCCATATCCAATCAGAGACAGTAAAGAGAATGAAAAATAAGGAAGACAACTACACCTCTTTAACTTGAGTTGAGAGCCAGGTCCCTCGATAACATTCAATCTATAACACGTGACCTATCAGGAAGTACAATGAGCTGTAATGTGAAACACTGAGACATGCAAAAAGATGTCTTATGTAAATCAGGGTTTCATGCTTCTCATATGACATAAAGTCAAGGGATGCTATGAGAGTTTCACAATAACATCAGGCACCTCCTTTTCCCATATTCCTAGCATGTGCCTTTGCCCCATGGTTATAAGATGGTTGTATTGCCTTCAGCATCATGACCATGTTTCATGAAGAAGGAAGTGACAGGGCAAAAGCTAATGCATACATGCCACTTGGATCTCTGCCCCCTCCCTTTTAAGTGTCTTACCAGATATCTCACCAAAAATATTCTGCTTAGTATCAGTGGCCATAATTGCATCACACTTCACCACTGTGTGATTGAGAAATTTGGAAAAATTATTTACATGGACATACAGCTGCACCTGAACTATCACTCAGACACAGTATGATGTAATATGGAGCAAATAAGTGGGACTGCCCAGAGCACACTCACTCCTCAGCAGATATCAAAGAGCACACTGAATTACCCACAGAGAGGCAGCACACCCTGCAGGAATCACTAATGATGCCTTTCCTGGAACATCAGGGTCTGATTGTGCTGGCAGCCTGCGGGCATACCATGACTTCTATGGAACATCATGGAGTGCAGGAGAGGAACTGCAAGTTCATTTTTTTTACAAAATGTACTCTAGCAGAAAGATGAATTGATTTTTTAAAAAGATAAAAACATGGCATCAAAAATATTTATTTTTTTTTACTCAGGAGTTTAGTAATTCAAAGTCTAGAATGACATATCTTTAACTTGAGTATCAAGAAACTAGTTCACATTGATGAAGGAAGAAAAAGTTCGCAGAGAAAGGTATAAGTGAGATACACCATCTACCACAGAAGACAAATAATAGATAAATGACATCTAAAGTAGATAAATCATATTAATAAATTATTAAATAATAATAGTCATCTAATATGTCATTTTACTTCGTGGCATTAGTTTTTAGAACATATATTAGATGATCTGCTTATGACTTTTTTTACATTTTTCTTACAGCATCTTTGCATGTGAATCAAGGTAATCGTTTTCTGATTGCTAAACTTTGGAACCTAGTTATCCTGTCTATATGAATTATTTGCTAAATCAAAAACAAACAAAATGTAACCTTGTTGGTAACGGGGGTTGAAGCAGTGAGCAGAGCAATAGGAAAGTTTCAATAAAGTATTTTAACATTGAATAGCATCTCATTGACATTAAGCGTATTGCCTGGCCATTTATTGTGTCCTTGTATGAGACACTGTTTGAGAAGCCCCTCTGTGTTCCAGGAACTGTAAGTTAACATCAGTTGCCAAAATTCATCAGCTGACTTAACTTGTCAGCATTGGCACAGATCACCTCTCAACAGAGCACTTCTATCTGCTCCATCTCTAGCCTGCTCTTTCACAGATGATGGTATCAACTTGCAGTTCCTCTCCTGCACTCAAATGGAAAGGAAGATACTCTATTAGATGTCATAGCTATCAGTCTGAAACAAATGGGATCTTTACATAGTATTCTGCTATCATTGTATAGATATGGTGCTGCAACCAGAGAGGCCCCATGTAGAGTTAAGGAGGTCATCCTTTGGGAGTTGTTTCTTTTCATCAGACCCTACACTTCCTCAGAATTATAACTTATTTTATAAGGCCTCAGTTTTCTCTTATAGTTTCTAGAACAGAGCATTATTTTGTCATGCACACTCAATGGTGCAATTAATAGTCCGATGTTCTGAATGGCATAGCATGCTCCACTCTCTGATTTATCACTCATGATAGGCCAGTAAAGGTGATCAGTTAGAGATCTAGCTGTGCAAAGTGTCCTGAATTCCTCTGGATACAGAGCTTTCTCTCTCTCTGAAGCCATGAATCTCCTGATGCAGACCTTCATTATATGTGGGTTACTAACTCTAGTGACCAAAGGTAAGGGAATCCTAGAATACTGGGATGCTAGAACTAGGATGAGTTATTGAGCTCCCATGTATCATGAAGGAAAAAGAGGGTCTACAAGAAAAGACTTGTGCCAATAAAGAGCAATAAAAATGCTATTTTATGGCAGCCCCATGTCCCTATTCTAAGAATATGTTAGAGGCACCCAGCAAGCTGGAGTGTCTTCTGAGACATTTCTCCAAAGGCAAGAGTTTCCTTAATCTTCTGAGCAGCTCTCTCTGTCTCTTTATATAACTAACCAGTGTTAACTCAGACTCACTTCACTTCTATTTTAGTTATTTATGTTGTACCTATTTCATTGTTGTGTTCTATTAGTTCAACTCTTAGCACCATCTTGAATTCTCTTTCATTGTGACAGTAGCTTCAAGGGAGGCCCTCATTTTTATGTTCTGAGATATGGTGAACAGTTTATCATACTGTTTGTAGATTCTGCAGGGCTGTCATGAGAAAGAGAAACATAAGTTTAAGTTAGAAGGAGGAATAAGTTAAGGTAGAGTAAAAAGATGAGTAACCAATGGGGAGCTTCTGATATTAATCCAAATGAATGAGCTTATTCCTTATTTTTAAGAATAATACTTTTGAAAATTATATACTTTTTATTGAAAATATACTTGGAATTGTTAAAAAATATCTAGTAAAAGTATCTAGTATAAGGTTTATATGAGTTTAGGGAAAAGTACTTTCCTATCCTAGAATAATAGTTCTTCAATCTTCCCTTTCAGAATCTCTGAATCAGTCATTCTTACCAATTACTTATATATCTTAGAAGATACAAATATATATATATATATATATATATATATGCGTTTTCAAGTGAGACAGTATCTGATGGTTTTTAAAACAACTTTGTATCAAGTTGATATATATATTATAATATATATTATATAGTATATATGTATGATATTGCCAAGATTTTTTAAAAATCCTGTGTAAATGAACCATGTGGATTCTTTTACAATATACTAGCACTATGTCTTAAAGACTTATCAATATATAAGCCAATTTCATTATTATTAATGCATTCATAGAATTTAAGGGGGGTATGTGGGTGAACTTTTTTTTTATGGTGACATTGGTTAACAAAATCCAGTAAGTTTCAGCTGTAAACTTTAACAGTAAAACATATATACATTTACACTGTGTGTTCACCTCCCATAGTAATATTCTTTCTGTCATCACATATTTGGCCTCCTTTACCCTGTCTACATCTCTCTCGCCCCTTCCCCCTACCCTCTGGTAACCACTAGTCTGTTGTCCATGACCATGAGTCTTTGTTTGTCCTGTTCATTTGCTGCTTTTTGGGTTATATCCCACATATAAGTGATATCATATAATTTTCAACTTTTTCTGTCTGGCTTATTTCACTTAGCATGATTATCTCAAGGTCCATCCATGTTGTCACAAATAGCAGTATTTCATCTCTTCTTGTGGCTGAGTAATATTCCATTGTATATATGTACCACAGCTTCTTTATCCAATCATTTATTGAAGAATACTTTGGGAATTTTTTTAACTTAATTTAATTCATCCACTACTGCTGGAAAAGCAGTCTAATTATCGGAAACAATTCAGTAGGAAATATTTGTATTTCCTTTCATGTTTACACACACACACACACACACACACACACACACACAAAAGATTGTCAAATAACTTACCAAATGGGCTATAGTAATTTTTACTCTTATCACGAGCATGTGAGTGTCAGCTTCTCATGTACTTATCATTACATTTTTATCATATTTTTTAACTATTTCATTTGTTGTGTGAAAATATCTCATTTTTGTTTAAATTTGTCACACTTTAATTATAAATGAGTTTGAACATCTATTCCATTGAATTTCTGAATGCTTTCTTATTGATTTTTAAAAGTTCTTTATATGCTAAGAAAACTAACTAAAAATTTGGACATGTTATATTTTGCTTAGAAAGGTATTCACTTCCATGAAATAAACATAAATATGCCTATGATCCTATATCTTGATTCACATGGAGATATGTTGATTTAGTAAGTGAAGTAAAGTGTTACTATCTGCCCTCAATTCTGATTATGAACTATTTGTTAAAATTTTAGAAAGTTTGGAAGTAGTAAAGAAGTAAAAATAAGATTTTGCTCTGTTGCTCTTCCTCACATGTCTTGGGTACCATGTGAATAAAAATGTGTAGCCTATTTTAAAATTTTCTATTATATCTTTCATATTTTCCCACATATTAAATATTTTCCAAAAACTGAATTTTCAATAGCATAAAATTTTATGGAATGAATGTCTATAAATTATTTGTATTATTTTATAATTATACATTTAGGTCCTTACTGCTTTGCTAATAAGTGTATTTATGTTTCATAACAAGTAGATTCAATATCATCGTTCTTAGACATGAACATTCAATATAAAATTATTAGATATGCACCTTATTCCTGTCTGCTTAGTGTATTTTCAATTTCTGAATATTGCAAAATTTTTAAATAAAAAATATCTAAATGTATAAAATTTTTTATTCCTTTGACTATGGAGAAGTCAAACTTTAAATATATATTTATTGTGTATTTTAATTTTTCTACAAGTTGTCTGGTTATGACTATTCTTCCCTTTTATTTGGGGGGGTGTGGTTTTTATACCTATTGATATGTAGATTTTTCCCTTATAGATTCTGTTTTGAAATTTAACTATTTAATATATTTATTTTTGTGTATTTTTGAGTGAGATAGCATTTGATGTCTCTGTAAATAAACTTTTTACTAAGCTGTCCATCAATGGACTGCTGTCAATAGCAATCTTGAAGTTGATACTGTCTGATTCTTTATCTGATATGTTTTAGAGAGGATTCACATGGGATAATGTTTTGGCTAGATGACTTATGTGCCTGAAATAATACAGTTGTTATTTATATTTTTTAGTTTTTTGATTTTGAGATATCGATGATAGAAGCCACAAGTCCTAAACATATAATAATTCCAGACTATTCTAAAAAAAGTACATTGTTATAGATTACTCCCAATTGCCATCATTGTATTGCTTAAGCTATATTCTTGGAATTATCTTTGATATTTTTAGCTGTGATATCCATAGCTATCAGGAAGTCTGTTACATCTCCCTGCAAATTATATCCAGAACCAATCAATTTCATCATATCCATTGCTACCACAGATTCAAATCACTATGACCTCTTATCCATTACTGCTGTAGCTTCCTCACAGGTCTCTGTCTTTCTACCCTTTCCTCCTGTAGTCCGTGTACCTCTTCTGCTCACAATTCTACAGTGACCCCCTCTTCACTCAGAGCAATAACCTGGGTCCTTACAGTGGCCACCTGGTCCTTCGTGATCTGGCCCTAATGAACTCTCTCACCTTATCTCCTACTATCATACTAAGCTCAATGCTCTTCCTCAAACACACCAGCCTTGCTCAACCCAGGGCATTTTGTTTGTTTCCTCTGCTTAAAATGCATTTGCCTCAGATATCAATGTGGCTAATTCCTTTTCCTCCTTCAAGTTATTGTTTGTCACCTTTTTTTCAAGACCTAAGCTAATTACTGTTTTAGAAATGGCAATCTGTGCCTGTGACATTCCAAATAGATTCTGCTTAAATCTATTCTTTTATTTCTACAAACCATTTATCACTTTCTCGCATACAAGATAATTTACTTCTTTTTTACTGTCTCTCTTCCCCTGCTAGAAAGTAATCTTCATGAAATTTTGTTTCTTTAGTTCACAAATATACTTCAAGGTCCTAGAATAGAGTCTACCATAGTTAGGGGGTCATTACTGGGTTGAACAAGGGGCTGTTCCCTAAATTTTACTTTGGAGGTAATAGTTAAAAAGAAATAGAGAGTAATGCAAGTGAGAAACAATTTTGAAGAAAAATGGACAGAAGAATATGATTTAAAGAGTTTAGAAAGGGATGGGAAGAGCTGAGAGGCCCCAGATTTCAAGTATGGGCACCCTGAAGGAAAAGAAAAATTAAGAAATAATCTGTAGAAGTGAAGAATGAAGAAACAATGTTAGATTTTGTTTTGGATGAAAGAAATGGGATGTCTACATTTGAAACTTACAGAAAATTCTATTATGAGCCAACTAAATTGGGGCTAGAAAATAAGAGAATGAATCATTGAAGAAGTGGAATAAAATCAACATGTCCTGAGGAGGCTATAGGAGTCAAGTTATCGTAAGCTCTATATATGTCAACCCATGAAAGGTACTTTTCATACATTATCAAATTAAATCTAAAACAAAGTTTTTTGAGAATTACTTGCTCTTCCTCATATATACCAGGCTTCCTTCAACATAGAAACTTTGTTCTAGCTACTTTCTTTGTTTAGAACACACTAACCTTGGTACTTCTCAGGTAATTCACTAAGAAAGATGGTTGTGTGGTTTGCTTGATAAATAATCATATAATAGACCAGATGAGTTTCACTTTAGATTCAAATATGTACCCCTGAAATGAATTATTGTGCTATTGAGAAATCTTAATATATTTCTCTTGTGAGCTCATCTCCTCTCTTTCCTTGACAGCTATTTTTTATTGACCTTCCTTTCATTTTCATTCTCCTGCTCCATTCTTCTGTGTAAGTCTTCCTCCCAGCTTATGACTTTACCATACACTTCATAATTTAAAAAATTCAAATAGAACTTTTTCTTTTTACTACTGCCAACATTCACACTAGTAGGCCTTTGCACCCATCTTTTCTTTCCTTCTTGACATAGCTGAGGAGGTGCCTTCTCCATCTTAGTCAATCTGCCATATAATGATTTTGATCTTTGTCACCTTATCCAGAATTTTGCCCTTCTGTTGTTTCATGTCTCTATTATATATCAATTTCTTCCTTTCTATTTGATTCCTCTTAATTGTTTGTAAACATGCTCTGCTATTTCCCATTCTAAAAACAAATGAGGAAAATCTCTCCTCTGATCCCATATTTTCTTTCAAGAACTTCTCTCTTTCTCTGCTCTTCCTCAGAGCTAACCTTCTTAAAAGTTTTGTCTACAGGCACTACTTTTTTTTTCCTTATTGACATTTCAACCAACTTCACTTTTGTTTCCTTTCCTCCTACAACTACTCTTGCAAGGTTACCAGTGACACTCATTGAGTTAAATGCAATCAACACTTCTGCCTTTATCTCACTCAACCTTTTTTTGTCCTACACATGTTGAGCCATTCCTTTAAGACATTTTCCTCATTTGTATAATCTAACCATGTCTGAGACAACTTTCCTTGTATCCTTTTGATATTGGCCATTTTCATGCACGTCATCTTGAGCTGTAACTGGCAGTATCCCCACAGTTTGGTTGATTATTTTTGAAATACCCCATATTCAGGAAAATCCAGAAATGACAGGGAATTATCAGCTCACTCTGGGATAACCTATCACCTACTGGCTTATAGGATGGTGGATAAATACTCCAGCTCCTTCGACCCTCAAGAAAGATCACTCTGAGGCTTGTTTCATATGTTGGCTGCCAGAGTTCCCTTTGGGGTTGTACTTTAGTCAATCACAATGGTAACCAACTGTATAACTCACCTCTTTTTGGCTTTCTTATTTCCCCAAGTTTCCCATTCCAAACTGATTTTGAGTGGTGAAGAACACCTCTCAATTAAATTATTATACTCAATTTTCCACCAAGGTCTGCTTTTTGGGAAACTAATCTAATCTTATCCAATCTCATTCTCTGATTTTACTCTAATTTATCTGGTTGTTCCTTTTGAGTCTTTTCTTCCTGACACACACCAGAATTTAATTTTAGCTTCTTTTTTTCCCATGTTATCCCAATTTACTATATTTTATCTATCATTATACTTTTAAATGCTATACATAAGCAATGAATCCAAAATTTACACCTAGAGTCTAAACTTATCTACTGAGATCCTACAGGTATATTCCACTGCCCCGTGACATTCTGTTATATGTTATATGCCCCAAGCATATACTTGAGCCTACCTTCTTCTCTTCCCTTCAAATCTTGTTCTTTACTCAGTTTACTATTCTGTCCATGGCAACTATCACTAATACAGTGGTACACTTTGATTTCTCCATCTTCCTCTGACTTTGTATCCAAACAATTGAGGACTTAAATCTGTCCTCTTCTTTCCACAACTCTCATAGCCCCAGTGCAGCCATGATTATGTCTTACCTGACCAAATCCTCTAACATGTATCCCTGATTCTATTCTTTCTTTTTCCTAGGCTAATTTTCACATGCATTATAACTAACCATCTAGAAAATAAAGTAAATTACCTCATGCTATATTTTGAAAAAAATAAAAATGTTTAATAATAGCCTAAAGTGACTTGAAGATGGCATTGTTACTTCAAGCTCATTTCATATTATGCTCCTTTGCTCTTTGTACATTACATTTTAGACTCATCAGCCTTCTCTAGATACCATAAAGACACTATGCAATTTCTCAACTCAGACATTTGACACTGAACATTTGCTTGTCCTTTCCTGAAATAATCTTTGCCTCCTGTGTACCTTGAGGGCTCCTTTTATCCTTCTTGCCTTGACTTAAGAATCAGCTCTTAGTATGTCTACCCCCTCTGTCTATTCTTCTTCTTCTTCTTTCCTCTCTCTCTTTCCCCTCGCCCCAACAATTTCTTTGGTAGCATATATCACAATTTTAAACATACACTTTATCATGTTTGCTAGAATCTAACACTTGACCTACTTATATTCTTTGCAGGTGGCTGGGAAACTAAAAGATGCTGGAAGAATAATGTAGGATACTGCAGAAGACAATGTTTATATACCGAAAGGTACAAAATTCTCTGTAGAAACAAGCTTAATTGTTGTACTCCCATACAATTTGATGAACACACTCGAAGGCCATTATTTCCCACATTCCCTATAGAAGATTTTACTGTTGATTTTGATATTCAGGATGTGTTTTCTAGTTCTCCTGTGTCTAGGTTAAGTGATGGTATAATAATTGGCACAGATGAAGAAGAAACATCGACTGAGACCATGACTCCCATAACGAAAATTCCTACATCATCTGTGTAATATTCTTGTAAGAGCAATGATGACAGCTAATTAATGTTTCCTCTTGGATGTGGGACCCTCAAGATAACAATTGAGAATAATATCCAGGGAGCCAATTCTACTGATTTTATTTCACTGGGTCAATTCTTTTGGGGATTGGATAATATAAAGATGGACATAATGTTAGTGCCAAGACAAGAGTCAAGAGAGTTATCTTACAATTAGAGATGTGCAAAGAGAAGTGTATAGAAGATATAAGGATTCTCTTTATTGGGCTTAAATTCTTGAACTGTCTTCCCTCACATGTATTAAAATGTATGGTCTAATATTTGGTCAAAAGTGAACATTTGTGTGTTTGTATATTTTTTTATGAAAAAAAAAGAAAAAGAAAAAGATGAAGAAGGACTCAGTGTGGAACTGCCAGAATCATGTATAGAAGAATTTATTAAGGCATGTAAAAAGTTTGAGACAAGTCCTCCCTTACTCACCCCCACCATTTATTGTAAGTTAAATGCCTATCTATATTATGAGATTAAATTTTGTTTAAGGCTTCAACTAGAAACTAACACAGTTAAAGTTAGAAACTGCCTCATTCAGCATAAACACTGATTTAACTAGACAGAGATGAAAGTAGGACTTATCATGAGAGCACATCATACAAAATTAAAAGCTGCATCACAAATTCTACTTATCTTTCCAATGTCTTTCCATTCAAAAATCCAACTTTTAACTATGATGATCTCTGTTCTTTTCGTTTTTTTTTTCTAGGAGAGGCAACCCTTGGTTGACCTCACAGATTGCAAGGACCTTGTCAGCTTACAACCCCTTATTTTTTTATGCCTATAGCACCTGGTCTTCCTAGATGGTTTCTTATCCAAGTACTAACCAGACTTGACCCTGCTTAGCTTCTGAGATCACACAGGATTGGCCTCATTCAAGGTGGCATGGCCATAGACCCAACTATGATGATTTCATAGCATGCCTCTCCAGACCTTCATTTTGTCCATGAATGCTAATTATGTGTAAGGTATCTGTATTTTGTGTGGCTATATGCATGTGAGTGCTATTTATAATGGTAACTGATGGGTCAGCAAGTTTGATCTCTGATATCACAGAGAAGCAGTTATTAACTATAGGGTTAATTAATTATTAACATGTTGGGCTAAGACTGGAATGCTACTGAGAATCGCAGTATAAGATGTCTAAATGTCTCAGAATTAAGAAGGTTTATTACCCTAATTTTTATATTTTTGTTTAGATCAAGCTGTCAGTGACCATGGCTATAGTTTGGACATTGGCCATCAGACTACTGACCCTTCAGTAGACCTCAAATTCCAATAGATTTTAGACCATTGGACAAATCATCCAAGTTTGCTGGGACTGAGGGTCTTTCCAGATCATGGGAATTAGGGTACCAAAATCAAGAAAGTCTTTAACAAACTGGGACAAACTGATTACCTTCCAAGTGTATTTCAACCTAAATTGCTCTTCTCTATTTCTTGGTGTGGCTGACAGCTCATCACACAGGACACATCAACTCTTCGCAGAGGCATTTCTTCACCATAAAGACCTTCCTAGGCCACCAGTCTGCCTCAGCCTGCAGTACTCTTTTTCCATATCTTTGCCTCAAATACCATCTTTTTAGAAAGAATCTTGGTCCTGCAACCACTCCTTACTCAAATTTGTATTATTTTCTTCCTATCACTTAAATTCTTTGAAATTATTTTGCATATTTATTTACTCTCCTTTGGAATTGTTATTTACTTATTTATGGGCAGTCACAACCACCATAATGTACATATGGTCCTGACACCTTAACTCTGCTCATAGCTGTGTCTTGAGCTGCTAGACCAGTGCCACCACATGGTAAATGTTCCAATAAAAATTTGAGAACATGTTGTTCATGCAGTCATCTCAATAAATATAAGGTCTCAAAATATATATTATTAGCATTTAAACTGAGATACTGGTTACAAAGTTTTCCCGAGACATGTACATTGACAATTTAAGGGTTTCAATTTTTAGACCCTCAACTTCTGATTTTCTCATGATGCTTTGGGCATTTTAAAAAAGATTTTTATTAAAATATAGCTAACATACAATATTATATTAATTTCAGGTGCAAACCATAGTTTTTCAACATTTATATACCTAAAGAAGTGATCACCATTGTAAGTCATTTGACACTGTACAATGCTATCACAATGTTTTTTACTATATTTTCTATGCTGTACACCACATCCCCGTGACTTATTTGTTTTATGCCTGAATGTTTGAACCTCTTATTCTCTTGCACTTTTTCCCCATTTTTGATATTTTAAATTATCATTGACATTCAGTATTTTATATTAGTTTCAGGTGTCCAACATAACATAGTGGTCAGACATCCACAAAATTTATGAAGTGATTTCCTTAGTCCAGTACCTACCCAGCACTATATTATTGACTATATTCCCTATGTTTTACTTTATGTCCTCATGATTATTTTGTAACTACCAGTCTGTACTTCTAAATCTTTTCAACTTTTCCACCCAGCTCCCCAACACCCCTCCCATCTGGCAACCATCAGCTTATTCCCTGAATCATTTATTTGTGTGTTTGTTTTGTTCTTTTAGGTTTCTCATGTAAATGATATCATATGATGTTTGTCTTTCTTAATCTGACTTATTTCGCTTGCCATAATACCTTCCAGATTCATCCATTTGGTCACAAATGTAAAATTTCATTCTTTTTTGTGGACAAGTAATATTCTATTGCATGTATGTTCCACCTCTTCTTTATCCAAGCATCTACTGATGGGCACTTAGATTGTTTCCATATCTTGGCTATTATAAATAATGCTGCAATGAACATAGGGGTGCTTATATATTTTTGAATTAGTGTTTTGGATTTCTTCAGATACATACCCAGAAGTGAAACTGCTGGGTCATAAAGTAGTTCTATTTTTAATTTTTTGAATAACTTCCATTGTTTTTCATAGAGGCTGCACCAATTTACAATCCCACCAAAAGGGCATGAAAGATTGCTTTTCTCCACATCCTCGCCAACACTTGTTTGTTGATTTATGGGTAATGGCCATTCTGACAGATGTAAGTGATAACTCATTGTGGTTTAAATTTGCATTTCTCTGAAGATTAGTGACATTGAACATCTTTTTATATGTCTATTGGCCATCTGTATGTCCTCTTAGGAGAAATGTCTATTCAGGTTCTCTGCTTATTTTTTAATAGGATTTTTTTTTTGGTGTTTAGTTATATGTGTTCCTTATAGATTTTGGGTGTTAATCCTTTATCAAACATATCATTGGTGACTATCTTCTCCCATTCAGTAGATTGTCTTCTTGTTCAGTTGATGGTTTTCTTTGCTGTACAAAAACTTCTTAGTTTGATGTAGTCCCATTTGTTTATTTTTTCTTTCTTTTCCTTGCCAGAGGAAATATACCAAAAAAAGTATTACTATGACTATGTCAGAGAGTTTACTGCCTATGCTTTTTTTTTAGGAGTTTTATGGTCTCAGGTCTTATATTTAATTCTTTAATCCATTTTGAGTTTAGTTTTATATATGATGTAAGAAGATGGTCTGGTTTCATTTTTCACAGGTATCATCCAGTTTTCCCAATATTATTTATTGAATATATGATATTTACCCCATTGTATATTCTTGCCTCCTTCATCATAGACTAATTGATCGTATAGGTGTGGGCTTATTTCTGGGCTCTCTATTCTGTTCCGTTAATATATGTGTCTGCTTTACCATGATGTTTTGATTACTATAAACTTGTAGTACAGTTTGATTTTAGGTAGTGTGATACCTCTAACTTTGTTCTTCTTTCTCAAGATTGCTGTGACTATTCAGAGCCTTTTGTGGTTCCATATAAATTTTAGAATTATTTGTTCTAGTTCTGTGAAAAATGCCATTAGAATTTTGATGTGGATTATGTCAAATCTATAGATTGCTTTGGGTAGTATGGACCTACTTTTCTTAGCACAATCAGTGTACTGCCAGATAATTCCTCACCCTTGTAAGATACATTAAATTGTTCTTGGCCTTAGCTGTCCTCACAAGGTCCTGGCTCAGGCTTCTCTAGGTAGCCAGACTATAGAGAGGAGGGAAAGGGGAATAAGAATGGAATCTTACTCATAGAATCATTGGAAAACTGAAAATGTATGGGAGGACAGCCCATGGGGATGGCTGAGATCTGGTAAAAAGGCTTATAATGAATATGCTCCATATTAAGGGCAGTCTGTCACACTTGACCATGATGGTGCTTCTGATTAGGGAACTTGGTGTATATCAGCAGAAGCCAGGGTATCTTGTATAAAGTCCCTTCCATATGCAGAAGCAACCACAACATCTCTAGTGTCCTTAATATCCTTGGCCCAAGTGCCAACGGGGTCTTGTTTCAGGCATCTCTACTTCAATCTCACTTCCAATTGATACCTCCTCTTGCAGTAACCAGTCCTATGACTACACCTCTCCATTGTTGTTTGGCTTTAAATGCTCCTCTAAAGCAATCAGAGGAGGCTCCTTGCTCTTGTCTTAGAATATATAGTGACAATTTGAATGTATATTGATGTTAGATAGCTATAGGTTCAAAGTGGTGCTGGAGTTAGGGCAAAAGATTCTGGATTTCAAATTGAACATGGCCAGAGCTCTCTAAAAATACAGTTGGTTTCATAACCAAATGGTGAATAATTTTCTAATGGAAATGTTCCACTTAGGCTTCCTGGGGATTTTAAAATTTATAATTTTTAATTCTATGATTTTTCTTTGGGTTGTCAATGTTGAAAGTTGCATCTTCTCTTGGAAAAGCTTTCCAAACTGAAAGTCTTCGTCAATCACTCAGTTGTTCTAGAAGCAAAAGAAGGTAATTCTGAGCTAACCCTGAGAAGGGTTAAGCTTGCCTTAAACTCTGGTGAGGGCAACTGGAATAGAAGTGGGAGTTACAGATGCAAAAATCATTTTGGAGAATGAATCTACACCTTGATTCATGGAATCTGACTCATCTTGACTCTGATTTTTCCAGTCTGAACATCCTGTTGAGAAAGAGAGAATTGGGAATTCTCTACCAGCAGGAGAGTTTTAGGAAAAAAAAAACAGATAGAAGGAATCTGTAATTTAAATCAAAATACTATGATCTCTCAACTGAACCCAACATGCTAAGGAAGCTAGGTCTGCACTGTGTGTAGGGCTGAGTCAAAAACATTAAATCATATAAGGGTAGAGTGTTACACCATCCAAAACATGAACTTACAGGTCAGCAATATAAATTTATCATTCAATGTTTAAAGTCTTGCTCTAGGCATAATCTGGGGCATGCACCTAGAACAGTGACTGTCACATGGTAGGTACCCAAGAAATCACTACTGAGTGAATAATGAATGAAGGAGTAAAACAGATGATTGAAGATATAGGCCAATTCCTTGGCAAGCACCTAGATTTGGAGACAAGGAGGAACCAGTGTTGACACTGCAAAAAATTATGGAAATATTATAAGTAAAAAAATAAAGTCCATTTGAAGGAAGGACGATAACTACTCATATCTAGTACATGTCAAGACAAGCAGTAGTCATTCTACATGTATGCATTTATTGAATTTCCCCAAGAAAGCCATTCTATTTTAATACTTCATTCTAACCACTATTACTAAAATTATCAATACCTTAGTATAGCAGTCTTTACTCTTTTTCACATTTTTTAAAATTTTTCTCTTTATTTTGATAGATGGATGGGCCCAAAAGTGCAATTATAGAATTGGCAGATGCAGGATATTTTGCAAAGAAAATGAAAAAAAAATTGGGTGGGAGGATTTTGCTGCATCCCTCTAGTAAAGCGGAAATCATCAGACTTTCCCAAGAAACAAAGGACACATGTAAAACTATGACAAGTACAACTAGCTATCTATTTAAGGCTCATGACAAAAGAATTTCAACAGCAATTATAATGAGTCAGTGAAATGACTATCTAGGTGCCTGCATGGTCCTTAGGTCCTTAGATTCCTGCTGAATATTTACATAATCCATTAAAGAAAATATGCTCTTTCTGGATATCATTATATCTTTTCTCTCTAGTCCTCTGTAGGATAACATCTCTAAGTTGTCTTAGGATATGATTGATAACATTGGTACTCATGGGAACATAATTTTTTAGAATCTGGATCCTGAATTCCTAAGCCTCTGATGAGGTGCTACTAGGTCCCTGAATGTGGAAGTTTGCATGAATGCAAATTCCACCTTGGCCACATATTTTCATCTAATATCTCATCCTGGATTGCTGAGATAGGCCAGTGTGATCCAGAGGACTTTTGCTTATTTAGCTCAAGGATTAGCCCAAGGCTCTGCCTCATGGTTTCACTCAGCATTTACCCTTTGCACAATCCCCTATTCACACTTTGCCGTCCAAAGATAGGCATGCGCTCTGATCAGGAGGCAACCATTTCCATCCTAACCAAATGAAGGAAAAAATAGTAAAAAACAAAAACAAAAACAAACACAAAAACAACTCAACATTTACTGAGAACTTACTGAGTGCAAGGCCTTGTCCTAAACAGTTTACATTCATAAACTCACTTTATCTTTACAGCTCCATGATGTTGGAACTACAGGCATACCTCAGCGATACTGTAGGTTTCGTTCCAGACTGAACCAAAATAAAGCAAATATTGCAAGAAAGTGAGTCACACAAATTTCTTGGTTTTCAGGACATATAAAAGTTCTGTTTACACTATACTGTAGTCTATTAATGGTGCAATAGTATTATGTCTAAAAAACAGTGTAAAAAATATTTTATAACTAACAAATCCTAACCCATCATTTGAACCTTCAGAAAGTCATAATCATTTTGCTGGTGGTTGCCACAAATTTTCAATTTGTAAAAAACAAACCAACAAACAAACTAAACCCTCTAAAACCCACAATATCTGTGAGGTGTAATAAAATGAGGTATGCCTGTGTAGTGAATTACATCCCTTTTCCAGAAGAGGAAACTAAATCTCAGAGAGTTTAAGTGACTTGCACCAAAAGGCATAGATAGCCAGTTCAATAGCAGGACTTTCCACCCATGGCGCCCAAGTTTAGACATAATGCTTCCTCAAAATAGAAAATAATTGTTGTAGTAAAAAACAAACAAACAAATAAATAAAACAAAAATCTACCCTTTACTCTTCCCACCCAGGACCCACTTCCTTAATATAGATGTAGCAAATGAGAAAGTTTTATGAGCCTTTTTGTGATTAAAATGTGGAACAAACCCAGCACTAAGTGGCTTAAATAAAAATTATCCTGAGTTACAGTTAAAGAGAAAATTATTCCTACTTAGCAGACAGTCTTAGTTTAGAAGCCAATGCCAGTCAGGTCTAAAGTTGAAAATTATCCCTAGCTTCTGTAAGCATATTTATTTGGAGAACACAGTCTAAAGACAAGGTACAGCAATCATCACAATAATGGTAACATCTAATCTTTCAACTCATTTCTCAAAGTACTTTCCCATCAATTTTCTCTTTTTTCCCCATTGCAATCTATGAAGTAACATTCATGTTCCAAAACTGAGGGATATCCTTAGGCTATCTAGAGAGTGAATCAGAAATCAGATCTCAGATCTGGTCTGAGATTGGCACTATGATTCCAATTACTACTTCAACTTGAACCTAGACTCCACCTAATAGCTACAGAAAATCCTTAGATTTTCTTGTTCTTGTACCAGGAGTTTTTATATATTTTTGGCTAGAGAAATTATGCCCACAAATGGACCCAGGAGTCTTAGAGAATTGGGTAAATATGACTCCAGATCCTTAGTCCTAAAGAAGTGAAAAGGGTGCAGGGGAAATCCAGTTGCACTAACAGAATGTACTTCGTCACCTTACTACTCCAGGCCTGTTTGCTTCTCCCCCAAATGGAAATTTTGGACTAGATTATAAACTCCATATGACTTTCAATTCTTAAAGCCTTCTCCATCCTTGAAATTATGGTGAAAATCCACTCTCTACCTATAACTTCAAAAGATTCCACCTTAAGGAGAAAAGGCATGAAGGATGGAGAGAGACTGAGAAAAGGAAAGTGGCTTCAAACTAACTATTCAAACCATAATCCTAAAATACATCTTAGATACCTTCTGGTTCCTCACTGTCCCCCTTACATCATGTTAGCCACAAAGACTTTCCAAGTCTGCCTCCATAACACCTATTCTACATCCTTATCTCTACTGTTCTACTTCAACCATCACTTTCCTTGCCCATTATTATTGGCTAAACTGTGTCTCATCAAAACTCATTTGTTTTGATTCTAATCCCCAATACCTAAGAATGTGGCTACATTTGGGTATAGAGTCCAAATTGAAAGAGGTAATTAAGTTAAAATAAGTTTGTTGCGGGTGGATAATCTAATAGAATTGACATTCTTATAAGAAAAGAAGATTAGGACACAGATACACATAGAAGGGAAGACACAGGGAAAAGATAGCTATCTACGAGTCAAGGAGAGAGGCTTCAGAACAAATCAACTCTGCCAATACCTTGATCTTAAACTTTTAGCCTACAGAATTGTGAAAAAATAAATTTTTGTAAGACACCCAGTCTGTGGTACTTTGTTATAGTAGTCCTAGCAAATGAATGCATACATACTATAACATTCGCATCCTACTGGTCTCTTTGTCCCCCATTATAACTTTGACTCACTCCAATCTTTCTATACTGTTGCCAGATCATATCTAACATCCATCTGACAGTTTAATTTTTTCTTTCAAATCATTCAAAAACTATAGAAGAATTACAGGAATCAATTCTAAACTATCTTTATAATAATCTGCTGCCCACGTTGGTAGTCTCCCTTTTAGTTCCTACATTGGATCTCACAAGCTACTTGTGCTCTTGGGAATTGATTTGTTTCTTGCTCCCTTTTTATAGGCTTCCCCTTTTCCTGGGAAGATTCTCACAAACCAAAATTATGTTTTTCTGTAAGCAACACCTCACAGTACTTTTACCTACCATAAAATGCATATCTTCCTCATTCATTTTCCCCCCAGAAAAACCTTTTTATTTACTTTATGTTTTTTTTTTACAAAGAAAATAGTATAATTTAAGGCAGGATAAATTGATATACAATGTGATGATTTGATATACATATACAATTTCTGTTTTGTGTTCGCTTAAAATGAGTATAGTGAAGCATATGGAATGCATATGTTCAATTTTTAATTTATATACCTACGAGAAATATATGAGGATTCCAATTACTTCTCATCCTCACCACCATATGGAATTGTCATGTGCTCATCCATTTTGGCATATGCTGAATAACATCTTACTGAAATTTTAATTGTCTTTTCCTTGATAGCTAATAAATAATGCTATATTTAGTGACCATTTTAAGTACTCAGTTTTGTGAAGTGCCTGTCCATGTCTTTTTCACTGTCTTTTGTAAGCAAGGTGAAATAGAATCTCTCTACTTCTGTACCCTCTACATCTACTGAACTCTCCCAGCTTTTTATTTACTTTTCTGAATGAGAATCTTTTACCAAATTCTATGACTCCCATCCTACTTTTCTCTTCCAATAATGAAACTTCATATAATAAAAGACAGAAACAGGAGGCTGGAATGCAATTTTATAGTGAAAATATTTGACAGGAAGATGTTTAGAAGAAGAAACAGTTGAGAATCTTCAGTAAAAAGGTTAACTTTTGGCAGTGACATATTCTGGTGAGTCAATATCTTCCACAATTATAATAGGATTGGCTGAAGATGATTTCATGCAGCACATTTTGTTGATTTCACAGTTGTGTATTTTAGTCTCTGATGGTTTGCAATTATTTCTGCACATTCCTTTGTCTCCCTCACATTTACCATCAAAATACATTGTCTTCTTTTTGCTGGGTAATTTTTTCATGCTTCCTAGGGAAAATATGGCTATAGTTAGACTTTATGCAATCATGATAACAGAAGATGGAGAATGTTAAGTGCACAGGAGCTGGAATCAAAATCATCTAGATTCAAACCTGGGCTCTGTTATTTACTAGATCTTGGTCTTTGGACAAGAGACTTCAGCTCTCTGTCTCTTCATTGTTCTCATCTGTACAATGGCAGTAATAATAAAAAAGACTACTTTTTTAGGTTTTTGTGATTATTAAATGAGTTCATATATGTAAGTTCTTAGAATAGTGTCTATGTTATTATTATTAGATAATGGTATTTTTCTGAGAGTTTAAGACTACAAAGTTTGTCTATGTGAACATTGTTGGGGAAATTCCCATTTGCCTGAACAGATGTGTCCTCAATGCCCAACTCCTTGAAAGTAGCCAGGATCTACTCCAGGTCAGGACACAGACATATTGGTGCACATGTTTATCAGTTCCTCTGTGTTTTGAAATAATTAACATGTACTACACATGAAATCCTCTGTGCATTGCCCCCCACAGAAACGGGTACTAGCACACTGGCATGGACATGTGTGTTTAGTATACACACCCGTAGGTGTGCATTTACAACCATATATCAATGCACAGGCCAACAAACCAATCTCTCAGGTATATACATGAGTATACAAGCCTTTTGCCTGAAAATATTTTAGTAATATAGTTCCTGACATATACCCAGCATTCTATGAGCATTGATCAGTAGTAATAGTTGGGTTTCTCAAAAATTAAGGCCTTTGGACAGCAAATAATAACTACTACCAAACATTTGACACAACTTGTTTTAAAAATTTTTGTATGTTACTTCAATGAAAACTTAAAACAACTATGTTGTTATCCCCATTTTTCAATTAAGAAGAGTAAAACACAAAGAGAGACCATGTTTCTGATGAGGCCCCCAATTTGGCAAGGGAGAGAACCAAACTTTACTTTCTGGGACTCAGAACTCTGGAGTGACATCATCAGCAAGAACGGTAGACAAGCAAGCTTCAGGCCCCCCTTCTCCCCACAGAAGCACCAAATGAACAACAGATGGACCAAAGACACTTTATGGGAACCCTTAAACCGATTAAGAAGTTGCATTAACCAAGCAAACACCTCACCAAATGAAGAACCACACTCAAAAATGTTAGGAACATTTATGGCATTTTTGCTCATTTTTGCCTCACCCACTCCTTTGTGCAACATGGCATGGTCAAGAGGAAGCCACTCAATTCCCAGCTCTGCCTTCCAGATGGAAGGGAAAAACTGAGATTTGCTTACACTATTCTGGCTAGTGTTTGGGCCACCTGAGGGACTAGTTTCTGCTTTGTTTGACTCAGAGAATTGACAGAAATGGTGGCATAGTCTGGATATCAGGTTGGAGGCTACTGAAAATGATGGTGGGCACTGCAGCTTGGGAGAGGTCCAGGAGACTATAGTTCTATGGGAGCCTCAGGACATGAACTCCTAAATATAGAAAGCAAACACTGACAGAATTAAAGGAAGAAATACACAGCTCTCATGACTCCATACGGCTCCCATTGACCAGGTGACATCTATGACACAAGTTCCCAGTGAGCTTCCACGAATCTAGGTCCCCAGCTCACCCCTGCAACTACAGATTGAAATGGCCCCAGGCAGCATCTACAGCACTAGGTTTCTAACAGGTTTCTATGAATTAAAGTGCCCAGCTCACCCTGAGCCTGCTGGCTCTAGTGGTTCCAAGAGGTTCCCAGGCTTCCGATGACTCTGGCAGCACCAAATTCCCATCAGGCTCCTGCAAATCCAGATCCCCAACTCACCCTGGCACCTACAAGCACCAATGGCCCCAGGTCTCTCCAGTGGCCACAAGCAGCTTCCTCAGTTTCAGGTTCTCCGAGGGCCCCTATGACTAAGTGCCTGTAGCTCAAGCAGCACCAGGTAGCCACCAGGTGGCTACCACAGCTTTAAGAAGCTTCCTTGGCCTCAGGATTCTAGAGGGCCCTCATGAATCCAGGCCCAAAATCTACCATACTACCTTCTGACTACCATGGCCCCAGGCAGTTCCTGTGGCCCTAGGATCCCAGTGGGCTCTGACAAACCCAGACTCCTAGCATTACCCCACTCCAGCACTGGTCACTCTCATGGAACCAAGACCCTGATAGTTTCTGTAAATCCATGCTTCTGACTCACCACAGCACCAATTGGCTCCACTGAGCTCAGATGGCTCTTGTGACACCATTCTCCCAGCAAACTCCAGCACCAGCTAGCTCCTGCAGATGTGGGTGCCTCTTGAGACCATAGGTTCCCAATGAACACGAGCAAACTCAGACTACAGGGGGACATCTGTGAACACAGGATTCTTCTAGGACACAGTGCCAGGCTGAATATTGCCATCCCAGGGTACTGATATCCCAGCACCAGGCCACCCAAAATTTCAGTAGCAAGCCTTCCCAGGAACACCACTGTATGACCCACCCAGAATTTCTGGATGGGCTGGTTGGTGAAGGGCTTTGCCCTCCAAAGTTAATCTGTAAAGACTGAAAGAGGTGCCTACTTCTCAAGTGTACAGACACCAAAGCAAGTCCCCAAGGATAATGAATAATCAGGGAAATATGATACCACAATAGGAAATTAATAACATTCCAATGATTGACACAAAAGAAATGGAAATCTATTAACTGTCTGACAAATAATTCAGAATAATCCTTTTGAAGAAATTCAGTGAACTAAGAAAACATAAACAACTGAATAAAATTATAAAAACAATGCATGAACAAAATGAGAAGTTTGAATAAAAAATATAAACAATGAAGCAAAACAAGCAGAAATCCTAAAGTCGAAGAATACAATGACTGAACTAAAGAATTCAATAGAGACCTGCAACATCAGACTTGACAAAGCAGAAGAATTAATGAACTATAAGATAGGTCATTTAAAATGATCCAGTCAGAGAAACAAAAAGAAAAGAGAATAAAAAAGAGTGAAGAACGCTTACATCAATTATGGATTACCATTAAGAAAAATTATTTATGCATTACTGGAGTTCTAGAAGGAAGAGAGAGAGATAAAGGAGCAAAAAGCTTATTTAAAGAAATAGTAAATGAGAACTTCCCAAATACAGGGAAAGTTAAACATGCAAGTTCATGAAATTAATAGATCACATAAAAGTTTAACCCAAAAAGTACATTATAATAAAACTGTCTAAAATCAAAGACAAAGAGAAAAATTTTAAAGCAGCAGAAAAAATTTCTCACATATAAAGAAATCTTCATAAGGTTATTGGTAATTTTCTTAGCAATGTTTTTTAAAAACATCACAGGCCAGAGGAAAGTGGATGATATACTCAAATTTAGTAAGAAAAAAACTACCAAACAAAAATATTTTACCTAATATTTTTTAAAAGTTTTAATGAAGAATACTTTACTTAGCAAAGTTTCTTTCAAGAATAAAGGAGAGATAAAGACTATGTCAAACAAAAGCTGAGGGAGTTTATTACCACTAGACTTGCCTTGCTGAGAAAAAACACTAAAAAGAGTTCTTCATGCTGAAATAAGAGAATGCTAATTAGTATCATAAAAACATATAAAAATATAAAACATACTAGTAAAGGTAATTATATAGTCAAATTCAGAATACTCTAATACTGTAATATAGTGTTAATCACTGTAATATAAAAATTAAAGTATAAAAGTCTTAAAAATACTAAAGTTATGATAATTTGTTAATAGATACACAATATAAAAAGTGGTAATTGTGACATCGAAACAAATTTGAGAAGGGAGTTAGAGGATAGTAATCGTATGTGATCAAGTTTAAGTTACCAGCTTTAAATAGATGGTTATATCTATAAGATGTTTTATAAAAGCCTCATGGTAGCCATGAAGCAAAACCTACAGTGGGTTGTATCAAAGATAAATAGAAGTAAATCAAGGCAAACCACTATGGAAAACTATCAACCCACAGGGAAGACGACAAGAGGGGAAGAAAGTACTGAAGGAACTACAAAACAATCAGAAAACAATAATATGACATTGGTGAGTACTTATCTATCAATAATTACTTTAAAAGTAAATGGATTAAATTCTCTAATAAAAAGGCATAGAGTAGTTGAATGAATTAAAAAACAAAAACCAATTATATGCAACTTACAAAAGACTGCAGCATTGAGGACACACATATGTGCCAAGTGAAGAAATGCAATAAGATATTCCATGCAAACATAAACAAAAAGACAACATGAGTATCTATGCTAATATCAAACAAATTAGATTTTAAGTAAAAGTAAAAAACTTGCAGGATACAAAGATGGTCATTATATAATAATAAAAGGGTCAATTCATCAAGAGGATATAACAATTGTAAATATATACGCACCCAGCATCAGAACACCTAAATATACTAAGCAAATAATAATAAATCTGAAGAGAAAACTAGAAGACAATACAATAATAGAAGGAGACTTAATACTCTACTTTCTTTTTTTAAATTAAATGTATTGGGGTGATATTGGTTAATAAAATTATATGTTTCAAGTGTACAATATATTAATACATCATCTGTATATTGCATTGTATGTTTACTACCCAAAGTCAAATCTCCTATCACCATATATTTAACCTCCTATACCCTTACCTACCCAACTTTCAATGATGGATAGATCATCTCATTCACAAAACAAGCCTTTGCAAATATAAGACGATTAAAATAATACTAAGTATCTTTTCCCACCACAATGGCATGAAAGTAGAAATCAATAACAGGAGGAAAATAAAAAATTTTCAAATGTGTGAAGATTAAACAACACACTCGTGAACAACCAATGGATCGATGAAGAAATCAAAAGCAAAATAAAAAATACCTTGAAACAAATGAAAATGGAAACACAACATATTAAAACTTTTGAGATGTAGCAAAAGGAGTTTCAAGAGGGAACTTATAGTGATAATTGCATACATTAAGAGAAAAAGAAAGATCACAAATAAACATCCTAATTTTATACCTCCAGTAACATGCATATAAAAAAGTTAGAGGGAGAGATTCAAGAGGGCGTAGAAGATAGAAGCTGTACAAGCCTCCTCTAGTGATCACATCAATATTGTAACAAAACTACAGAGCTACCAGTACATGGAGTTGCCAGACATTTGGCTGAACATAAGTCCAATAACTAGGTCACTTAAATATAGTAGGAGGGGCAGAGACACGAAACACCTTGTCCCACAACCACATGTGGCAATCAAGAATTGGGAGGGCTATCTTGGCTGCAGAGCTTCCACCTCCACCTGAGGAGCAAGGGGTCCTGACCACTCACTGGGCTCCCCAACCCAGAATTCCAGTGCTGAGAAAAGAAGTCCCCACAACTTCTGGCTGTGAAAAACAGCGGAGGTTGTAGCTGAGTGAGATAGAAGGCTGTGGGAAGCAGAGACTTTCCTCTTATAGGGCTCATGCCTGGTCTTACTCATTGACAGACTTGCTTGCTCTGAGTCCCAGTGTTGAGGCAGCTGCTTGAACACCAGGGACATATGAAGAGCTATCAAGTTTCAGTGTGAGGCCTATAGCGGTAGTTTGTGCCCAGACAGAGATGCAAGCAGAAGCCATTATTTCATTGTTGAGCCCCACCCTCTCCCAGTCTGCAGACACAGGTGCCATCAACCTGAATAACAAAGGTTGCTCTACCCAAGTGATTCCCTGGGACTCCTGCCTCTCCCAACTTGTGGGCCTGCCCAAGCTGCTTCCAATGATTTACCCCATATAAACGAGCTGTCTTGTCTCTTGCTATGAACTTTTATAAAATCTCTCAAAGGCTCACAAAACCCAAAGCAGCAACATCTGGCCTTGGTGTGCCCTGTACCTCTTGCTGGGCAGCTCCAAATCCCGCTCCAGTGGCAGCTGGCTTCTGTTTCTGGCTTGTACCCCCAAGGCACCTATAAACCCAGTATGGCTGGCAGCCATATGTGGAATGCTTGGTGACTCTTACCAGGTGGTTCTGGAGGTACACAGACTGTGGTTGAACTTGGCCTGCAGCTGGACTCCTCTGAAGTCTATACCAAGGGGTCCCATAGCTCACCCACTACATAAAGCCACTCTACTAAGACTGGGAGACTTAGGAGCCCTGCCTCATACATAAAAACAGACATAGGAAGGCAGTCAAAATAAGGAGACAAAGAAGAATTTTCCATATGAAAGAACAAAACAAAGCTCCAGAAAAAGAATTCACCAAAATGTAAATAAGCAATATACCAGGGGCAGAGTTCAAAACTCTGGTTTTAAGGATGCTCAAGAAACTTATGAGAAGAGTAGATGAACTCATGAGAACTTTAACAAAGAGATTTAAAAAAAAACATAAAAATGGAGATGGAAAACATAATAGACAGGCAGAAATAAAGAATACAATATCTGGGATAAAAAGTACATTAGAGGAAATCAACAGAGTGGATGAAATAGAGGATCAAATCAGTGACATAGAAGATTGGGTAGCAGAGGACACCAATCAGAACAGCAACAATAAAGAAGAACCAAAAAGATGAAGATAGTTTAAGAAGCCTCTGGGACAATGTCAAGTGTAACAACATTCACATCACAGTGGTACCAGAAGGAGAAAAGAGAGAGAGCAAGGAATGAAAACCTATTTGAAGAAATAATAATGGAAAACTTCCTTAACTTGGTGAGGGAAATAGACATATAATCTCAGAAGTTAAGAGTGTCCCAAAAAAGATGAATCCAAATAGGCCTACACCAAAACACATCATAATTAAAATGCCAAAGGTTAAATTTAAAGAGTCTTAAAAGCAAAAAGAGAAAAGCAATTAGTTACAAACAAAGGAATACCTATAAGACTGTCAGCCAGTTTCTCAATAGAAAACATTACAGGACAGAAGGGCTTGGCACAAAATATTCAAAGTGATGAAAACCTAGGACCTATACCAAGATTACTTGACCCAGAAAAGTTATCATTTAGAATTAAATCTTCCAGACAAGAAGAAGCTAAAGGAGTTCATCACCACCAAGCCAGTATTACAGGGAATGTTGGAGGGAAGTTCTTTAAGAAGAAAAAAATACGTATCAAAAGTCTAAAGAATGGTAATAACTACATATCTGTCAACAAGTACTTCAAACAAAAAAGAACTAAATGTTCAAATCAAAAGATAGAGTGGCTGAATGGTTTTAAAATAAACAAGATCCCTACATATGTTGCCTACAAGAGACTTACTTCAGATTAAAAGACACTCAGAGGCTAAAAGTAATGGGATGAAAAAAGACCTTTCATTATGAATCTAGAGGGCAGTGTGCTGAGTAAATAAGATAGAGAAAGAAAAATGCCATATGATTACACATATATGTTGAATCTAAAGACCAAAATACACAAACAAACAAACAGAAACAATCTCATAGATACAGAGAATATTTTGAGGGTTACCATATAAAAGGGAGACTGGGAAGGCTGATGAAAAATGGGGAAGGAATTAAAAACTACACATGGTAGTTATGAAATTGTCATGGAGATAGAAAGTATAGCATAAGGAATATAGCCAATAATATTATAATAACTAAGTAGTGTCAGAGGAGCACTAGATTTAATGAGGTGATCAGTTTGTGAGTTATATATATGTCTAATCACTGCATTGTACATCTGAAACTAATATTGTATTGTATGGCAACTATAACTAAAAAATTAAAAAATTATTTTAAAGAAGCTGTAAGGGAGAAAATTCTATTCATAATAGCATCAAAAATAAAATATTTAGGTAAAAATTTAAAAGATTAAGTAGTTTAAAATATACATATGTGTGTATACATACACACACATAATGGAATATTAAGAAAATCCTACCTTTTGTGACAATATGGATGGACCTTGAGGACATTATGCTAAGGGAAATAATTCAGAGAAAGACAAGTACTGTATGTTCTTACTTATAAGTATAATCTAAAAAAAGCTAAACTCATAGAAATAGAGAATAGAATTGGTGGCTGCCAGGGGCTGGGGTGAGAGAAATGGGGAGGTAAAAAGGCACAAACTTCCAGCTTAAAAATGAATAAGCTCTGGGGATCTAATGTACAGCATGATCACTATAATTAACAATACTGTATTACATAATCAAAAGTTGTTTTAGAGTATATCTTAAATTTTATCATCATACAAATTAATTATGTGACGGGGTAGAGGTGTTAACTACCTTTATTTCACTTTGAAATGTACATGTATCAAATCATCATGTTGTACACCTTAAACTTATATGTTTATAATGTCTCAATAAATATGGACAAAAGAATATGAAATTCCTTTAAAAAAAAAAGAATGGATGAGATTGGGAGCAGAAAAGGAAAGATAAGACATGAATAGCATTTGGGTGCCAGTGTATATATAAATTACCACAGATATCCAGAGAAGGCACTCACTTTTTGCTACGTTAGCCAAACTACTGGACAAATAGGAAAGAGGTCAAAATCTGCACTCTTTTTCATGCCCAGCATCATGGTACCCCTGTGTTCTCCATCTCAATCTTCACCCTCATCATGTGACATATTCTCTCTCCTGGCACCATCCTTCTTACAAAGGAGGAGGAGATCTATAAGCAGCTAGATTCTTAAAAGTGATACCCACAACTCTTTTGGCTAACGCCTGACCTAGAGTATTTCCCTCTCACCCAAACACCTTGTATAGAAGTTGCGGCACCCTATCTCTTCATCTATCACCCAAGGGATGTGTAGAAACATATATACTAAGAAAGACTATCAGAAAGGATGTATTTTCCTCATTCTTCACATGTAGAGTGACCCAAGGCATCCATCCCAGACAGATTCTGCCTACAGTGTAACTCAAATAAACTACTAAAGGTTTTGTTAAAAGCCTTTGCTACACCTCACTCTGGACCAGCTTCTGAATTCGTATTGCCCTGAATCACTGTGCATTTTTCATACACGAATAAAATTAATGTCACCTTGAATTCCCTCTCTATTCTTACCAGAAGACAGAGGAAATCCATTTTCAAATCTCAGTATGGCTTCTAACAATAATCTTATGCCTGAACTCCAAAACTAGTCATTCTGTCTCAGAAATGGGTTTAGGAAATTTTCTATCAGATATCAAGTGTGTATAGAAAGGGAAGTTTTAGAGGCATGAATACATAAGAAAATTCTGGAGAATGCTTTCAAATTCTCACTCTAAATCACATTCTCCAGAGATTCAGGAGCACTAAATAGGGACCAGAGGAGGATGCTCTGCAAAAGTCCCCCTCCAATTACAATAAACCTTCTAACACTTAGATAATGCCCACACTATCTCCCCTTCACTATAAAATCTGTCTTTTAAGATTAATTAACAGATCATAAATCAAGTAACAATAACACAACAATTAAGGACCTGCAATGCACCCTTTCTAAGAGCTCCATCCAGAGCCAAAACACCTATTATACCTAATATATTTATCTTCTGTAAACTGGGTAACCAAAAAGGTATCCTCCAAATTTCAAAGGTCTTGGCCACTCAGCTACATCTACTTGTGGCCTACTACTTTTATTTAGTCAATTAATTTACATATTAATTAATTCAATAGATATTTACTAAGTAAGTAAATAAAGCATTCAGCTTAACATGAGATAGAGATTTATAAGACAGTCTTGGCTTTCAAGTAGATCAATCATATAAATATACGGCTTTGATTTTCTTATTGAAAAACTGTTCAAAATAGTTCTTGGTAATGAATTCTTCTACATGGACATGTTAAATGATCATTAAGAAAACAGAACCTTTTTAACAGGAAGTTCTGTTATAACAAAATCTTAAAGTCTGCCTTCATTTTATTTATAAACTCACTTGCAGTGATCATCATTATTCCAATGTTTTATTGAGTATGGAAAGAAGTATACCTTAAAGAAAAGGGCAAAATAGGTCAGGGAAGAAGCGGGTAGGAGGATGGAGAGTAAGTAGAAAGGGAAGGGTAAAGAGAAAGGAGTAATGAAGCAGGAGAGATAGAAGGAGTGAGAAAGGGAAAGGGAGAAAGCTGAACATGGTGACTCTGAGCTCAAACACAAGAAAGAAGTAATTATCTCAGTTGTCTATAGGAATAGTTAAGACTCCTCCTATGTTTTATTATCTTTTATGTATATATTCTGGTGTGTGTGTGTGTGTGTGTGTGTGTGTGTGTGTGTGTGTGTGTGTGTGTGTTTAAAGGAATCTAGAAACATTTGAGCCTCCCAATTTCATTAACCTGCATGCTTTCTACTTCTAGGACTATTTATGGTCATTGAAAGTAACATACAAGGAAGTTTTTGAAGAATGGAAAAAAGACATTGGATACATTTAATCCAAAGCTGATCAATTGCTTTTCTAATAACAACTCTCATGTGATCAATTAGGTGTCTCATGAAAATCCAACCCCAGGCTAATCCCAACTCTATTTATATCAACCTCCTATTCACCCTCTTTGAAACAAACACCTGACAAAACCTAACTCCAAATCCCAGCTTTACCACCATCCTATGCTTTCCTAAGTCCCAAATCCCAAGATAAATACAACATGAGTCAAACCACCTAACACCAATATCCAGCTTCAATCCAACAATAAGTCCACATAGAAGTCCATCTACTCCAATTCCCAGCTTCTCCCAACTTCCCTGCAAGATCCATTCAACAACAAATATCACTCCCAACCCAGCCTAGCCCAAACCATCAGCCCGGTCTAATTTCATAAAATATATTCTATCACCTCCAGCTAGTCACCATTTATTTTTCTACCATTACTCCAACCAAAAGATCCTATCCTCTCTGCACCACAATTAATTTTCAAATCTCCAAAATAATCTCTTGATTGATTCTATAAATCCTCAATTTGTACTTAATTCCTTACACATAACCCATGTCCTATGCTCTCATCCCAGTAACATTGCTACCATAATATACTCTATCCCCAATACTCTCTACCACTCCTCCACCCAGGAGCACCAAATTTTTAAATGAATTATAGCAGTATAAGGCCAGTAAGATTCTGACATAATACAAACCTGAGGTTAACAACCCTAAGCTGTCTGACACCAGGTCACCAAAATTGCAAAACCACATGTAGGACCCAAGAACCTTTGAGAATAGCTTCAGTTACCTGAAGTCTTATGAAGCAGAATCAGAAGAATGACAATGATCATTAAATAAGGCTTCATAACTGACAGGTTCGGAAATAATGAAGGGCATACAGTGGAAACAGAATAGAGATCCTTATAGCAGGGCATTGCCCTGCTTTATTAATTTCAGAAGTAGGCTAGGATTGTAGGCAGTGAACTGAGAAGGATGGGACATACCTGAGGTCAGCCAGGCAGAAAGATAAAATGTATTACATATGTCATCTGGGCACTCTGTGTGAATGTAGGAGCTTTGCCAGCACCCACACCAAGGTGGGCCTTCTTTCCTAGTGAGAGACAAAGCAAAATTAAAGCCAGTTTGTATCGTGTATAAGACAAATTGGAATGAATAAGAGAATTAACCAATCAACTCAACAATGAAAAAGGCTAGTAAGTAATGATAAGAAATGAAGAAACTCCAAAAAATAAATTTCTTTATACTTCTGTCAGGAGTCGATCACATTGATCAGTACAGTGGTGTACTAAAAATCAGGATAAAAAAAAAGAAAAAATGATGTGGAGAAAACTGAGGAGGCTATGGAAAAGGGAGAAAAATGTGAAAAGTAAAAAATAAAAGTCAGAGACTAATGTTAGTGATCTCAGTACTCATCCCCTCCCTGCCAAGGAAATATTTCATAAGTATCCACTGGTGAAAATATCTCTGGGGAAGCTCCAGAGTGTAATGAAGAATCTACAGCAACTAAGTGGAGCACAGAAACCAAGAAGGGTTACATCAAAAAGTTTAGGAAGCATTTTACCATCACTCCACTCCCAGATCAACAAAACTCAGCACCAAGACAAATCCCCTCATGAGTGACCTCCATCTACACATGAAAAGGAGAGAAAAAGGACCCTAGAAACCTTTGTCACCAAGAAACTAAGCAGCCTTCATCACTGCTGAAAGCATCTAAAGCTTTTGCCACTAAGGACTCCTGCAGGTTTTGCCCCTGCTAATCCTAGCTAACACAGCTACCTAGAGCCCACATTGTTACAAAAATACTATATCCAGAAAAATTATCCTCTAAAAAGGAAAGATAAAGTCTCTTCCAGACAAAGAAAAACAGAGGAACTTCATCACCACTAGACTTGCCTTACAAAAATGCTTAAAGAAGTTATCCAACCTGAAATAAAAAACACACTAAACAATGATGTGAAAGCATAAATTTCACTGATAAAAATAAATATGTAGACAAATACAAAAAATGTAAAATTGTAGTGGTGAATAAATTAATTAAAACCCTAATATAAAAGCTGAAGGAGGATTTGGGCGGGAACATGGTGGAGTGAGAGATATCCCCAGCTCTATCCCCTTGAAACAACAATAAGCTGAACATCTAAAACTCAACAAAAAAATACCCAAACTGCACACCAGCACGTCTGGGCATGGAATCTGCGCATAAGAGCTACTATAGGTCAGAATCCCAGGTGTAAGGCGGTAGACTGGGAGAAATGAAGAAGCCTCTAGCAGCCTTAGGACCTTTCTGCAGGAGGAAGGGGGAGGGTGAAGGTGTGGAAACTTCCCTAAACAGCCCTGCCTGGGACTGCTGTGAGC